>JAVIAB010000092.1:76511522-77111522 GCA_032433765.1 Megaustenia siamemsis | reverse complement strand
TCTGAATATTCTTCGTAATAATTTCTACACTCCTTAAAACGCTAATATTTAAAACAATTCATCATCATCATCAAGTAAGGTGCCTGCTGGCGTAGGTGATCATGTCTCTCCAGAGCTTTTGATCTCGACACTTATCTATCATTTCTGTTGTTGACCTTCTGCCAAGCCATTCTCTTAAGCTGTCAGGAAACTTTTTTTCTCTTTACTTCCTTCTATCTCTTTGTCCCTCAATTTTCCCATTTGTTACAATATATTCCAGCTGTTCCCTTCTCTTGCATGGCCAAAAAAATGATTGTTTTTATTCTAATTTTCGAGATGAGCTCTCTTTTTGCTTTGGCCTTTTTCAGAACGTTTTCATTACTCTTCTTAACATTTCAACATTTTTCTGTAAAACCACATTTCTACAGCCTCCAATGATTTTCTTGTATGTTGTCCTATTGTCCATGATTCACATCCATATGTTAAAACTGGCTCTACATAACATTTAATAACTCTTTTTTCTTGTTTCTATTGTCAAAAATCTATTGCACAGTATCCTACTCGTTATTTTGGAAAGCTGCATTTACCTGAATCATCCTGCATCTCATCTTTGTTGTTCATCTACCATATGAGATTAACATTGTTCCCAACTATTTAAATTCATTAACCTGTTTTAATATTGTTCCACCTGTCTTTATTGTGCATTGCGATGATGTCTTTTTCTTTGTGGCTACCATTATTTCTGTCTTTTTGCTATTAAGGCTGAGTCTTTTATTTTTGCTTTCTTTCCCTATAATGTCTAACACTTCTTGTAACTCATTTTCACTCTTAGCGATTAAAAGTGTATCATCAGCATACCTTAGATTATTTATATTGTTATCTCCGATTGTTAATCCAGGCATGACCATTACGGATCTTAATATAATCTCACTATATATATTAAACAAATTTGATGATAGCACACAACCGTGTCTTAAAACTCCGTTTTATTTGTTGAAACATTTCCAACACACAGAAAAAGCTATTTCAAACAATTTGAAATACTAATTTACAATGAATATTTATATTTTGGCACCACATATTAAAATCACTCCTAGTTTTCAGAATATAGGTTTTGCAGGAACTAATATATGTATACACATACACACCTATACGCATGCACATAATTTGTATCAATAATTTAGTGGTCAATAATACCCCGTAACATATAATTTCATTATAGTAGCGAAGTGGTCAACTTCATCTTTCTAGTCCATATGTATGGAAACCAGTAAGGATATCAAAAGCAAGAGAAGCTTTCATTGCACTGGGAAACATATGGAAATCGAAAGAAATTAGGTTAAATACAAAAATAAACATTTTCAACTCAAATGTTAAGGCGGTCCTATTATATGGCTGTGAAACATGGAGAACAACAAAATTGACAATCACGAAGATACAGACTTTCATTAATGGATGTTTACGCAGGATAAAAGGATGGAAATGGCAGGACAAAATCACTAACATAGAATTATGGAAATGTACCAGTCAAACACCAGTGGATAAAGAGATACAGCGAAGACGATGGCGCTGGATAGGACACACACTACGGAAGCCAACTGAGAGTATTACACAACAGGCCCTTTTTTGGAATCTCCAGGGGAAAAGACAAAGAGGAAGACCAAGGAATTCTTGGAGAAGATAGACAGAAGCAGAGATGAAGATGATGGATGGGGAAGACATGGAATGATCTTAAAAGAATGGAAAAAAAAACAGAATGACTTGGAAAGTGTTTGTTGAAGACCTATGCTCCACTAAAGGGAGCTAAAAAGGTAGAAGAAGAAGATAGGAAACCAGTACGCCTCCTCGCTGTTAAACTTCCCTCAACTCTACGAGACAGGAAATGTAAATTTTCTTTCTTTCATTTTGATTGTCTGTTAATGTGCCAGATTGGAGTTGAACAACAAGCTACGTATCGACAAACCAGACTAACCACTACACTAATAATACCTTACAAAAATCACATAAATAGAAATAAAACCAATATGTCACTTTTAGTCTCAATCTACCAGCTGTGCCGGATTAGGGAATATTATCTAAGCTCCCTTGTGGCTACCAGAACAAGTCACAATTATGTACATCGTTGAAATTGATTTAGAGATGTTTCATCGATTCTTCCCTTGAGCATGAAGGTTCCGGTTAGAAGAGCGGAAACCTTATTTTTGTTGCCTCCTCAGTTGAAAATGAGAGGAGCAGCAACGAGGTCGGGACACGAGTTCTCCGATTAGCCGTAATTCGCCGAGGATGAGTTTCAGAACTTCCCGCTTTTCCCGAGTGGGGGAAACCGCGTCTTTAAGAAAACCTATGTTGAGATATGTGTACGTAAAGGTTATGCTGCCAAGAAAATCAATGTCGATGGATGGTTTGGGGATTTATGTAATCCCAGAATTCCCAGAAACAGTTGTAAATTTCAGACAAATTTAACGATTCTTGGGAATAGTAATTGTTGTGAATCTTTTTTTTTTTTTCGTTTTTGTTATTTTTTTTTTCTTTAGGAGAGCAATGTTTTTTAGTGAGAGAAATTATTTTTTAAAATCATTTAATTTCCTTTTTTTTTCTTGGCCACAGATAAAGAAATGTTCAGAGGTCAAGATGTCTCGTGGTGTCTTACAGAGCAACATAATTTTGTATAGAACATTAGTTTAATAATATATAATATTATTTATGCGCGCAACTCTAAAATAACACAGCAATAAACACAATGAGTATAGAATAAGCGTTCTTTCTTACTGTTATTACCTTTTTTATTTTGAGAATTTTCGGTTCCAAGATGTTGGAGTAGAATTTGTGTTCCATCGACTGCTTCAGTTTTTGCATTGAGAGACTGATTAATTCCAGCTCTCTAATGTATTTTTTTACTGCGCTAAAATCAACTGGTTGATTCACTTTACGGATTAGCTCCGGTGTAATGGAGTTTGTGTACCTGACTGCGGTCCTTTCAGTAGATCCCGTGGTGTGAATATTAAATCCCTCGTTGTTAAATTCGTTATGCGTAATATATTATATTTTAGAAATTCCTGTAACAACCATAAGACGACTTGTTTTTCGGCTGCAGATTTATACTTTAACTATTTTTCTTTTGTTTCTTTCTACTTCGTTTTAGCGAGGATGCGCTGTTTACATGAAAGCAGCGATATGTGCACCCTTCGGCCTGACACATTTGATTTCTACTTGGAGAGATTTTCTTTAAAATGTTTGCCTAATCACCGGCCATTATTGGCCAACACTTTCTACTTTCAATTGCCGAAGCTTCTTCAATGTGCTCGAGTGCACATGAGATTTACTGTTTCATACTGTTACCCAAGGGGACGACACATCGGATGTCACTAACCAGAGACAAGGGGATGGTAATTCTACGAAGATTCACTGATTGATTCGTGCATTTGATTCGAAACGAAAAACTTCCATTCCAAGCGAAAAACTTCCATTCGATGCGAAAAACTTCCACCTCCCGTGGCAGGATTTGTATCTGTAACTTTTGCTGATCAAAGGCCGACGTCTTACCTCTAGACCACTCACGTCACCCACCGTTTCTTCTTTTTGTTTCTGTATGTATTCACCGGCAGGAATTATTTCAAGCTTTTCCTAAGTGTTTAATATCTGATCTGATCCTCGGGCTGTTTCCTGTTATGAATCTAACATATTTTATTCCAGTAGTGGTTGATTGATTATCCTAGAGCCAGCCGCAGCTATGGATAAATGAACGTTCTCTGCTCACTTTTTTTAACTACATTAATTGTTTATTATGATGAGAAAAAAAAATAAAAGAATCACAAACAGTTCCGAATAAATAAACGTGTCCTGAAAAGACAGCAAGATAGAAAGAAATGCATCATAATTCCGTAATATGCATACCAATTGGAAGAAAGTTATATGTTTTAGAACGACAAGATGTTGTACTACAGCAAGCAAGTTAAAGAAAGGGTGGAAATACTAGAGGCTGAAAATAAATGAACAACCAATTAGCATTATCATTAACCACATGTAACAGTTATATAGTTCTATGTAGATTCAGTGATCACTGAGTCTAAATCGTGAAAAAAACCAGCAAAATTAAATGAATCCAAAACGTATTTTAAGCAGCTTAATAATACCCGCTGTAAGAATATGTAAAAAGAAAAAAAGTAGAGGGTCATGTTAAGCCACTTGGCGTTTAAGGGAATATGGTGTTGGTGTCCATATATCTTTATACCTTCGGAACATTATTTTTCGGGTAAAGCGATCAGTATTACGCCCTTGCATCTTTACTTTTCCAGGGGGAAAATATCGGTACCCATTTAAGGCTGGGTGATCCGGAAAGCTGTCGATCAGGATTGAACCCGACCTCTTGTCCTAAGTAATTCAGTCCATTACCACTGAACTGCTGCGCCCCAGTTAAGAAGCAGTGCTGTTAACAAAATCTATGACATTGAGAAATATAATAGGACATGGATAAGTTTTTTCCCACTGCGAAAAAAAGTAAATCTATTTTCCATGGACTTCTGTTACTATTTACAGACGGCTATAAGCTAGATTGTTGTCGATTTGAAGTAGCAATTGCTATTGTGCAAAGCAGCTTTTTCATAATTGATGACGGAGTTAACATATCTATATATGCTTTTTTTGTGTGGCTATTATTATGAAGTTGGTGTTTTACCAATATCTAACTAACTTTCGTGCGACTAATCTTTCAAAGGTCTAAAAGAAGGAACAAAATATATACGAGGTGAGGGCCAAGTGAGTGTATGTCAGAAGATAGATGGGATTCACTTCGTCATCGGCTGCTTTAAAATCTCTTCCTCCAGAATTTAAGTCAGGACTTGCTTCTTAAGGTTTAGTCTCTTCAGAGCCACTTGTCATTTGCTGTATATTTATATCAAATGAGGAAAAAGACAACACTATCAATATGAGCGAACCTACCCAATCGCATAAGCTTGTGTTATTTCTCTTCTTTCAGCAAACATACATAGAGTCTTTTGCGTTGTTTCACAGTTTACTCTCAAAGTTGCTTGACGCAAGTTATTTACATGTTACTCATTAATGTGAACTACTTCGTCAAGTTCTGTCACCGGATTTGTTTTCACTTTACAGCGAACATATTATGAGATCAATAGTAGACAAAAAAGGAATTGAAGTCAACGGTCACAACGTAAATAATTTACGATTTGCGGATGACACAGTCTTAATAGCAGAGACAGAGAACGAACTACAAGAAATGATAGACATAATACTAAAAGAAAGCAACAAGAAAGGTCTCAGTCTGAATAGCAAGAAAACAGAAGTAATGGTTATATCGAAGAAACAATCATCACCATCATGCAGCATACAAATAAACAAGACAAATCTGAAACAAGTGCAACGCGTCAAATACTTGGGCACAATAATAACATCAGATGGAAAATGCACCACAGAAATAAAAAGCAGAATAGCTCAGGCCAAAATAGCATTTCAGAAAATGAAAAATATCTTCTGCAACAAATCTATGTCAATAAAAATGAGAAAGAGATTTCATCAGTGCTATATAGAACCAATTCTGACATATGGAAGCGAATCATGGACAGTAGACAAACAAATGAAAAGACGATTGGAAGCAAAAGAGATGGGATTTCTCAGAAGAATGTTAAAAGTTCCCTGGACAGATAAAAAGACCAATGAGATAGTTCTCAAGGAGGCCAACACAAAAAGGGAGCTCTTAAAAAACATCAGAAAGAAGCAATCAACATTTTTTGGGCACATCATGAGAAGAGGAAAGTTGGAATACTTGGTTACAACTGGCAAAATAAAAGGAAAAAGAGATCGCGGACGACAAAGAGAGAAAATACTGGATAGCTTGGTGTCATGGCATGGAAAACAGTCAAAAACAGAACTGATACGATGCACTGTAGATAGAAGATTGTCGAGGGACATGATCACCTACGCCAACCGGTAAGGCACATGATGATGATGATAATGATGACCTCGTCAAGTCAGCCGCAGTTTTATCTCTTTAGGGCATTTGCACCATGTTTTGTTCGTCGTAGGCTGCATTCACTAGAGTAATCAGGAATCTAAAGGGCGCAGACATTGTTGTGTGTGCTACGTCATTGTAATGGCTCATCGTATATCCCTAGACCGGCCATACGCTAATCTTACGGTCTGTTGTTTGATGTGTGTCGGAGATAATCTGACGACTAACTGTGTGTTTATATGTTCGGACTGTGTGTCTCATCCATTTTGATAATGTTTCGATATTCCTATTGTTTACGATTAATTATGATATCGTATGACAGAGAACAGTTGGCTGTGTTCACTTTCTGCGCGGTTTCGCCTTATGTCTTTTGGCATGTGCTGAGACTGCTATGATGGGGACTACAGCTACCTTTCTTTGTTTGGGAGATGAGATGTTAATTCGGATGATTCCACTGGCACGGACGGTTGAGCAATTATGGATTTTAATTCGTTTGTAGTGATACCGGGGCCTTAAATAACCAAATAAATAAATTATTCTCTAAGACATTCTGCATCTTTCAGTCGCGCACACATTTTATCAAATTTTTTTGTTAACACCAAATGCCTTCAACAAGCCGACGTACACCTGGAGATCCAAATTATTTAGTAAATTACGTACAGAACCTAGATTATTTAACTCTTGTGTGACATGAGTGCTAACATGTGGACGTGATAGCTGGAAATCCATCCAGACTTTAGCTGGGGACTGCAGTTACCTTTCTTTTTTCTGGAGATGAGATATTAATTCGGACGATTCCACTGGCACGGGCCGTTGAGAAGTTATGGATTTTAATTCGTTTGCAGTGATACCGGGGCCTTCCATAACCATAACCATCCAGACTTTAGATAGGAAATTAAATGTCATTGAAAACAAATGTTCCCGAAGAATATCAGACATAAATTGAAGAGAATACATTTAAAACGAACTGATATAAGACAAACTAAACAAAGAAATTTATTGGTCTGATTTCTAATATTAAGAAAGACTTCTCCATCAGACATTCATCATGTGTCATTGAAACCATCCGGTAAAAGAAAATAAGGAAATTCTAGAGAAACGTTATGCAAAACAATTACTAGGCAAGGCTCCACAATGGCACTAACAAGCAAACAAGACCTTCAAGAACAATCAACAAATCGTCAATTGTCGAGAACTAGGACTTCCGTCGTATGTGTTGCCTTCGGCCCGAAAAAAAAATGAATGAATCCAACACATTCGGCTTCATCATAACATGGATCGGATTGGGTGTTCATTCTCGCTTTAGATTCTTTCCCAAATTTACAAATTGGATATAGGAAAGACTTGTTGCTCTGAAACTACTTTTTGAGGCGAGATAATAGTGACTACAAAGAACAGATTCAATACAGGAACGTTCAAGACAACATAAGGCAAGCAAAGCAAGTAATGAACAAATCAGTTTTAAAGATTAATATGGTGAATATAATAGATATAATAGTGAAACACAATTATCTAGTAAGTAGAAGACATAGAAGAAAAAGAGGAGAAACAATCACTAGAAGGAACCATCATTAGAAGGAACAATCATTCTGAATTTTGGAAACGTTGAGACTGTTAATTTAATGGCGGAATCGTGAGAGGTAACTATTGCCACTTTAAAGGTGGCTAACGAAATAGGCTAAATGTGACTAAAAAACTTTTGTTATATGTGACTAATGTATCTTGCTAAACATACTAATATCTCTTGTTATATGTGATTAATGTATCTTGCTGAACATACTAATATCTCTTGATATATTTGCTAATGTATCTTGCTAAACATTACTAATCTCTTGTTATATGTGGCTAATGTGTCTTGCTAAACATTACTAATATCTCTTGTTATATGTGGCTAATGTGTCTTGTTAAACATTACTAATATCTCTTGTTATATTTGGCTAATGTATCTTGCTAAACATTACTAATATCTCTTGTTATATGTGGTTAATGTGTCTTGCGAAAAATTACTAATATCTCTTGTTATATGTGACTAATGCTTCTTGCTAAATATTGCTATTATCTCTTGTTATATGTGACTAATGTTTCTTGCTAAACATTACTAATATCGCTTGTTATATGTGACTAATGCGTCTTGCTAAACCTTACTGATGTCGTTTGTTAAATGTTACAAATGTTACCTACTAAATGCTGCTTTGATAACTCGCAAAAAATGGCTAATGTAATTGTTAAAAGCGACAAAGAGAATTCGCACATTCCTGTAATACTCTAAGAGTAATTAAAATAACATTATTATTAATAATGATATCAAAAAGACTAAAACTATGATCATAAACAAAGAAAATACTCAAAACCTACAGATGGATACAATATTGAAAGAATAGACTTTGAGATAGTTCAGAGCTACAACTACCTTTGCCATACTATAACCAGTGATGGAAAATGTAAAACTGAAAAAAACAAAAGAATATAAAAATATTGGCAAAAAGTAATTTAAAAATACCATGAGAAATATACTAACATCAAAACAAATAACACCAGGGCTAAAACTAAGAATAGCAAAATGTTATGTCTTCTCAACATTCTTGTATAGTGCAGAAACATGGATACTAGTCAAGAAAACAGAACAGAAAATTGAAGCCTTTGAAATGTGGATATATAGAAGAAAAGGTATTATTGGATGGAAAGACAAGAAAACAAACGATGAAGTCTTAAAACAAATAAAAATGAAAAGAGAACTACTAAATTACAATTCAAACAAGACACATGAGATTATAGTTACATGTTAAAAGACACACCAACCTACTGAAAGCAATCTTGGAAGGGAAAATACAAGGTAGAAGGGGCAGAGACAGATCAAGACTAACATGTACGAGTAACATCAAAAGATGGACAAGTCAGCCGACGACAACCTGCACCATTAGAGCACGAGACAGAACGGAATGGCGATCCTTGGTAGCCAACATTCGATGCGGAGACGGCAACACATAATTATTATGATGAGGAAAATAAGAGGCTTGTGGATATTAGCTCTATTTTTGCTTTGACCTCTCTCATAACATCTTCATTACTCTTCTTAGCTATCCATGGTACTCTCAACATTATTCTGTAAAACCACATTTCTACAGACTCCAGTGATTTTCTTTTCTGTTGTCCTATTGTTCATGATTCGCATCCATATGTTAAGACTAGCTCTAAGTAACATTTAAGAACTCTTTTTCTTGTTTTTATTGTCAAAAATGGATTGCATAGTATCTTCCTCATTTTTTGGAAAGCTGTTTTTGCCTGAGCCATTCTGCATCTCACCTCTTTTGTACATCTTCCGTCTGAGGTTAACAAAGTTCCCAAATATTTAAATTCATTTACCTGTTTTATTGAGTTATTGAGTTATTTGCGGGTCATCATCATTGCACTCCGAACATGTCCATAGGTGCTCAGATCCCCTCCTCAGAAATTCCCTCAGTGTCCAGCGACTGACGACTCCAGTTCTATGTTGGTTGATAAGTCTTCTTACACGGCCACCAAGTTTCTCATTTCTGGCCGTGCCCATCTTAACTCCCATTTCCATCATCCGAAGAAGTGACGTTGATCTGTGTTTGTCGAAGTCCTGTGCTCTTCCTACATCTCGGAGGGCATTGATGATGTCCACCCGATCCATCGGTTGCCCGTCCTCAACGACAGCGCAGCTAGCCAACCTGTCCGCTCTCTCATTTCCCCGTACTCCCGCATGTCCAGTGACATAGACAAAGGTGACCTTACGTATTTTGGATTTCTCATACCTGTTTTAATATTGTTCCACTTGTCTTTTTTTTGCTATGAGGTGATGTCGTTTTCTTTGTTTTTACCATTATTCCTGTCTTTTTGCTATTAAGGCTGAGTCCTTTATTTTTGCTTTATTTCACTATAATGTTCAACATTTCTTGTAACTCATTTTCACTCTTAGCGATTAAAGCTGTATCATCAGCATACCTTAGATTATATACATTATGACCTCCAATTGTTATTCCAAGCATGTCCCTTATAGATCTTAAAATAATCTCACTATAAATATTAAACAAATCTGGTGACAGCACACAACCTTGTCTAACACCCTGTTTTATATGTTGAAACATTCCCAATTGGTTTCCAGTTCTTATGGCCGCTGTTTGTTGCCAGTACATGTTCTTTATTATTCTTAGATCTTTGCTGTCTACGTTTATGCTTTATAAAATTTTGATTATTTCTTGGTGCTTTACTTTGTCAAATGCCTAGGTGTAATCTATGAAACATAGGTATAGATCTGTTTTCACCTCTTTGGCTCTTTCTACTAAAGATCTTATGATATAAATGGCATTGCTTGTTCCTTTATCTCTAACAAAACCACACTGTTCATCGCTAATTTCTGGACTGATTTTGTTTCGCACTCTTCGCATGATGACTCTTAGTAATATCTTAGTCATATGACTCATAAGGCTTATTTTGCGATGATCATCGCATTCAATCGCACCCGATTTCTTTGGTAGGGCTATGAATATTGATTTGAGCATGTCGTCTGATATATATCCGCTGTTGCAGATATCATTCAATATTTTTGTTATTATTTCTATTCCAAAATCACCCATGGCTTCAATCTCTTCTTTATTTATATTATCTGGTCCATGAGCTTTGCCTGCTTTCATATTGCGCAAGGCGTCTTCCACTTCTACTCTGAGTATTTCTGGTCCTTCTCCATTATCCTTAATATTTACTTCCGTTCGTTCATCATTGTAAAGATCTTTAATGTATTCTGTCCATCCTTCCCTTACGTTTTCTTGATCAATCAACAGTTCTCCTTCCTTTGATCTTAGACATCCATTTTTTTATTGCGTTTTTCTTCCTGTTAATTCCTCAATTTGTTTGTATAAAGTTTTAGCATCTCCTTTTTGTTGCATTTCAATCTCTTTGCATCTCTCTTTTAGCCATGCTTCTTTTGCTTCATTGCATTTTACTACAATTTCTTTATTTAATCTCTTATACTCATCTTTATTTTTTCTTCTTGTATCCATTAGCTGCAAAATGTCATCGGTCATCCATTTCTTTCTTGAATTTGTCCTCACTGGTGGTATGAACTCTTTTGATGTTTGTTGCATTGATTCTTTTTAGCATTTCCCACTATTCATCAATGCTTTGTATCTTCTCTATTACATTGTATCGGTTCTGAATTTTGATTTTATATTTGTCTTGCAGCTTCTTGTCTGATTTTAGTAAATCTAAATTTAACTTGATGTTAACTGAGGCTCGTTTTGTTGTTTTTAATTTTACTCTAAGCTTTCCCACAACTGGTACATGATCACTATTGCAATCTGCCCCTGGTCTAGTTTTCACACACACCAGACTGTTTCTAAATCTATTGTTTATCATTATATAATCAATTTGATTACGTGCGTTGTCCCCTGGGCTTTTCCATGTCCACAGACGGATGTTGCTTAAACCAGGTGTTTCCTATCACCATGTTGTGTGTTCTTGCCCATTCAATAAGTTTCTCACCTCTTTCATTCCTCTCGCCTAAGCCATAATGACTGAGTACTTCCTCAACTATTTCCTTTCCTACTTTTGCGTTAAAATCCCCTAGAACTATGGTGTTTTCATGTGGTTTGCATTTAAGAAGTGCCTCATTTTATTAGCTGTAAAATTTATCAATTATTTTCTCTAAACTGTCAGCTGTTGGTGCATAAACTTGTTTAAGATCTATGTCGATTGGCTTTCCATTCAATTTCACTAAAAGGACTCTGTCAGATATTGTGTAAAAGTCTTTCCCTGTTCTTGCTCTTTCTGCATCCAAGATGATACCTACTCCTCTTTGGTGTTCAGTTCCTCCAGAATAGATTATTTTATGTTTATCAGAATACATCTCCCCTGATCCGGTGTATCTCATTTCGCAAAGTCCTAGTAATTGTAAACCCATTCTTTTCAGTTCTTGTATGATGTTTTCTAGTTTACCCTTCTGCATGAGTGTTCTCACATTCCAAGTACCTATCTTTAGAGTTTGTTTTATCTTTATTTTGCTTACAGTAGCTTGATGACGATCGGGTATCACCTGTAGCACATGATGTCCCCTACCAAACGAGGGTTTTCCATTGGAATCCCTATTAACGTTGTCAGTCGTTATTTCTATTGTTGTGGCGATTCATGATTGTACAAAGAAGTTACGACGGTTGTTTTCTGTTGCCTTCCGTCGGTTTGTTTACGTTTGGTTCCGCTAGCCTTTTACTAAAAAGTCTCACCCACAAGGTAGTGGGGTTGTTTTACTTCGGGGTACCCTCCCTTAGCCTTTTACTCGCCCGAGCTTACCTGCAAAGCAGCAGGGCAGCCACAGGTTGTACTGTTTACTGCATACAGTAGCAGGTAAAATTACTCGACCTGACAAAAATTTTAATTTCAATTTTTAAAATTTTATTATTTTAAATTTTAATTAAAAACATATTAATTTACTTTGTCTTAATTTATTTTACTTTGTCTCAGCTTACTTTACTTTGTCGTACCTTACTTTACCTTACGTCTACTTATCTTACTTTATGTCTACTTACTTTTTTTTACCTCAACCCACGTTTCTTCGTTTTAAATTCTTTACTATGTTTTGAACTTACTTTACCCTTTTTAGTTTACTTTAATATACGTCAGCTTATTGTACTTTATTTCAGCTTACTTTACTTTACCCCAAGTTATTTGACAGTGTCTCTGCTTACTTTACGTCTAGTTACTTTACGGCAACTTACTTTACTTTATCTCTATTAAATTATTTTTTTCCACTTACTTTACTATGTTTGCTTAAAACCTTGCGACATACTCATCAAACGTAATGAAGGTGAGGTTGAGGTGGGAAGGAGTAGAATAGATTTAGTGTGTGATAGGTACTTAATTATTCAATAATGTTATCAATTTCAGCGGTGCTCAAACTGGTCGATATACCCCATGCTGGTTGATAGAATTACAGGTGGGATGCTGTGTGCGTGGTTGGTGTAATGGAGCATACTCCGCATGATGCTGAAATTACTCAAAGAATAATTACATTGAAACATAATTATTGTCCCGTGGTGCGCTCTGCTAATATACGCGACTCTATTGTTGGGGCACTGAGTGCAACACACACGTAGAGTAGTCCTGTTTCATGGCTTATACTTTTTTTTCACTTGCAGAAAGGAGCCAAACCATAACTGAATTAACTTGTTATCAAAATAATTCAAGTTATATTCAGATGTTCTGTTGTACACTTTTCTAAAATTATATTATAAGGAAGTTGTTTATATAGAGAAAGGGCATGAGGAAAATTAATTTGGGAACGGAACTACTAACTCCTCTCATTATTCATTTTCCCAAAATTACTTAAAAGCAGAGATTGAGTGATTTACTGACACAGAGGTAAGGGGTGACAATCCAACTTCTTACAAAATATAAAAAATTCATATCATTCAATGCCCCTCTTCCCCCATCTTATATCTCTTTCCAAATGGTTATCCGGTCCTACTTCAACTTTTCAGTATTACAATATCTACGTGAGGGCCATATTTATCCACTTTGAGAACCATTTGGTGTTTTATTTAAGACTAGTTTTGTTTACACACTGCGTCTAAGGAGAAATGAAAACATACAAATAAAAAGAATGGTATTGCTAAAACATCACATAGCAAGTGGACACCACAAATCAGAACGACTTTTTAGCGCAAAGGCCTTCAATAGGAAAAATTTTAAAAACAAAAAAAATGGTATGTTAGAAGCTTTACGTGATAAGTGGACAACACAGACTAAACGACGTTTCAGCCCAATAGGCCTTCAGCAGGAACAAACAAGAAAAACAAACACACAAAACTAATAACGAAACATTCAAAACAAAAATATTCGAAATATGTTCAAGAAAATATCTATCCTGTGTGTATGAAAAGGAAATGGTAACAAAAGTGTGGCTGTCGTGAATGTGCAGAAATGTGCGCAAATGCATTCATTTAAATGCATTTTAAATATTTATATATATATGCATTTAAATATGTGCGTAAATGAATTCATTTGCATTTCTTTGCCTTAATCCCTTCAACAGGAATAAACATGCAACACACATACAAATATGTATTTAAAATAAATAATTAAAAAGTCGAACTAGAAAGAGAAATGAAAAGTAAAGGAGAATAAAATGTTAATAAAGGGTTCCCTATAAGATCTAAGAAGAATATTTCTTCTGAAAGAACTGAAGTGCGCAACGGGATGCATATGCATGCACAAAAGTGAAAATGTGCGCACACAGCACGCAGTAACAGAAGTTTCCAAAAACAGATCCGTGTGCATACAAAAGGCACAAGAAACTGACTAGAGAGGAGGAAAGAAAGATGTGTCGTCGATTTCACTCGGAAATGTAAGAACATAAGAGACTAACCAGCAAGTAAAAGGTTAGAAACCGTTCCTCCCCTAAAAAAAATAATGTACCCCCGTCACGCCAAGTGGCGTATAGGGAATATGGTGTTAGTGACCGTAAATTTTACAGACCTTCGGCACATGGTTTTTGGGGTAATGTGGTCGGTATTACGCCCGTGCCGCTTTACTTCCCAGAAAAAAAATACGGTACCTATTAAAGGCGATGAATCAGAAGCCGTCGGTTGGGATCGAATCCTACCTCTTGTCCTTTGTATGTTAAAAAGTTGTAATTACTTTATCTTGATATTATTTTTGACAGCAGCACAGCACATTTATAGTTGACAACATTAATCATGACAGACTTCTCATTTATATTATATAATCATAAGCATGTTTATTGATTTCTTATTATTCTGGCACGTGATACAATATAGTTGATGCACTTCTCTTAGAATTAATGTTCTTTAATTCTGGACACTCACGAGACTATCGTCGATGACTATTTGAAATGTCAATAAGTGCATATCTTTGTGCAACATGTAACATTCAATCTCTCCATCAACTTACTTACGATAAGAAATATGAAGCACAACTTGGAAACTCTCAAAACACTTTCACAACTAAATTCATATGTTCTAATTTACTTGTTCTGTCTTACTATAGCTCAACTAATTGCTTAAGTCACTGATAACTTTACTACTCTCTAGTATGTTCCTTAATAGCTTGTCAACTAACTTCGAAATACAAACTTGAAGATTCCTAACCTCCTAACTAACTTCTCTTCTACTTTCCTAATTCCTGACAACTTCCTGACCAACTTTCTGTCCTGGTTCTAACTTTCTCTGACTACATTGCGAACCTGACTTACTCACTGAATGGCGTTCCCTATTAACTGCCTTCAGCAGTTCGGCCGAAGCTGGACTAAGCTTACTTAGTCTACATTTCTGGCTTAACTGTCCGGCCTGACTTGCTTAAAACCTGTTGTGCCGAAGGTTAAATACTGATCTAACTCTTCGCGTGAAACATCTGCAGCCAATGAAATCATCGCAATTGTCGCTAAGCTGACCGCTCTGTGATTTCCACCTTCAAATTTGACCGTTCCATGACTTCAGTCTCAAAATTGTCAAAACAAACTGTTTGTGACCATCATTCTCCATGGTCAGTTTTGACCTCTCCTGAGTTTCAGAATAATGATTACTTCATGACTTTGACCTGTCCTGGTAGTTGTTTGTCACCTATTTGTCGGACAGTAAAGCCATGAGTTCAAGACATGCTCTTATTGTCACTTCCACAACCTGCTGCTTGGAAAGTTTCCATTCCCTAAACTTATTATGTCCAGTACTATTCTGGACCTTTCCTTTGCCTCCACCCTCCATGGGTTGTCCTCGGCTTCGTCCACTACCCCCTATGAACTTTCCATTCCCACAACTTGTTATGTCCGAGTATTATCTGCACCCACTCTTCACCTTATTCCTCGGTGGGTGTCCCTACCCACTATGAACTTTGCGTTATCTCCACTTCCACTGCCTGTTTGGAAAATTCCATTCTCTAAACTTATTATTCTGTCACTAACAACTGATGATCGCTATCAATTGTCACTGCAATAGTCTATTAAAGAATCGGGTAACGGCTAACTTACCTGCTCCATACTTTCATTCACCATTACTGTTACATGTAGTCCAGTTCACTAACCACTGAGCTATCGCGACTCCCACGTTTCTCCCCTGAAGCCTGAAAAATAAATTAATTAAATACGTCATTTAATACGTTAGAAAGAATGATAGAGGAGATGTATTAGAGATATATTGCTTCACAATAGTTACGTTGCACTGGTATGCTAAGCATGTAGCCCTGTGCATCCAATTTCAACATGTTTGTGTCTCGCATTTCCGAGTCCCAGCCGTTTGACCTGTCCAGCTTGTGTGATCTCTTAGTAGCATTGCTACTACTAGAACAGCTCTTGGGGATTTGCGAAGACAAGCCTAACTACCTCTTTGTGTTGGAGACACGTCAGAGGAGCAAATGTGCACAGTGCTCTATTGGTACATTTGTAACACATAAAGCCCCATTTTATTTAAATAACATCTATTGAGTTATAATGTTGCAATGGTATTAGATCTGATCAGTCTTCGCTGAGAGCGTCAGATCTGATGGGCCTTGGCTGAGTCCGTCAGATCTAATCGGTCATAGCTGAGACCGTCAGATCTGATAGGTCATGATTGAGATCGTCAGATCTGATAGGTCATTTCTGAGACCGTCAGATCTGATAGGTCATGACTGAGACCGTCAGATCTGTTAGGTCATTAATGAGACCGTCAGATCTGATAGGTCATTACTGAGACCGTCAGATCTGATAGGTCATTACTGAGTCCGTCAGATCTAATCGGTCATAGCTGAGACCGTCAGATCTGATAGGTCATGACTGAAGCCGTCAGATCTGATAGGTCATTACTGAGATCGTCAGATCTGATAGGTCATTACTGAGATCGTCAGATCTGATAGGTCATGGCTGAGGCCGTCAGAGCTGGCTCATGCAAAAATGTGCATTTAAACAGAAAACTAGGGGTACGATTATTGAATACACTCCATCTGTTTAAAATTGCTGAGTGCATTGAAAACTGCCTCAAGTATAAAGACGTTGAATGAGTTAAATAATTAATAATTTTATTATAGTAGCCTCCGTCAACCATAGTTGACTATGAATTTTTCAGCGCCCCTAGAAATGTTATTTTTTCTTTTCTTTTCTTTCGTCGTGTAATCTCTTTCTCCATGAATCTGTCTGTTTCTTCTTTGAGGTGAACCTTTAGAGTGTGTTTCCAGAGATTGCGGTCTGCAGCTATGTCTTCCCATGCTGCAGGGTTTATATTCAGATTCTTCATGTCGCCTTTACACACATCTAAAAATCGGAGTTTTGGGCACCCCCTAGTTCTTTTACCATATGCCAGTTGTCCGTATAGTATATCTTTCGGTACGCGGCCATCTTTCATACGGTGTACATGGCCAAGCCAGCGTAACCTACGTTGTTTGAGCAGCGTGTAGATATTCGGTAAGCCTGTGCAAGTCATGACCTCCACGTTTGTCACTTTATCCTTCCAGGTGATGCCAAGAATACGGCGTAGACATCGCATATGGAATGCATTTAGCCTTCTCTCTCCTGCTTTATATAGGTTGTCCAAGATTCACTGCCATACAGGAGGATACTAATTATGCAGGCATTGAATACTGCGACTTTTGTTTTAATTGTCAGTTTGCTGTTTTGACAGACACGCCTAGAAAGACGGGCAAAGGTGGTAGCAGCTTTACCAATACGAGTGTCAATTTCTGTATATAAAGATAGTCTGTCACTGATGATGGACCCCAGATAGTTATACTGCCGCACGATATCACGTTTATAGTTATCGATAGAGATTGCAGGTGTTGCTTCGACGTCCTGACCGAGTATGTTAGTTTTCTGCGAACTTATTGTTAGACCGAAGTCTCGGCAGGCATGTGAAAAGCGATGTACCATGCTCTGGAGTTCTTCCTGACATTGCGTGACAAGTGCAGCGTCGTCAGCAAATAACAGATCTCTATAATAGAGATATGTCTGACCTTAGACCTTGCCTTTAGTCTTGAGATATTGAACCATCGACCATCGGATCTAGTATGCAGATAGACTCCTTCATTCGCGTGTGAGAATGCATGTTTTAACAGAACAGCGAAGAAGATTCCAAATAGAGTTGGAGCAAGGACGCATCCCTGCTTGACACCGCTGCGTATGCCGAAGGGTTGTGATGTGCTGCCGTCGTATTGGATGGTGCCCTTCATGTCCTCATGAAATGTTTTGACTAGCGTTAGTAGAGTATGAGGGCAGCCTATTTTGGAAAGTATTTTGAAAAGACCTTCTCTGCTGACAAGATCAAATGCCTTTGTAAGGTCGATAAGGGCGATGAAGAGAGGTTTTTTCTGCTCTCTAGATTTTTCTTGAAGTAGGCGTAAAGAGAAAATCATGTCTGCAGTTGATCTTCCGGATCTAAAGCCACATTGCGATTCAGGATATACGCGTTCTGCGAGTTTTTGTAGCCTTCCTAAGTTGACTTTCTCGAAGGTCTTGCCGACGATGCTGAGTAAGGAGATGCCTCTGTAGTTGTTGCAGTCGCTTCTATCTCCTTTATTTTTGTAGAGAGTTACAATCACGGAGTCTCTCATATCTTGAGGAATGGCTTTCTCTTTCCAGCATTAATGTAGTACTTTAAGAAGGGAATGTAACAATGCACTTTTGCAGGATTTAATCAGATCGGGAGGGATCCCATCTTATCCTGGAGCCTTGCCTGTGGCCAAGCTATCTATGGCCTTGCTAAGTTCCTCTACGGTTGGTTCAATGTCCAACTCTTCCATAGGTGGGAGACATTGTATGGCGTCGAGGGCGTTTGATGTAACAGTGTTTTCTATTGAATAAAGTAAAGAATAATGTTTCACCCATCTTTCCATCTGTTTGCCTCTATCTGTTATTTTCTCCCCAGTGGATGATTTTAGTTGGGCAATAGTGTATTTTGTTGATCCAAGTGCTTTCTTTATGCGATCATACATTACTTTTAGGTTTCCAGTTTTAGATGCAGTCTGGGTGCTTTCGCTAAGCTGGAGCCAGTAATAATCAGAGGATATTAGTTATCATTTTCATAGTTGTAACTTTAGTAAACCAAAGCGTTTTATAGTGGATGTTAAATTATTACCGGTTTTTTTCATACACCTGGAGCTGACATACAAGACCACCACATCAGGTAGATGTAACATTTGCAAAATAACATGTCTATGAACCAAGCTTGAATAAATCAAGACAGAATTATGTACAGACTTGTAATGAACTACAGAACAAGGCAATAAAAATATACGCGGCAAGTAAGCATAATTCGCTTTGATTGCTGCTGCAATATTTTAAAATGAACCGTACATTATGTTATCATTTTGCTGTTGCATTATCCTAAACCGAACAGAACATTTTATAATCATTTTATCATGAACCAAGACGTAATGCAAATTACGAGCACTTAACGTCACTTTAAGGGCGTTAACGTAGGGAAGTAATTGTCGGGCGAGCGCAGCAGAAATACTCGTATATTTAACTAGCTCGATGAGTTTGGAAAGATAGCAGAATCCAGAAAGTGCACTGATTATCGTAAATCCAAATGTGCTGGGTTTGTATTGTCAATGTAAACCATCACATTCTTCTAAAGTTAAAGTTGTAGCGTACACTTGTAGTTTTAAAGAATAAAACAAATACAAGAGTAAAAGGCAAAACAAATTCATACAGAAAGGCTGGATACTAATTATTTTACTGACTTGATTGTAGACTGGAGCAGCCTAATGGGAACGACTCAGTGGTTATTGCGACACGAAGATAGTGAGGCGACTAATTTTCTGCAGACGTGTGCTTCAAATGAAAAAAAAATCAATGTTCCCTATACACTCTACGAAGTCGAGGTCTGTTCATTCTTTCATGTTATCTTCCAAACTCTTTCTGTGTTTAATTCTCATTCTTTCTCTTTCCACAATTCCTTGCAGAATGATCTATTCTACGCCAGGTGATCGAGAAAAATGACCAATCAATTTCATTTTTCGCTTCTTTAAATTAGTCAAGATATCTTCATGTGATCTGACTGATTGATCTTTTTGCTAACGTTTTCTTTCGTGATACGATCTAAATACGATGTGTTGTAAGAAGAAGAAGAAGCAGAAGAAAAGAAGAGGAAAGGATCTCGTGTCACATTTCAGGTGTGAAATATAAGAAATATGGTGCTTTTCTCCATATTTTTTTACCATAGCACATTCTTGGGGGGGGGGGGGCATCACGCCAGGCCGCCTATACTTCACATAAAGACAATCTCTGGTACCTATTGTTAGAGGATGGGTGGACCCAGAAATAATGTCGGTCCTAAAAAAAATTCCGCCACTCCTGAGAATCGAACCTAGACCTTTTTGACCAGGAATCGAGCACATTAACCACTGAGGCTCCATTTAAGTAAAGACAGTAATCTTTTCACGCTTTGCAACAAGTAGGGAATTACGTGATTTATTTTCATATTGTATTGAGGGAAAGAGAGTTATAGTGAAACAGAAAAAGTAAACCAGACAGTTAAAGAGAATATCATGGTAGGAAGCCAACAGAAGAATTGATAAACGATCAATCACCATGCAGGTCATGACGATCTCCTCATTACCGTGAAGACAGGAAAGATGAAATGGTATGCTCATTTAGCACGCTCGTCAGGCCTGGCAAAAAGTGTATCAAAGGCAGACAGAAAAAGATATCAGGAATGATAACATTGAGGACTAGATTGAACTCTGCTTTGTTAGTTCATGAGCCGCGATAGCTCAGTGGTTAGTGAACAGGACTTCAAAGGATAAGAGTTGGTTTGATCCCAACCGTCGGCTTCCAGGTTCACCCAGCCGAAAATAGGTACAGGTTTTTTTTTTCTGGGCAAGTAAAGCGGCATGGGCGTAATACAGACCACATTACCCAAAAATCATGTGCTGAAGGTCTATCAAATGTATGGTCACTAACACCATAATCCTATTTGGAGTGACGGGGCTCTTTACTTACTTACTTTGTTAGTTCATAGACAAGAGAAAGAAAAGGGAAAGTGGATGCGAATAGTTTGTACCAACGATTTACCAGCTCACGTAATAGCCAGGCAAGGCAATCATTTAATTATTGTTGAACCAGACCTGTTGACGAAGACAAGGAAGGATCTTAAAAGAATGGCAAGAAATATAACGGCTTGGAAAGTGTTTGTGAAGACTTATGCTCCACAGGGAGCTGAAAGGTAAATGAAGAAGAATAAACCTGGTGGCTTACTATATATATAAAGTAAAAAAAATACTGATTTGTGAATTAACGGCTAAAAAAATTCTTCAGTTTTATTTAATTCAGCTCCTGACACGTGGAAGTGAATCCTGGACAAACGGACAGCAGATATGAGAGGCCACGGAGATGTGGTTTTGTAGAAGAATGTTAAAATAAAAATAATGTTGACATTTATGCAGAGTAAAAAGGGCATTATTTAAAAAAAAAAAAAAAACAAGCAAAGGCTTATTTGGGATAAAAACCGTCCTGTTTCAAAATGAGGATAAAGGTCGTCCTCTTTCAACATTAGGATAAAAGCCGTCCTCTTCCAACATTAGGGTAATAGCCGTCCTCTTTCAACATCAGGATAAAAACCATCCTCTTCCAACATTAAGATAAAAGCCATCCTCTTTCAACATTAAGATAAAAGCCATCCTCTTCCAACATTAAGATAAAAGCCATCCTCTTTCAACATTTGGATAAAAGCCATCCTCTTTCAACATCAGGATAAAAGCCATCCACTTTCAACTTTAGGATAAAAGTCATCCTCTTTCACCATTAGGATAAAAGCCATCCTCTTTCAACATTAGGATAAAAACCATCCTCGTTCAACATTAGGATAAAAGCCATCCACTTTCAACATTAGGATAAAAGCCATCCTCTTTCAACATTAGGATAAAAGCCATCCTCTTTCAACATTAGGATAAAAACCATCCTCGTTCAACATTAGGATAAAAGCCAACCACTTTCAACATTAGGATAAAAGCCATCCTCTTTCAACATTAGGATAAAAGCCATCCGCATTTTCTGGTCATGAAAGGAGACAAATTATCACCTTTAATTTGTTGAGCAACTGGAACAGTTAAAAAGATTTCTAAAGAGAATTGTATGGCAAGAAGTCAGCATTTTCCTCGGACAGAGAACAGATCAATGACTGATTAAGAGATCTATGTGATATGTAGTTAACAGAGAAAAGATAAGATATATGTTAATAGAGTATCATCATCAAGTACCGGGCCTGCTGGCTTAGGTGATCATGTCTCTCCACAAATTTCGATCTCGACAGTTATTTATCATTTCTGTTGTTGACCTTCTGCCAAGCCATTCTCTTAAGTTGTCTTGTATAATTTGTCTTTGTTTCCCTCTATCTCTTCGCCCCTCAATTTCTCCAGTTGTTACAATATATTCCAGTTGTTCTCTTCTCATTACATGGCCAAAAATGATGATTGATTCTTCCTAATATTGGAAATTAGCTCTCCTTTTGCTTTGGCCTCTTTCAGAACATTTTCATTACTCTTCTTAGATGTCCATGGTATTCTCAACATTCTTCTGTAAAACCACATTTCTACAGACTCCAGTGGTTTTCTTGTTTGTGTTTATAATAGAATATGGTGATAGGAAATCAACAAATTCCAAAGGGACGTAAATGTGTTATGATTAATATCAAGTAACGATGTGTGCGCCTTGTGGTCAGAGACATCTCTCCTCAGCATGGCAGAGTTTAGTATCGGCTTGTATTTCTTCTCAATCGCAACTCACTTGGCCAGTCTATTTAGTCTACCATTGACACCGTTTGGTTGAGAAGCAGGGTCTCAGTAGTTGTGGTTCGTCAATCTTGATGCAAGAACAGCCAGTTATGAGTCGCTGAACATTTTTAGACCTGGTACTAACAAGCGCCATCACCCCCAGAAGTTAATAATTAGCAAGTACCTATCGGGCCAAAAACATCGCATAAGGCAGAAATGATAACTCTTTATATCTAGTGATTTAAAATGTTAGTTTTGTTTTATTGAATTAAATGTCGTCATAATTTTGTAGACGTTTGGATTTCTGTTTCTGGTGGCTTGTTAAACCTCTGCTCAACTTTTCTTAGTAAGCTTATATGAAGCAAACGACGTTGTTTCATCCCAAACCGGATCTCGTAGAAGATTCCGGAAGTCAATAACTGAATCAATAAACAACTGTTGTTAGAGACAGTTGTGTGGAGATGTGATCACTTACGCCAGCTACGTGGTATTTGAGAATGATTTTTTTTTTTTTTACTTTTTTGTTTTCTGTTTGAGATATTTATGGGGAGATCAATAGTGATACAAGTTGGTGTAATGATGAGGGGATGGAGTGGACTTCACAAGGGAAGTAAGAGAGTTTAAACTAATACAATTATATAGGGAGACCATTAGAGCTTGCGTCACTGCTTCCAAAGGCCAGAGGTCAGACATCTGTGGACATAAGATTGACACCTCTGCTGAACTGATGTGAAGCTGTGGTACAGGAAACGCATTAGAGATGACAAGCTCTTGTTCCTACAGATCCTGAATATTGCAAGCACAGTTTGGGTAATGCAGCTAAAGTAGGGGGTTGCTTTGTGAGGAGGTACTCGGTACGTGTCGTGTCATGGGCTTTACATTTAAAATGTTGGCGGACCGATGATTCCCCTTCTAATGCAAGTAAACTGCTTCTCTTTCTTGGGTTTTGTTTGGTGCGTTTCTGAATTTTTGAAAAGTGTGAATGGTGTTATCAATGTGTTTGTATGAGAGAAAGAGAAACGGAGTGAGGGGGGTAAAATAAGAGAAAATGTAAGAAATAGTAAAAAAAAATAAATAGAAAAAAATGAAAGATTAGAGAAAGTAGATTAAAGATATGAAGAAAACGGGGAGGAAACACGAGCTGTAGAAAAGGATAAAGGAGAAATTTAGAGGGAAGAGGTGGAGAAGAAAAGAGGGAAGTAGCAAAAAGTAGAGGAAGAGTTTTGATGAGAACGTTTAATAAAAACGGAAAGACTTGAAAAATGCATGAATATAGCGAAATAAAATAATAAGGGAATCTTCATGAAATCTTTCACAAGTTTGAAAATGTAAGTGAAATTAAACAAGGAAAGACTGGTCTTTTAAAGAGGAGATCGTTAATGGAGAGAAAAAAAAAGAATTAATCTTAAAAGGATGATGAAATTAAACAAAGCAATGAAAGATTAAACAAAGAGATTTCGACTGGAGAAGAAAAGAGCAACAACAACAAAAAATAGGAAAAGAAGAACAACTCTGCATAAGAGGGATAAAACATTATTGCCCATATTTTCCAGATCAGTGGTAAAATTGTGTACATCAAGCCAATAATGCAACAGTGTTATACCAGCTTTTAACTTTTCCCCTACGTTTCTCCGCACAGTGCGTCACTTTCAATTTGATTAGTGTGAACCGTCATCAAGACATATTCTTTTGTACATGTTTTGTATCAACTTGGTATTGGTGAAATATAATTCCTTGTTCAATTATCTAAATTTCGTATATAATATGTTATATATTTAATAAATATTAATATTTAGATTGATTCTTAAAACAATGACAAATTTTGTCTCTGAAATCTCTTCTGTTGCGTTGATAAAAAGCTTCCGTATGGAAAGAGTTAAGGCTGACAGAACCCAGAAGCCTTTGATCAAAATCAAACCCAAACCTTTTTGTCCTCCTTAAACTAGTTCGCTACACACTGCTTTACTATGGCTCAGTGGGGCATGAAGACATTAACAAATAAATTAATAAACAACAGTAAAGAAGATAGATGAAATTATTTTAAAAAAACTATACAAATATTTAGCCATCCACTGTAGCTCAACAAAAGACATAGGAACGAAGTTGAACGCATTCGAAAATAAATGTCTAAGGAAAATACTTGGTATAGCGTGGAACGAATTCAAAACAAACGAGGAAATTAGAGAAATCGCCAATCAACCACTAATATCTTCAGTAATAAAGAAAAGACGATGGTCATATGTTGGACATGTGATGAGAAGAGATAACCGAATAGCAAAGCAGGCCCTCATTTAGGGAACAACAGGTAAGGGGAAAAGAGGAAGACCCAGAGAGACACTGAGAAGAACATTGATGAGAGAGGCAAGAGCAGCAGGAATCTGCTCCCTCAAGGAGATAGATCTGCTTGCACAGAACAGAGACAAATGTCGAGATGTGATAAAATATCTTTAAAAGAATTGAAAACTGCTATTGGTCGTTTCAAAATATTTTGAAGGTGTTTAAAATTCCATATCTCTGCAACCAATTGATTGATAATGCTGAAATTTTGCATATGGTCTTGTGATTTTTTGGTCCCAAGAAGTACATTCATTTCCTCACCAACAAACGTATAGTTTTAAATATTCTTTATTTGAAGTATACAAATTTAAGGCATTTTGGTCAAACCATATATTTGGAGGAATTACCGCTTCATATGAGTGAGCACCCACGGACTTGTCATCTTGAACGTAATGCGCGCCAATTTCCCTGTTTTAAGCACTAAAAAACACATAAAACGCGTCATAGTTATAATTTTATATCCGGTGCATCCCATTTCCTGTCGTTTTGTTGTGATTTATGTGCAACGGCGTATCCTAATTATTGGGTAATTTCGTTAAATTTGTGATCTGTTAGTCAATGGGTATAAAAGTAAAGTTCCTTACATTGCAATCAGTGGCAATAAAGGTGTATAAATATTTTTGCATAGAAGCTAAGCGTGGAAAACTGTATCGAAGCATCTCAAAGCCAGAAAAGAGAACTATTCACGCATTGGGTATAAGCAAACGCTTTTTCAAACAAGTGCTTAAAGCTAACGGAGTGTCCAGTTCAATCAAGACTAGGACGCTAGGAAGAAAGAAAGTAGTAGATAGTTTTGACAAGGAAGTGATTAGAAGAGCAATTTGTAAAATGTTCGATTCCAAAGAAACTGTGGCTTTAAGAAAACTGAAAATTCGACTGAGAGCAGAAAATGACATTGTTGTGTCGAAAACAACATTATGGAGAACTGTTAGAAGCATCGGTTTTACGTTTAGAAAGTACGATAGTGGTAGAAATGTCATCTGCGAGAAGCCGCACTTAGTTTCTATGAGGAGTAAATATTTACGTGAAGTACGGGAAATGCGTAACCAAGGTTATGATATTGTATTTCTAGATGAATCTTGGATAAATTCTCACCACACTATTGCAAAGGAATGGCAGTTATCAGATGGAAGTATTAAAAGATGTGTACCCACTGGAAAAGGACAGCGTATTATAATGGCACATGCAGGCAGCCGAAAAGAAGGGTTGGTGAAAAATGCAGAACTTATATTCACCTCTAATTATACTGACAACAGGGACTATCACACCGAGATGAATGGCCATATATTTAGAGAGTGGATTGAAAATACTCTTCTTCCAATTCTAGACAGACCATCCTGTCTGGTAATGGACAACGCGTCGTACCACAACGCTGTGGCAGAAGAAGACAAAATTCCTACATCTACCAGTACAAAAGATGTTATAAAGATTTGGCTAAGAAAGGAAGGAATTCCATTTAACGAGGGATTTTTGAAACCTGAATTACTGTCACTTGTTAAGAAATCGCAAAAGACCAAAGTATTCCAAATAGACAAAATCATTCAACAGCATGGTCATACGTGCTTGAGACTGCCCCCTTATCATCCACAATTAAACCCCATTGAACTCGTTTGGGCAAAAATTAAAGGGCATGTGGCAGCTGAGAATACAAGTTTTAAACTATGCGATATAAAAGGACTGACATATGCTGCTCTATCACAGATTGACAAAGATTTTTGGTGCAAATGTGAAGATCATGTCTTAAAAGAAGAAAATGACTATTGGAAAAAAGATGGACTATCGTTCGTTCAGCCCAGATTAGTAATCAATATGTTAGACTCCTCTGATTCAGAATAAATGAAATAATAATGGACGTTTTTATATGTCCGCATGATCAATCTTTAGCTAAAGTTGATAACGTTTTGAAAATGTAAAGATTCTTGATATGTGTACTGCAGGCATGCAAAGAAACTAAATCACTTTCATATGTCTTGTTTACGTAAAATAATGAAAGTCACATGGAAAGACATAAAACGGACAATGTAGCTCTTTACAGTGAAGAGGATCCCGTGCTTACATCGGACTCTTTAGTCACATGCGTACCCATAAACAATAACTTTGCTTGATATGTCATGCTCGTTATCGCTCGCAACGGATAATTAATTTTTTTAAATGTATTCTTTGTTGTATATTGTTTAAATAGTTTTCATTAATGGAACTGTTTATACGCTGATTTGTTTTAGACCGTCTGTAAAGGCTATAACATTGACATTCTCATAGTATTTTAAAGAAAGTAAACAATAGAAAGTAAACAGTTGATAAACGCCTCCAACTTTCAAGTTGTGTAGAGACGCCTATGCCGAGAAGCTGATTTCCATTAATGTACGGTAAATTATTTTCTCCAGGAGCAAAAAGATCCGTAAATTCACTGAGATCAAAGGAAAGTGCTGCTTCATGATGAAGCATACTTCCTACATCATTAAATTTTGTGAAATCGGTGGGACCTTGGAAAAACAAGACCAGATGCAAAAAATCAAGTTTGTAAGTGCAGGGAAAGAGGAGATATTTCATGTTAATCGTGAACATTTAGTTTTGAAACGACCAGTAGAACACAAATTTAGATAAGAGAAGGAGTATCTTGGTCTACGCCCTATGGGCCGGCTACAGCTCGAAAGATCAATAGATAGATAGACTGTAGCTCAGGTGTTAACGAAATTAGCTTCTAAGGGCGACAAATGTCATCGGTCCAGATCAATGGCTTTTAGGTTTACGCAGGTTTAAGTGGATTGCTCTGAGAAAGTAGGCGACCTGGCATTATACCGACCACGCCACTAATATAAATATGCCGTTGCCAGTCTCTGAAAAATAACTCTTTATTCCGAATACACCTTTTGGAATGGAGGAAAGTTTTTTTTTTTTTAACTAGTAAATTATAGAGTAACTAGAAAATATGTAACAATAAAGTTAGCTAAGAAAATTATAGAGTAACTAGAAAAGATGTAACAATAAAGTTAGCTAAGAAAATTATAGAGTAACTAGAAAAGATGTAACAATAAAGTTAGCTAAGAAAATTATAGAGTAACTAGAAAAGATGTAACAATAAATTTAGCTAAGAAAATTATAGAGTAACTAGAAAAGTAACGATAAAGTTCGCTAAGAAAATTATAGAGTAACTGGAAAAGATGTAACAATAAACGTCGTCAAAGAAAGGTGTTACGAAACTAGGAATGATTTTAAAATAAAGATTACGAAAGAAATGTTACAACATCCATCGCTAAAATGTTACAAAGCTAGAAATGATTTAACAACAAAAGTTGATAATCAAATGTTACAAAGCTTGAAATGATTTAACAACAAAAGTTGGTAATCAAATGTTACAAAGCTTGAAATGATTTAACAACAAAAGTTGGTAATCAAATGTTACAAAGCTTGAAATGATTTAACAACAAAAGTTGGTAATCAAATGTTACAAAGCTTGAAATGGTTTAACAATAACGAATTCTAACAAAGTGTTACGACACTAGAAATAATTTAACAATAAAAACTGCTAGAAACCCTATAAAGTCAGAAAGGATTCAACAATACAAATTTCTACGTAAATGTTGCAAAACTAGAAATGATTCAACAATACAAATTTCTACGTAAATGTTGCAAAACTAGAAATGATTCAACAATAATGACAAAGAAAGAGGTGAAATAAAACAAAGATGTTGAATCATAAGAGCAAAACGAGACAAGGATCGCAGAGACAAATGTACCACACTAAAACAATACTTGAGCCGGGTCGTTTTCTCTATTCTGACATGTTTGCTTGCATATTTCATAACAATAAAGAATAAAACAAAATTGGAGAGGGTGAGTTTCCGCGACCTTTGGGTGCAGATTAATAATGGATATAGCTGAGTTCCCACTGAGACCATCTCGAGTGTTCTGTAAACTGTAAACTAGGCATGTTGCATAAGGGGCTTGGTGGGAATAATAGCTTATAATATTATAAAGTAGCTTGTTACCACATAGAAAGATTACCACTGATCCTTTACACTCATTCTGAACAGCATCCGTTTGTAATGACCTTCATTGTAGCACTTCGTCAATGCCCATAGGGCCCAGAAACATTACAATGAGTTTAATTTTCCGCCTGTCTTCGCGTCCTCTACTTCTAATCCACAAAACAGCAAACCGGAATTTAATCGTTCCTTCCCCTAAATTCGAATGAATAACCGGCAAATGAATGACCGTTGAGCTGTTCAAATTGTGCACGGGTATTCTTCACACTGTTGCGTGTTGAAATGCCGTTTGGAGTAATCGAATCTGTTCGAACAAAGTGGTTCGAGTAACTGGGTTTTTCCCTTTCATTCACTAAGGGCAACCAGATCGATTCCACAAGAGTGACTGGATTAGTGAAATAACTGCTTTCTCCGAAACCGTATTCAAAACCTACAATCTTATTTGATTGTATTCTTATTTGATCGCATTCTTATTGATGTTAATGGACACCTGACATTTGGAGATTCTGTAACCATTGATAAATTTGGCGTTATTGTCGTGTCAGGTGTAATGTATCGTGTTTGAAATCATCTCATATCGCTGAGAAAGCGCATATCAAATTATAGGAGTCGGCGAATGCAAACTGTACGCCTTATCACGTCACGCGCACGACACGCGGAGAACATTTATGGAGAAACTAATTTTAAAATAAAAGACAGAAAGAAAAATATTTTTAAAAATTCTTGATTCTCTCTTTTCTTCCCCTTTCAATGTTGAGACAGATACAAAGTTATAGCGCTCGTTCTTCAGGCAGCCGTAGTTGTAGTTCCATCAATCGGTTGTAGAGTTTAACTGATGCTCGTAATCCGTCTCATTCTGAGTCTGCCGCCTTCCTCCAATCCTCTATATATGCCACGAGCATGACATTCTTTTGAGAATGAACGATTTTGTTGTCAATAAAGTGCACATTTCTACGACATGGGTTATCAAATGTAAAGAAAGAAGAAATGGGGAAAAAAATATAGAAAAAACGGTATGGTTAAAGCGTCACGTAACAAGTGGACAACGTAAACCAGAACGACGTTTCGGCGCAATAGGCCTTCAACAGGAACAAACATACAACACGGTTACAAATATGTATTTAAAATTTTTAAATATTAAAATATAATATCGAACTAGAAGAAGAAATGAAAGGAAAATAGGAATAGAATCTTCCTTGTATGCTCTGATGTGGCAAGAACTGAAGTGCGCACGGGTTACGTGTACGTGCACACTAGTGAGAATGTGCGCACGCAGTAACAGAAGTTTCCAAAAATGGGTCCGTGTGCATACAAAAAGCGCAAGAAACAGACTAGAAAGAAATAGGATACCCGAAAGGAGGAAAGATAGAGGTGTTGTAGAGTGGGGTAAGAGATTTAGGGGACCGACGAAGTGATGCAGTGTGACCTAGTAGAGGAGAGGTGTGAATAGCATAGCATTATCAAATGAAACTGAGCGGAATTGTTCAGGAGCAACAGTTGCAGTTCAGCCAGGCCGCTTATTCTCTATTCATTTATTCAGTATCTTGTAGGAGAGAATCCAGATTCTTTAGACAACCACGAAAGCATTATCAATATTGGTGGCAAAACTATTAATAACCTGAAGTTTGCTAATGGCAACAATGGTTTCGAAGGAATAGAAGAATAACTGCCCTGATTCAATCAATATATAAAACAGTTGTTGCACACGGCATGGAGATTACTGCAGATATGTTGTTCAACATATAGACATTATAGAAGAATAACTGCCCTGATTCAATCAATATATAAAACAGTTGTTGCACACGGCATGGAGATTACTGCAGATATGTTGTTCAACATATAGACATTATAGAAGAATAACTGCCCTGATTCAATCAATATATAAAACAGTTGTTGCACACTGCATGGAGATTACTGCAGAAATAAAAATTCATGACCATAGCCCTTGGAGCATTGTTGAAAAAAATCAAAAGAAAAGACAAAGAACAATAAACTGTTTAAATATCAATTGCCAAATATAAGGATCGAAACTTTAATATATCGACTATAATAATACAAACTGCAAGAAAATGTAAAAACTGAAACATATTTAGAGGGTTAAGAGCATCACTCTTGGTTCTAAATAACCGATGATGCGCACCTTTTTTTTTTTAAATAATTGTTTCTATGCCCTGCAAAACAGTGACCCTTACAGTAGAGAAAGTAAAGTAAAGTACCCCCGTCACGCCAAGTGACGTATAGGGAAATATGGTGTTAGTGACCCTATATTTTACAGACCATCAGCACATGATTTTTGGGGTAATGTGGTCGGTATCACGCCCGTGCTGCTTTACTTTCCCAGAAAAAATCCGGTACCCATTTAACGCTGGATGAACCCGAAAGCCGTCGGTTGGGATCGAACCCTACCCGTTGTCCTTTGTAGTCCAGTTCACTAACCACTGAGCTATCGCGGTTCCCTCCTTACAGGAGAGCTAAAGAATAAAATTCAAGCTATTGAGGTGAAATGTTATCGAAAGGTTTTGATAATCTCTTACTTGGATCGCATCGCGAATGCAAAATTTCGCAGAAACAAACAGTAATTGGAGATGGTCTTTAGACATTTGTGAATATCTGCAAAATGAAATCGTTTGGTCATATATCTCGATCATCTAGCCCGGCACAGACAATTCTGAATGGAACTGTGAAAGGAGAGATAGACAGTCAAAGAAATGGGACGATAACATCACAGAAATGATAGACCACGACTTCTCAAAGTACTAAATAGTGTAGAAATAGATCAAGGTGAAAGTTAATGAAGTTTGCCATCAATGTCCTATCCTTGCATTTAACACTTTATTATAGCTATAACTAATGGACCTAATTGTCCTAAAATTTAACACTTTATAACTATCATTAATGAAGTTAACTGTCCTAATATTTAACACTTTATAGATATCATTTATTGAACTTACTGTCCTAATATTTTACACTTTATAGATATTATTAATGGAACTAACTGTCCTAATATTTAACACTTTATAGATATCACTAAAAGAACTAACTGTGTAACACTTTATAGCTAATAGCTATCACTAATATACGAGTATATATATATATATATATATCTTTTTGATGGGCATATAAGGTGAAAACTAGTTTTAGAGTAAAAACAAATATTATTTTCTTCAGTTTTCGGATGGAAAAAAAGTATTCTGACCTGTACACTTCATCCTGGCTGCACTGGACATATGGCCTTTATTCCCCAACCATATTTGAAACTTCTGGTACACCGTAGAAGTCACTAAAAGCATAAAGATAAATAACTATCATTTTAAGTGAACATTTTATGTGTTCTTTATTCTCACACTCTAGCCCAGATAGTATGTTCTTGATACTCGGCGAAAATATTACCCAGCACTTATACATCTGAGGAGCCGCGATAGCTCAGTGGTTAGTGAACTGGATTACAAAGGACAAGGGGTAGGGTTCGATCCCAACCGACGGCTTCCGGGTTCACCCAGCCTTAAATGGGTACCGGATTTTTTTCTGTGAAAGTAAAGCAGCACGGGCGTAATACCGACCACATTACCCCAAAAATCAGGTGCTGAAGGTCTGTAAAATATAGGGTCACTAACACCATATTTCCCTATATGCCACTTGGCGTGACGGGGGCACTTTACTTTACTTACTTATACATCTGACTTTGGGTACGGGCTTTCTGTCGTCGACCAGTTTTCTCTGTGTCAAGATCGCACAATGGAGACAAATGAAGCATTTTGTAGAGGTTATATTACCCAATATCATCATCAGATTGATCTCGTAACCTTGGCAGTCGTTGGAACACTTGATGATGTCTTCACAATCTTCCTCAACCCTCCACGATTAAGAACTGCTTTCCAAAATGTTGCGAAGGTTAATCTTATCCATTCTTTGATGTTATCTTCCAACCGCTTTCTCTGTCTCGCGTGTCTTCTTTTGTCTAGTGCAGTGCTCCGTGTAATTGCCTTAACAAGCCATTTAGATTGTGTAACATGCCTGTACCATTGTAATTGTCCTTCGTTTACACTTGACAGTACATCTTTAATTAGACCTTTAGATCGTTGAATTTTGCTGAGACATTTCCTTTAAAAAATATGAGTAAAATATCTAGTGAAACGAAGACCTGAATGATCCAAGATAAATAATCTTTAAGCTCTAGAAAATCAGAACTAGGATTCAGCAGATTCCATCTTTCTGCAATATTCCTGGATATGATGAGGCAGACAGACTTTGAGGCAAAGGAATCTGGTAAATCATACCAGCCAGATACAGGTATAATTTATGAGGAATCAAAGATGTCTGTCAGAAACAAATGCATGAACAATTAGAATACAGGCAGCAAGGCCAGAAGAAAAATAATGCCTACCACCAGCTCAACAGAAAAGAAAAAGTAACAATTTTTAGATTGAACAGACTGCAAGAGATTGAAGCATCGACTTTTCAACACCTTAAAGATAGGTACCTCTGATGAATATGACCGTGGCACAGACAAAATAATTGTTCAACATCTGCTACAATCATGCCGTCAAACATATGATAAACAGAGAAGTCTCTTGCGCCCATCACCGGCATCATCATGGGATACCTGTATGTTGACTTCACCAGCCTTGAGCTGACGAATGCTTTCTTCGAACTTATCAATATTGACGTCTATAGTCCGTTTCATAAGTCGTGCCCAACTTTTAAAATCGATATCTTTAAACCGCTTTTTATAAGCTTTTCAAAATTTGCATGTAAAGTTATCATGATTAGAACCCAACAGGGAATTAATTTCATAAAAAAAAACATTTGGTTATTATTGTTGCTTATTTGATTTATATAAATTTATAACGACCCATTGATGTAGTCAAAACTTAATGTTTACAGTATTTAAGTTAAAAATAGCGATTAAAAATCCATACACGGTCAAATTGACGATTTTGCACGCTTTCAACGTGGGTTTTCTGACACAATTAGACACCTGTAGAAAACACGAGGCATTGTGTGTTCCATTTCCGTTCATTCAGCGGCGAAGCCGTCCTCGAACTGAGCAGACAATAATTCTCCTGGTGTTTTGTCTTATCCAATTATTTCCCCATTACGGCCACGCCTTTATCTAGTGAAAATTAATCATAGACCAGCAACTACGGTAATTTCTATTCTTTGGGGCTTCACAATTTACAATTGTGACAAACATCAAAGAAATTCGCCGCTTTAAGAAAACTGCAGCTGCAAGATATTTGTTAAATATACATTTAAAAGGTCTTTTGCATTCTAATAACATTTGGAAAATTTCAACAGTCTTTAACAAATGTTTACTGCGTAATAGCGTTTTGAAGTTGGGCACATGATTTGAAACGAACTAGTTCTGTTCGCAGAAGATAACATCTCATTTCCAGAGCATGTATTCTTTTTTCAAGATCAACAGTGATTATCCATGTTTTGCAGGCATTTAGAGATATAGATATCACTACTATTCGCAATAATCCTATTTTTGTTTTCAAAGAGAAGGTTTCACTTTTTCAAAGGCCTTGTCAAGATTGCCGTTGCATCTGCACCTATGCTAATACTTCTGGTTTTGAGCTTTGTCAATGACATTGGATCACATGAATCGGTTGATTGTTTTAAAATGCCTTTTCTTGTGCCCTCGTTATTTTTTCATGTTCATTAAGGATCGAACAAGGAAATGATGAATATGATTTTGCACCCAGCATGAACTTCTCAAATTCTCTTGCACCAAATAAGCTCTTCTCTCTCTCTTCTTTTTCACCCAATAATTTCGTTCATGATTTTGTTGTTTATATCCCTGTAATGAAATGTAGAGAAAATAAACAAAAGGATGTAATAAATCTTGAGGGAGAAAAAGAAAACTAAGAGAATGATAGGAGGAACTGATAGCCTGGCCAGGATTGCGTAATGATTGTAAAAAGTGTTGTAACAAAATATAAGGAAGAATAAAAATTATTTCTCTTTTTTTTCCCACTGATAAAATGAAATTGTTTTTTACATTCAATTTTTAAAAATATTTTGGTTACATTATTTTTAATAATGTAATAAAATGTATATATTTTGTTTAATTAAATTACCGGTAATTTTGTTTTTTTTCCATGTTTGCTTTCCTAAATCCGTATCATTTGTGTAAGATACTGACTCCTGCATATAGTGTCTGGATGGTCAACGTCTTCAACAATTGAAGGTTGGATAAAAGGTAGTTCATTTTCTAGTAACACAAAACAATATATATATATATATATATATATATATATATATATATATATAAAAGTAGTATATATCCAGTGAAAGGATGCGTAAAAGTACTTCCAGCCGCACATAATTCCTTATATGAGAGTCTACCCGTACATGGAAGCACATTTTTTGGTGCGGTTTTTCCTTATATGAGAGTCTTCATTTTTTCTTATATGAGAGTCTACCCGCCCATTTTGGTTCCGGTGACCTCTCGTTGACCTCTCAACCTCTCGTGGCGGCGTCGAAACGCACCTAATTCCTATATAAATAGTCTAAACGCAGATCAAGGCACAATTTTAGGTGCCGTTTTTCCTTATATGAGAGTCTACCGTTTTTCCTTATATGAGAGTCTACCCGCCCATTTTTGTTCCGGTGACCTCTCGTGGCGGTGGTGGTGACCTCCCGGTGACCTCTCGGGTGACCTCTCGGGTGAGCGCTCGTGGTGACCTCCCGCGGCGGTGGTGAAGGGGTGGTGAAGGGGTGGTGGTGAAGGGGTGGTGAAGGGGTGGTGGTGGTATCATAAATCTATTATATGCTTTGTACTTTCAATGGGGCCGTAACTTTCATAAATCTATTCTTTCTTTATACTCTCATTCAATAAAAAACAGTGACAAGTTTATTTATTGTTTTTAAAAACTTCCTTTAGAATTAAAGGTAACAGCTTAGGCCGTTACACACGCTACACGCCAAACACTGTGTTTAACGTTAAGCGAGAGATCAAAGAGCTCGGTACACGCGCAGCCGCGAAGACGTGCAGCGAAGACGCGCAGCAAGGGGCCGCAAGATCAAAGAGCTCGGTAGACGCGAGGCGACCTCGCGCAGCGAGGGGGCCGCGTTTAACGTTAAGCGCGATCAAAGAATCCGCCTCCCGTGAGTACTTACTTCCCGTTAGACGGTAAGTGTTCATCAGGAGAGTCATTTAACAGGGGAATTTCACGATACCGATGTTTTAATGTGAGATGCTTGGGGGTAATTAATATCTTTGCGCCGTTTCGTGTTCAAAGACCGTGTTTCGCTGTGAAAAGTTTTGATTGAATGTTTGAGTGCCAGACTGGCCAGGGCTACGTTAATGACTTTTTTATCATCTGAAGATTAGAATACCACTTAGCAGGGGAATTTTACTGGGTGGTTGTTTTAATGTGAGATGTTTAGGGGAAATTAACACTGACAAGTTTATTTATTTATTTAATGTTTTATTCGTATATATACCACAATAGATAACACAGGGGTAGACAATAATGTAGTCTTTAACTATTGTACATTATAGACAAGTATAATACATAAGAAACAAAGTAGTTTATTTACAAGAAGTAATACATGATACTGTTAAATTGCTAAAGGGGAGGTGGTCACGTTGTCAGAATGGACCTGTCGCTTGATGGGGTGAGGTAGTAAGTTGGAAGTTGTAGTAGTAGGTTAGAAGTTGGCGTGTATTAGAGGAAGTTGGTTGTGGAGGTAGTTGGTAGTAGAAGTTGTAGTAGTGAAAGTTGTAGTTGTAGACGTAGTCGGTGTAGAAGTTGTAGTAGTGAAAGTTGTAGTAGAGCAGGGGACGACGTTCAAATTAACAGACGACGACTTTTATTCGACTGACTCAACAAGCAAAGACCAAAACGTTACTCCCAAACCAACGAAAGCTTAGACTTTGGAGTTCTATATCTTTAGCACTTCAACGAATAACAGACAACAGTAATGGTGAACCTTACAGATAAGAAAACTTAGTTCCAAACCCCAAAATTTCGTCTCATAACTAAAAAGTTGAACTCAAAACATTAAAAATCTAGGTCCAAAGTCAAAATAGTTAGACACGGTAGGGCAAAAGGGCATATTCTTTCCAACCAATACTCCCTATTCTTCTACACATCTGCATCTCGAAGCCTTCGAATTTATATTCAATGTTTGGCTACTGACAATGTAGCAGTCATTTCGTTGTAATGGTCATCTCGTTGTAACAGACACGTATGTCATGTCGTTGTAACAGACACGTATGTCATGTCATTTTATCAGAGACGTATGGTATGTCGTTGTAATAGCCATGTCGTTGTATCAGTCATGTCGTTGTATCAGTCATGTCGATGTAGTAGACACGTATGTCATGTCAATGTAACAGTCATGTCAATGTAACAGTCATGTCAATGTAACAGTCATTTCGTTGTAATAGTCATCTCGTTGTAACAGTCACGTATGTCATGTCGTTTTATCAGAGACGTATGGTATGTCGTGATGGACGAATGTAGGTTGTCGACTGTGCCATGATGGATCATGTAGGTTGTCGACTGGGCCATGATGGATCATGTAGGTTGTCGACTGTGCCATGATGGATCATGTAGATTGCCGACTGTGTCGAGATGGATGAATGTAGGTTGTCGACTGTGCCATGATGGATGAATGTAGGTTGTCGACTGTGCCATGATGGATCATGTAGGTTGTCGACTGTGTCGAGATGGACGAATGTAGGTTGTCGACTGGGCCATGATGGATCATGTAGGTTGTCGACTGGGCCATGATGGATCATGTAGGTTGTCGACTGGGCCATGATGGATCATGTAGGTTGTCGACTGGGCCATGATGGATCATGTAGGTTGTCGACTGGGCCATGATGGATCATGTAGGTTGTCGACTGGGCCATGATGGATCATGTAGGTTGTCGACTGTGCCATGATGGATCATGTAGATTGTCGACTGTGCCATGATCGATGATGTAGATTGTCGACTGTGTCGAGATGGATGAATGTAATTGTCGAGTATGCTCCAACAAGTCACCGCGCCATTTAAACTTCTTTGAACATAATGGACACGGATGTTCACCAGAAGAAACCTCATTATGAGAAACCATCTGGAGAAAATCCAATAACCCTTTCGTCAACCATATTTAACATACCTAGTTTAACTTCATCAAACATCAAGCTCAACAATACTTAGCATACCTACTTTAAACACCTCGATAAAATTGAATAACCTTTCATCGATAAGCCTTAACGTACTTTAAGAGAAAACAATCCAACTTACTGTGTAAAATAGAATCTCAATCCGTTAGAATGAATAGTAACTTTCCTTGAAGCAACCAAACTTATAACACGAAAGCCCTGAAGGGTCTTGTTTAAATATAGCCTGGTAACAAATGAATACATTACCCAATCAGCGAGTGATTATGCCAACATCGACTGATATCTGGATTAACCAATTAGAGAAGAGCATTAACATTGGAGGCGGAGCAAAGAAATGACTGACATCTGTATTATAACCATTCAGAGAAGAGCATTAGCATGGGAGGCGGAGCAAAGAAATGACTGACATCTGTATTATAACCATTCATAAAAGAGCATTACTATGAACGGCAGAGTGATTAACCAATTATAGAAGAGCATAACTTTGAAAGCGGTTCCAGTTCCATCTTAAGGTAAATGATTTGGTCGGGTTCTCATCGAGGATTGTGGGCGTTTCTGGTCCATAGAATGTGTTTGGATAAACTTATGTAGGAGTTTATGTTCCTGGGGGTTGATATTATTCACACATATGATAAGGCGTATAAGAAACATTCCAAGTTTTATAACGCGATAGCTAACCTAGTATACACATGATCGGAGAGAAATGAGCTGTTATTTACTGGAATAATTCAGCGAGTCGGTGGTCATGATATCTACGCCACGTTTGTAACCATCGTTATCGAAATACTTTCAGATCGAATTCGCAATTTCGGTCGTCTTGTTGTTCTATATACCCTCGCCTATCGATTAGTTAAGAATCATGTCAAAGACATGTTCGACTCTGATTCCGACATTTGTGTTTTAGAAACGGACTTTGGTACTTGGACCGGTGGTATCATCGGAAGAGAATTTGGAGAGTGGTTACTAAAAGAAGGTGGTTTGGAAAATTTTCTAGACCTCTCTAACGAAGAAGCTACAACACTGTGGACTCTACTTCACAACAGCCTTTGGTCTTTAAGAGCTTTACCTAGAAATGTTTATCTGTGAGTTTATATATTTTCCCTAATAAAAGTTTGGTAACCCCACAGCATTTGTTACTGCCTTACAATATTGTTTACCAGGTCACGACACCCTCTCACACTGATGATGAGGGTTGTCCTGTAGTAGGCCTGTGATTGTAATAAGAATGGTTTGCTCCAGCTTTGAAATCTGAAATTTTCACAAAAAGAGATGGTGTTACTCAGTTCCCCTATAATGGCGATGTTGAGTTACTAAAAATAGATTTTGATCTCTGATGCAATACCTGATTAGTTACTAAAAATAGAATGTGACCTATGATCCAATAACAGAATACTCATTGCCCTGGTGACCAATTGAGACTGATGGAAAAGTGAATTCCCAGTCATAGAAAAGTATGTTGTCACGATAGGTGTGTCAATAACAAGGAATAACAAATCATTAAAGACATCCTAATTAAGTTGTGAAATTTTGGTGGTTGAGAGATAAATCTGAAGATAAGCACATCAAACTATAAGAACAAGGAAACAATCGTATATTACACACTCTTAGAGCCAGTGTTAAGTTAACACGTATTTAGTTAAAATAGAAGGTTATAAATTGAGTAGAGGTAAACTTATACCTTATGGCTCATCTACTTTTTCGAAGAAACTAATTAAAATTAAAATAAGTCAAATAAAAACAAACAAATATGATCTTTTTATAATGTTTATTTTCACAATAAAACTAGACAACACATGTTACACATTCAAATGTTTATAATTGAACAATGATGCTTTAAATAGTGCAAATATGGATACAAATCATCTAAAAAAGTACACATATAACAACATAGTCATGTGTTTAATGCTTAAATTACAAGTTTACGTGGTCTCCCACGTGGTTTTTTAAATACACAAGGATCGCAAAATTTAACACAATTTTGTTTATTGTTCTTAATAACATAAGATCCATCAGTTATATTAGTGATCGAACGGGGGTCAATTCGTTTGTGAGCTGTGTCTGTGAGAACAGTCGAAAGATCACTCTGTTGATACTGGAAGTCGTCATAAAAGGAAGGAGCAGCGATCGACCACTCACCCTCATTGGCTGTTTGTTCTCTGTCATAGTCTGAGCGAAATGTAGAAGCTCCATCAGTGGTTGCTTGTATACTGTCATACTCATTGGCCGTTTGTTCTCGGGCATAGTCTGAGCGAAATGTAGAAGCTCCATCAGTGGTTGCTTGTATACTGTCACACTCAGATGAGAGAATCGTAGACGCATCACCTGAGGCTACTTGTAGTCTGTCACACTCTGAGAGAATCGTAGACTTCAGACCCACTAAAGTCTCAAATTCAGGCTGTGTTAGTGTTATACCGTAACGTGTTGGGAATTTCAACCCCGTTGTGCCATCGTATTTTCTAAGATGAATTAAAGTCTTTGCTCGATATCTCGAAACTGAGACAGCCTTCAAACCATTCTTCTGTAGAGGTTTTACATACTCGCCATTACGAGCGGCATAGAAAAAAGCACCATCACAGTCAACATTAACAGCGGAATCACACATATCCATTCTAACGGACTCCATTCTAAAAAGCACACGACTTGGTAGCAGGGCTCTGACTTTCTGTATGTAGCAGCACTGAGAACGGCTGCCCTTTATACCCTGTAACAAGGGGGGCGTGGCCAGTCTATTTATAGTAACCAATGGAATACGTTCTATTTATAGTAACTGATGCAATACGTCATTGGACGTGATGAGACATGTTCAGAGAGCGGCCATCTTTGTTGAATCATGGGAAGTTTGTCCCACGAGGCCGATGTATCCATGGAGTCATCAAAACAAATGATGATCCAGAGGGCGGGGCCTACACTGACAAGTTGGAGACAAACTCGAGTATAGCATGTTATGTTCATTAGAGGGAAGTGTTCTTGTGAACACAGGATTGGGCTTGACAAGTAAAATATCAACTAAACTTTAGTTTCTATTACTTCTGAAATACTTTTTAGAATCTTGGCTCTGTGATCAATAGCTAGGATGGGGGAAATAATTTTGCCACATTCTTGTATACGGTTATGAAGCGCTCCTTGTCTATAGAAAACTGCTGCCAAGAATAATTGGGTTCGTCATTTTCATCATCGTGGATTGTTAAAACAATCGTTTCTTCACAAAAATGAACCTAGAAGAAACGAGACAATTTAGGTTTAAAAGCCAGCAAAAACTTCTAAATGAAAAACACTTTATAATAAAATATCTCTGCACAACTCTGTAGCTCATGTTATTTCTCTTTGTTTCCCTCTGTCTTTTCACCCCTCACATTTTCAAGTTGGTACAAGTTATTACAGCGGTTCTCATTACAAGTCACAACATCCAAGTATTGGATATCTCTTTCGCTTCTCACCTAGTAACCTATTGTCCATGAGTCTCTTGGGTAATTTAAACCTGCTTATACGTAAAATTTACTCTACTCCACCTCCAGAGGATAACACTTCAAAAGATTTACCAGTATTAATATTATTCCACTTGTCTTTTTCTTTGATGTTACAGTTACTTCTTTATGGTATCAAGGATGAGTCCTTTATTTTTTCGGTTTCCTTTACTATAACGTCAATCATTACTAGCAACTAGTTTCACAATTTTCATTACATGTGGAAATTTACTATTTATCATCATCAATAAAGATAATGTCTCTACTAGTTGTGTAATAACCCAGTAATAAAGATAACGAAGGCGAAACAGAGAATATCAAAATCAAAAGGTAAACTCGACTCCAAAGCAATTACTTACCTTGGTAGCTCTATCGTTTAGTGTATCACCTTGCTGGCTGCAAGCGTATTGTTCGTTCCACGTTGCGTTAATTTGTTCAAAATAAATATCATGTTCAAAGATTTGTATATCTCTATTATCAGTCGAGGAGTGGTTGTTAATTATTTCAGTTGGAATCTCCAGTCTTCCAGCTCCCTGATTTTGAGAGCCGGTGATGTAAGTGTCAGAGGTTTCACTAGAGTTTAAAAACCTTTCATGTATATTTGTCTTTTTGAAAATTGAGTCTAAAGTTAAACCATTATTAAAATTACCACTAGGCCATATTGTCGTGGTTTGCGTGCTCATTGACAAATCACTATCTTCATCACTGTCTTCCACTTCTGAACTTGAGTTTATTCGAAAAAGTAGATGAGCCATAAGGTATAAGTTTACCTCTACTCAATTTATAACCTTCTATTTTAACTAAATACGTGTTAACTTAACACTGGCTCTAAGAGTGTGTAATATACGATTGTTTCCTTGTTCTTATAGTTTGATGTGCTTATCTTCAGATTTATCTCTCAACCACCAAAATTTCACAACTTAATTAGGATGTCTTTAATGATTTGTTATTCCTTGTTATTGACACACCTATCGTGACAACATACTTTTCTATGACTGGGAATTCACTTTTCCATCAGTCTCAATTGGTCACCAGGGCAATGAGTATTCTGTTATTGGATCATAGGTCACATTCTATTTTTAGTAACTAATCAGGTATTGCATCAGAGATCAAAATCTATTTTTAGTAACTCAACATCGCCATTATAGGGGAACTGAGTAACACCATCTCTTTTTGTGAAAATTTCAGATTTCAAAGCTGGAGCAAACCATTCTTATTACAATCACAGGCCTACTACAGGACAACCCTCATCATCAGTGTGAGAGGGTGTCGTGACCTGGTAAACAATATTGTAAGGCAGTAACAAATGCTGTGGGGTTACCAAACTTTTATTAGGGAAAATATATAAACTCACAGATAAACATTTCTAGGTAAAGCTCTTAAAGACCAAAGGCTGTTGTGAAGTAGAGTCCACAGTGTTGTAGCTTCTTCGTTAGAGAGGTCTAGAAAATTTTCCAAACCACCTTCTTTTAGTAACCACTCTCCAAATTCTCTTCCGATGATACCACCGGTCCAAGTACCAAAGTCCGTTTCTAAAACACAAATGTCGGAATCAGAGTCGAACATGTCTTTGACATGATTCTTAACTAATCGATAGGCGAGGGTATATAGAACAACAAGACGACCGAAATTGCGAATTCGATCTGAAAGTATTTCGATAACGATGGTTACAAACGTGGCGTAGATATCATGACCACCGACTCGCTGAATTATTCCAGTAAATAACAGCTCATTTCTCTCCGATCATGTGTATACTAGGTTAGCCATCGCGTTATAAAACTTGGAATGTTTCTTATACGCCTTATCATATGTGTGAATAATATCAACCCCCAGGAACATAAACTCCTACATAAGTTTATCCAAACACATTCTATGGACCAGAAACGCCCACAATCCTCGATGAGAACCCGACCAAATCATTTACCTTAAGATGGAACTGGAACCGCTTTCAAAGTTATGCTCTTCTATAATTGGTTAATCACTCTGCCGTTCATAGTAATGCTCTTTTATGAATGGTTATAATACAGATGTCAGTCATTTCTTTGCTCCGCCTCCCATGCTAATGCTCTTCTCTGAATGGTTATAATACAGATGTCAGTCATTTCTTTGCTCCGCCTCCAATGTTAATGCTCTTCTCTAATTGGTTAATCCAGATATCAGTCGATGTTGGCATAATCACTCGCTGATTGGGTAATGTATTCATTTGTTACCAGGCTATATTTAAACAAGACCCTTCAGGGCTTTCGTGTTATAAGTTTGGTTGCTTCAAGGAAAGTTACTATTCATTCTAACGGATTGAGATTCTATTTTACACAGTAAGTTGGATTGTTTTCTCTTAAAGTACGTTAAGGCTTATCGATGAAAGGTTATTCAATTTTATCGAGGTGTTTAAAGTAGGTATGCTAAGTATTGTTGAGCTTGATGTTTGATGAAGTTAAACTAGGTATGTTAAATATGGTTGACGAAAGGGTTATTGGATTTTCTCCAGATGGTTTCTCATAATGAGGTTTCTTCTGGTGAACATCCGTGTCCATTATGTTCAAAGAAGTTTAAATGGCGCGGTGACTTGTTGGAGCATACTCGACAATTACATTCATCCATCTCGACACAGTCGACAATCTACATCATCGATCATGGCACAGTCGACAATCTACATGATCCATCATGGCACAGTCGACAACCTACATGATCCATCATGGCCCAGTCGACAACCTACATGATCCATCATGGCCCAGTCGACAACCTACATGATCCATCATGGCCCAGTCGACAACCTACATGATCCATCATGGCCCAGTCGACAACCTACATGATCCATCATGGCCCAGTCGACAACCTACATGATCCATCATGGCCCAGTCGACAACCTACATTCGTCCATCTCGACACAGTCGACAACCTACATGATCCATCATGGCACAGTCGACAACCTACATTCGTCCATCTCGACACAGTCGACAACCTACATGATCCATCATGGCACAGTCGACAACCTACATTCATCCATCATGGCACAGTCGACAACCTACATTCATCCATCTCGACACAGTCGGCAATCTACATGATCCATCATGGCACAGTCGACAACCTACATGATCCATCATGGCCCAGTCGACAACCTACATTCATCCATCATGGCACAGTCGACAACCTACATTCATCCATCATGGCACAGTCGACAACCTACATTCATCCATCTCGACACAGTCGGCAATCTACATGATCCATCATGGCACAGTCGACAACCTACATGATCCATCATGGCCCAGTCGACAACCTACATGATCCATCATGGCACAGTCGACAACCTACATTCGTCCATCACGACATACCATACGTCTCTGATAAAACGACATGACATACGTGACTGTTACAACGAGATGACTATTACAACGAAATGACTGTTACATTGACATGACTGTTACATTGACATGACTGTTACATTGACATGACATACGTGTCTACTACATCGACATGACTGATACAACGACATGACTGATACAACGACATGGCTATTACAACGACATACCATACGTCTCTGATAAAATGACATGACATACGTGTCTGTTACAACGACATGACATACGTGTCTGTTACAACGAGATGACCATTACAACGAAATGACTGCTACATTGTCAGTAGCCAAACATTGAATATAAATTCGAAGGCTTCGAGATGCAGATGTGTAGAAGAATAGGGAGTATTGGTTGGAAAGAATATGCCCTTTTGCCCTACCGTGTCTAACTATTTTGACTTTGGACCTAGATTTTTAATGTTTTGAGTTCAACTTTTTAGTTATGAGACGAAATTTTGGGGTTTGGAACTAAGTTTTCTTATCTGTAAGGTTCACCATTACTGTTGTCTGTTATTCGTTGAAGTGCTAAAGATATAGAACTCCAAAGTCTAAGCTTTCGTTGGTTTGGGAGTAACGTTTTGGTCTTTGCTTGTTGAGTCAGTCGAATAAAAGTCGTCGTCTGTTAATTTGAACGTCGTCCCCTGCTCTACTACAACTTTCACTACTACAACTTCTACACCGACTACGTCTACAACTACAACTTTCACTACTACAACTTCTACTACCAACTACCTCCACAACCAACTTCCTCTAATACACGCCAACTTCTAACCTACTACTACAACTTCCAACTTACTACCTCACCCCATCAAGCGACAGGTCCATTCTGACAACGTGACCACCTCCCCTTTAGCAATTTAACAGTATCATGTATTACTTCTTGTAAATAAACTACTTTGTTTCTTATGTATTATACTTGTCTATAATGTACAATAGTTAAAGACTACATTATTGTCTACCCCTGTGTTATCTATTGTGGTATATATACGAATAAAACATTAAATAAATAAATAAACTTGTCAGTGTTAATTTCCCCTAAACATCTCACATTAAAACAACCACCCAGTAAAATTCCCCTGCTAAGTGGTATTCTAATCTTCAGATGATAAAAAAGTCATTAACGTAGCCCTGGCCAGTCTGGCACTCAAACATTCAATCAAAACTTTTCACAGCGAAACACGGTCTTTGAACACGAAACGGCGCAAAGATATTAATTACCCCCAAGCATCTCACATTAAAACATCGGTATCGTGAAATTCCCCTGTTAAATGACTCTCCTGATGAACACTTACCGTCTAACGGGAAGTAAGTACTCACGGGAGGCGGATTCTTTGATCGCGCTTAACGTTAAACGCGGCCCCCTCGCTGCGCGAGGTCGCCTCGCGTCTACCGAGCTCTTTGATCTTGCGGCCCCTTGCTGCGCGTCTTCGCTGCACGTCTTCGCGGCTGCGCGTGTACCGAGCTCTTTGATCTCTCGCTTAACGTTAAACACAGTGTTTGGCGTGTAGCGTGTGTAACGGCCTAAGCTGTTACCTTTAATTCTAAAGGAAGTTTTTAAAAACAATAAATAAACTTGTCACTGTTTTTTATTGAATGAGAGTATAAAGAAAGAATAGATTTATGAAAGTTACGGCCCCATTGAAAGTACAAAGCATATAATAGATTTATGATACCACCACCACCCCTTCACCACCCCTTCACCACCACCCCTTCACCACCCCTTCACCACCGCCGCGGGAGGTCACCACGAGCGCTCACCCGAGAGGTCACCCGAGAGGTCACCGGGAGGTCACCACCACCGCCACGAGAGGTCACCGGAACAAAAATGGGCGGGTAGACTCTCATATAAGGAAAAACGGTAGACTCTCATATAAGGAAAAACGGCACCTAAAATTGTGCCTTGATCTGCGTTTAGACTATTTATATAAGGAATTAGGTGCGTTTCGACGCCGCCACGAGAGGTTGAGAGGTCAACGAGAGGTCACCGGAACCAAAATGGGCGGGTAGACTCTCATATAAGAAAAAATGAAGACTCTCATATAAGGAAAAACCGCACCAAAAAATGTGCTTCCATGTACGGGTAGACTCTCATATAAGGAATTATGTGCGGCTGGAAGAACTTTTACGCATCCTTTCACTGGATATATACTACTTATATATATATATATATATATATATATATATATATATATATATATATATATATATATATATATATATATATATATATTAGTCAACGCGATCATTATGAAAATATAATATGAAGTTATCCAACATTTTCCTCTTCAAATTTCGTTTTATTTATAATTCTGCTCAACTAGTTTTTTTTCCGATCGACTTTACAATTCATACACTACACGATTCCTCTATTATTATACTCCACGACTATTATTTTTATACTCCACCATGTCTCTATTTTTATACGACACCACTCTTCTATATTTATACTGCCCAACTCCTATATTTTTCTTTATCCGACTAATATATTTTTATACTGCAAAACTCCACTATTTAAAACTCTACTGCGTCTTAATGTTTATACTACATGATCCATTTTTCTACATTACCACGGCTGCCTTACCATTTACATTCTTATTCTTGTTCCACCTTTAAACTCCCTGTGGAGCATAGCTTTCGATTCAAGACAACGAACTTTAGTACGGCATTTTTCAGTACAGGTTGACTATCCTCTTCGATCTCTATTCGCTTCGGCCAGACTAGACTAATTAGTCTTCTTTTAGAGGCACCACGAAGACGGTGAATTAGAATCTATAAATTATTAGGATAGCTTGTTATAAAGGTAAGAAACAATAAATTACTTTGGTTAGGACACATAACATCTGCATCTTGCATCTTGGAAAGTCGTGAAGGTGTCGTGAAGAGAAAATGCACTGATAATGTCAATATTTCATCATCATCAAGTACCGGGCCTGCTGGCGTAGGTGATCAATGTCTCTCCACAACTTTCGAGCTCGACAGTTATTTATCATTTCTATTGTTGACCTTCTGCCAAGCCATTCTCTTAAGCTGTCTGGTATTTTTTCTCGTTGCTTCCCTCTATCTCTTCGTCCCTCAATTTTCCCAGTTGTTACAATATATTCCAGTTGTTCTATTCTTATTACATGGCCAAAAATGATGATTGTTTCTTCCTGGAAGAAATTATATTGGAAATTAGCTCTCTTTTTGCTTTGACCTCTTTCAGAACGTTTTCATTACTCTTCTTAGCCGTCCATGGTATTCTCAACATTCTTCTGTAGAACCACATTTCTACAGACTCCAGTGATTTTCTTGTCTGCTGTCCTTTTGTCCATGATTTACATCCATATGTTAAGACTGGCTCTACATAACATTTAAGAACTCTTTTTCTTGTTTCTATTGTCAATATTTAACGACACAAAATATTCGAACAAATGCAGAGAACGAGGTAGACATATTGAATTGTGACAGTTTTATGTGTGAGAACAACACAATGTTGACGTTACGGCTTCACAATCCGTCTTCCTCATAAACAAAGAACAGAACATACAGAACATGAACACGAGAAGTGTACAAAAATCTATCTATATCATACAAATTAACTTAAAGTAATGTATTCTTTTTTCTTTCCTTCCTCATTTGCCCTTCAGCATCGTGGGGAGATATAATTTGCGGTCTTTTGCATTTCTGTTTTTCTCGGCTGCTGTTTTGTTTCCAATATTATGTCAATCAATCCTTTTCGTGTTTGGCCTTTGGGTCTGGTGTTCTCGCAACGTTTATTGAAGGCTCTTTGTGTTCTGATCTATCTGCCTTGTCACGTTGTCAAACCATTTTATCCGTTGTTTCTTTATATATTCTATGTGTGTGTATGTGGTGGGGAGGGATTGTTACTCCTAGCTTTTTTCTAAGTTTTTTTTTATTTCTGATCTTATCGTTCGTGCTGTTTCCTGTCATTCATCTCACACATGTAATCTCAATAGTGGTTATTTTTCTTATTGTTCTTGCATCTAGGGTTCAGGACTGGCATTGGTAGCACAACGTTTGGATGAAGATTGTATTGTAGAGTGTCCGTTTTGCCTCTAGAGTTATTTCCTTCTTGGGCAATAGTGGGGATAGCTGTCCAATGATTTGACAAGCTTTGCTGCATCTTGAGTCTTTTTCTGTTGTTTGTGAATTGTCGTTTGTCACTAGAATTCTTAGGTATTTAAATTCCTCTACTTGTTTTAGTTATCTGCCGTCTATAGTTATGTTGATGTTCTGTTTCTCTTTTGTGATATTCATGACCTCTGTTTTGTTGATACTGATTTCCATTTTGTATTTTGTACCTTTGCTGTTGAGTCTATTTAAGTGTTCTTGAAGGTCTTCTATTTTTTCATGTATTAGTGCCCAATCAAAGTGAAAAATCAGACATATCACTATTAGAGACATGTTATTTGCTGACGACGCTGCACTTGCCACGCAAAATCAGGAAGAACTCCAAAGCAATGGTACATCGTTTTTCGTATTCCTGCAGAGACTTCGGTCTAACAATAAGAATGCAGAAAACTAATATACTTGGTCAGGACGTCGAAGCAGCACCCGTCATCTTTATCGACAACTACAAACTTGATGTCGTGCAAAAGTATAACTACCTGAGGTACACAATGAACGACAAACTATCTTTAGATACAGAAATTGACACCCGCATTGGTAAAGCTGCTACTAACTTTGCCCGTCTCTCTTGGCCCGTCTCTCTTGGCCCGTCTCTCTTGGCCCGTCTCTCTTGGCCCGTCTCTCTTGGCCCGTCTCTCTTGGCCCGTCTCTCTTGGCCCGTCTCTCTTGGCCCGTCTCTCTTGGCCCGTCTCTCTTGGCCCGTCTCTCTTGGCGTGTCTGGCAAAACAGCAAACTGACAATTAAAGCAAAAGCCGCAGTTTACAATGCCTGCGTCATTGCTATCCTCCTGTATGGCAGCAAATCTTGGACAACCTATGCAAAGTAGGAGAGAAGGCTAAATGCATTCCATATGCGATGCCTGCGCCGTACTCTTGGCATCACCTGGAAGGATAAAGTGACAAACGTGGAGGTCATGACTTGCACAGGTCACTCCAGTATCAACACTCAGCTCAAACAACGTAGGTTACATTGGTTTGGCCACGTACACCGCATGAAAGGTGACCGCATGTCAAAAGATATACTCTATGGACAACTAGGAGATGGCAATAGAACTAGGGAGAGCCAAAAACTTCGATTTATAGACGTGTGTAAGCGGGACATGAAGACTCTAAACATAAACCCTGCAGCCTGGGAAGAAATAGCAGCAGACCGCAATCTTTGGAAACACACTTTAAAGCTTCAGCTCAAACAGGAAGCAGACAGATTCATAGAAAATGAGCATAAAAAAAGAGAATAAAAAAAGAAAAATAACATTTCTAGGAGCACTGAAAAATCCATAGTAAAATATGACTGACGGAGGCTATTACTAATGCCTGATCGTCTATAAATTGAAGCTAGTTAATCTCTTCTGTCTCTGATGGATTGACTAACTTGCATATGTATAGGACAATAATGTATTAAAAAATGAGCTGCTAGTTTCCGTAGCGACATCCTTCAGATTTCAATGGCAACAAAGTTTTAAGAGAATGCAGCGGAACGTAAACACTACATAGATATGAGAGATTGGAATCCAGGAGTCAAGGAAAAGATTCGAGATTCGAAAACTAATCTTATCATTTTTTGTCTTTATACAAATTTGTTGAATCCTAACTTTAAAAAAAAAAACTGTTTAAAGTAACAAAGCTATCCACTGACGCCTAAAAGAAACCTTCACTAAGTAACACACAAAAAACTGTTGGGACCCGGATCTGGTGGCCCTAATTTCCACATTGTTTTCAGTATGCAATCTAGTGGAATCTTCCGGAACTTTCTGTAATCAGAGTGATATGCGCAAGTTGTCTACCAGCTGAACTTCGCAGTCTACAGCTCAGCGTTTCTTGTTCCACTCATTTCATCGCAGCGTCTCACTTGTACACTTTATCAGTTTGAGCTCCGCGATTTATAGTTTGCGTTCTTTGTCACAAGCTAAGGTTTTTTTCACTCTTAATCCTACGTAGTTTATATCGCTACCCCCCCCCCCCCCCCACCCCGCCACACACACATCCCGGACATTTCATTTGAGGTATAGAAGGTTTAGGAGCTTTTGTTAATGAAGAAAAATGTCAAACATTTTAATTATTACTCAAATAGTTGTTTGTCAATGAATGCAGGGGAGACGTCCGGTCAATATGGCGGATAGACGGCAGGAACCATTGAAGCTCAGTCTGAAAAGTGTTCCTTTTGTTGCAATTTCCTCATATTCCAGGCCCGCTTGCAGCCGGAACTACTGAGTTTAGTGCTCTGTGCACACCGTGAGCTGTGTTCTCACCCAGATCATGTTCGATATTACGATTGCTTACGGTGAATGAGGATATTGTATGACGGTCAGCTGCATTCACTTTCGGTACCGCTTGGCCTTATGTATTTTTGGCGTGTGCTGTACCTGATATGATGGGGACTGCAGGTACCTTTATATGTTAGGATCCTTCAAAGAGATGAGTTTTAATTTGGATGATTTCACTAGTGCGGGCAGTTGAGTAATTATGAATTTTAATTCGTTTGCAGTGATACCGGGGCCTTTGACTAACCATAACCATAACCATACAGGGGACAATGGAAAATAACCTCTAGACGCAAGATTTTAAATTTATAATTACATTCTTAATTTGCTAAATAAAAATGTCATTTGTATCTTCGTAATAGATATGGGTATATTGAATTTAAAACTCTATTCTTTAATTTATTTTTCATTAAACTCACATTTCAAATTGTGCTTCAATTAAAAACGTTCAATTATATGTCTTTTTCTCTTTTATTTGTAATTATTCTTTTATGAAAGATTTGAGGAATTGGAGAACCTTTTAGGTTTCGAGACAATTTAGGATTAGTTTTTTATCTCAAATAATAATGAATATTTGTTGTGAAATAGGCAGAGAAATACCTAGTGTCTTAGGAAAGTGGGAATTCACCAATTCTATCTCTGTTGGACACGTCTTTAGTTGAGCGTTGTCTTTTTACGGGTGCCTTTCCTTCCATGACCAATCAAAAGTGATTTCACCTGGGAGTGTTTGTAAGTCGCGTTTTGAATACTAATGCACCGCATGTAAATGCATGCCCTCCAGAGCTTTGTTGGTCCGTCTTCAAAAGCGTTAAAAACATAGAATTACGTCTTTCATATTTATTTCATTGGTTAAAGCATCTAGTGTCAGGTAATATCCGTTATAACTGTAGGCAAGTATCTTTGGGTTCCGGTCAATATGGCGGATAGGCGGCAGGAACCTTTGAGGTTCAGCCTGAAAAGTGTTCCTTGCTGCAGTTTCCTCACATTCCAAGTCCGGCTTGCTGCCGGAGCTACTGAGTTTAGTGTTCTGTGCACACAGTGAGATGTGATTTTCATCCAGATCGTGCTTCAATATTTCGATTGTTTATGATGAATGAGGATATCTTATGACGAAGACCAGTTCAGCTGCGTTCACTTTCGGTGCCACTTCGCTTTATATCTTTTGGCGTGTGCTGTAGCTGCTATGATGAGGACTGCATCTGCCTTTTTTTGTTTGGATCCTTCAATGAGATGAGTTTTAATTTGGATGATTGCACTGGCACGGGCGGTTCAGCAATTATAGATTTTAATTCGTTAGCAGTGACACCGTAGCCTTCGACTAACCATAACCGTAATTAACAAAGTTCTCTAAAACATTCGTGTTGTTGTTTTTTAGATGAGTAACCACTGCACTTCTTCTATTTTAATATAATTCTCAACCCAGCGATCAGTAATTCATTGTTTTGTTCAAGTTAAGTCGGTTGATGAGTTTCAGGCTGGAATTTATTCAAAATTTTAGTCATTTAAATAATGGAATCGATTTTAACAAGAAAAATGTGTACAACTGGAAGTGGTTTTGATCTAGAACAAAGCACTAACCCACTTGCGCCCAAAGTTGGATCGCAGCTTGCGGCTTGAGAATACAGCATCAAACCGATCCAGGGGTCAATCGATTCTTGTTGCTGCAGTAATTACCTTCTTATTTCCTGGTGCTCGCCTACACTTGTGAGCGCAAACGCGCCCTGTAGCTCAAATGCATAATTAAGTATTTCTTGACACTAGTGAACATTACCCAATCAATACTGAGAGAAAATTGACATTTCTTATTTTTATTCTTCACAGTATTTCCAGCCGTGAGACAATTAATTATACAAGCATTTAACGGGAAATTATCTTGGCCAGTTTATTATAACATGTACGGTAAACACATTTTAAAAACCGGATATCTCATAATCACAGTTACAGTGTACACGCTAACAGAAAAAAGGGTGTGATTAGAAGTTCGATTTTGTTTGTGTCTTTGGCATTAAAATTGTTGTTAGATTTTTGAATTGTTATCAAACGTTGTCATTCTTGTCTTCTTTGCTTTAATATTAGTTTGTGAATAATGAGTCCGTTTGATAGACATTCAAATAATTGTTAAAACTTGGGAGCATGAAGAGTAAATGTTGGTGTTTCTGTTGAAATGTTCAGTTTTTAATATTTTCTTTGTTGTTGTTGTTGTTGTTTTTGTTGTTGTTGTTGTTGTTGCGTTCGCCAGCTTTCAAATCTGACGAAGTCCCTAGAAACCAGGAACTGAATTTTGCGTGTTAATCCATTTTTCCCTGGCAGCCGTGTACACAGGGGTCCTTCGCCGCACAGGCTTTGTTTTTAAATTAAAACACGTGTAAGTGACTGACGCTCGAATATTCTATAAGCATCTCGTATGTAATAACATTCTTATCATCCATAGAGTTAGATGTTGTTTGTGCTGAAGGAGAGACACTAACTGTCCTTGCATTTAACACTTTATAGCTATGACTAATGGAACTAACGGTCCGAATATGTAACACTTTATAGCTATCAGTAATGTAACTAACTGCCCTAATATGTAACACTTTATAGCTATCAGTAATGTAACTAACTGCCCTAATATGTAACACTTTATAGCTATCAGTAATGTAACTAACTGCCCTAATATGTAACACTTTATAGCTATCTGTAATGTAACTAACTGCCCTAATATGTAACACTTTATAGCTATCAGTAATGTAACTAACTGCCCTAATATGTAACACTTTAAACAAAGCAGCTTTCTGATCATCGATAGCGTTTAGGGCCTGAGCTTTATTTACACTTGGATGACTGTCTAGTTGACAAAGTTTTAGAGCAAAATCAAGGGTGAAAAATAAACTCATTCTTTAACCTACATTTAAAATAAAATAAGTTTAATAATAAGGCGACCACGTCGTCCCGATTTTTCCGGGACAGTCCCGATTTTTTACTGTTTTTTCAACCTTTGTCCCGGATTTGTTACTGTCCCGAAATTGTCCCGATTTTTTAGCTTTTGTCCCGGATTTGTTACTGTTCCGAAATTGTCCCGATTTTGGCCGATTTTTTAGCTTTTGTCCCGGATTTGTTAAAATACATTAGTGACACAAACGTTTACCAATTTTGCCAATATGGTAAACGTCTCTTCGACTTAAAAATATTCATCATTCCGTTGTTGTGTAGAAAATGTTTAAAAAGTTGAACTGGCTGTTCATTTGGCGAAACAGTAACAGTGAAATGCGCTCCAAGTTTTAAATCGTGTATACAGAAACTGAAACACTTATCAAAAAATTACAGTAAGTCTGCTTCACCTTCCATTTAAGTGAGAATCACTAATGATTTTTCTTTATCTCCTGATAACGTTTTGTAAGCCTATAATGTTAGTTGTTTTAATTAGTTTTAAAATATATGTATTATTCACTTGAAAAAGACGGAAAAACTACATTTTATTGATGGAAAATTTAAGTCAAATTAATCCGTCCCGGGATAGGGTTTCAAAAATATGGTCACCTTATTAATAATGTTATAGAAAATAGCTTCTTTATTTGTACTTTTTACATGCGTCATGCGTTCATCCGAGCACAGTACGGTTAGCTTGTACCAATCATGTGTAGATAACAACTAAAGATACTGACAGCAGTGGATAGAGCTGACTTATCTTCAAGCATGTGGTTGCAAGGTCGTTAACAACCAGCTTCCAATTCTCTGGCGAGAAGGTCCTGTCTTGATATTGATAATAACTTTACTGCGTCATATATTTGTGAAGTTAATATCAGTGTGCGGAAATATCACAGAGTATCAATATTATTTTATTTTCATGACATTCTCACGGAGTAACAATATATATCTTGTAGTTAATGATTAGAAAACAAACGATGAAGTCTTAAAACAACTAAAAATGAAAAGAGAACTACTAACCACAATTCAAACAAGACAAATGCGGTTTTTGGGCCATGTTAAAAGATACAACAGCCTACTAAAAGTAATCCTGGAGGGGGAAATACACGGTAAAAGAGGCAGAGGCAGACCAAGACTAGCACGGACGAGTAACATCAAAAGATGGACAAATCAGCCTATGACAACCTGCACCATCAAAACAAGAGACAGAGCAGAATGGCGCTCCATGGTAGCCAATCTTCGTTGAGGAGATCGCACTCGATGATGATGATGATAACGATGATGATGATGAGTTAATGATAATCTCATACATAGAGCAACAGTGTCATGCTATTTAGTTAATGACAATCTCACAGAATAACAATATCATTATTTTAGTTAATGAGAATCTCACAAAAAAAGAATACCATTATTTTAGTTCAAGATGTAGATCTAGATACGTCATCATGATTCATCTAGTGAATTATCTTCTGCATAACAATGAAAAATAATAATGCTGGGGCATGTTTCATATCAACACAAAGTCATTATGCAAATACTACACTAAGTAATACCTACAAACTACTTTCTTTCTGTATAACTGTTACAATCCTGAAATATATCATTACTTTGTTATTAGTATTTTCTAAAAATATAGACTCACTTTTCTGAGCTCAGCTCCATTGGAAATAGCCTGCAAAGGATGCAATGAATGGAAGAATGCAACTGTTCTCATGAACGATCATGAGAGTTCAATGGATCATAAATCATTATCATCAAGTACCGTATCTGCAAGCATAGATGATCACGTCTCGCACAATTTTATATCTATACATTTGTTTATCAACTTATTACTGGCTACATAGAAACCAATTCTTCTCTTTAAATGTACAGTATATTTTCTCTCTTTTTACCCTCTATTTCTTCGCTACACGATTTCTTCAATTGTCTCAAAATATTCCGTCTGTTTCCTTCTCACTAAATGGCCAACAAATTAGAATTGTTTCCTCCTGATTATTTTATACTAAACAATATAATTTTATCATCATCATGTGCCATACCGGATGGCGACCATGTCCTTCCACAATCTTCTATCCACAGTGCCACAGTCTGTATCAGTTCTGTTGTTGACTGTTTTCCATGCCATGACACCAAGCTGCCCAGTATTTTCTCTCTTTGTCGTCCGCGATCTCTCTTTTATTTTGCCAGTTGTAACCAAGTATTCCAACTTTCCTCTTCTCATGATGTGCCTAAAAATGTTGATTGTTTGGTTCTGATGTTTTTTAGGAGTTCCCTTTTTGTGTTGGCCTCTTTGAGAATTAATAGAGACAATGGCTGCGACCTCCGACTAGTACAGTCACTGCCAAGAAGGAAAGGAATGACAAACTACCTTCTTAGATTGCCTACAGTAATCATGACAAACCACAACTTTATATCTACAACTAACGAGGCTAATATAATTTAGGGGCTGAAAAATATTTTTTTTAATGTCGGACGGATGCAACGCTGATAGGGTGAGTCAAAGCAGGAATTTATTTTGGAGAGGGGAAAAAGCATCCTCAAAAATGTAAATGCCACCACCAGATGTCAAAATTGTCATATATTATGAATTTCTTAGGAACATAATTTTGTTTACAACAACAATCTCAGTATATCGTTAATACTCATGGTTTATTTCGATTTCTTCTTCACTGTCCATACAAAAACGATAATAAATGTACTGGGTCTACTTCATAAATGTCTTCTGCACAATGCAGCGTGATCGTAATCATCACTTTGAGAAGGTGAAAAGTGACGTCCTAACGAAAGTAAAACGGCCCACATAGATTTCGTTGCTCATGGAATCATCGTCATGGTGAGATATATTTTTTACGTTCAAGAACGTTCACAATTCACTACGTTTGGAGCTCAAGAACATATGGTTAAAAGTAGTACCGTAAAATTAAGTAAAGTACCCCCGTCACGCCAAGTGGCGTATAGGAAAATATGGTGTTAGTGACCCTATATTTTACAGACCTTCAGCACATGATTTTTGGGGTAATGTGGTCGGTATTACGTCCATGCTGCTTTACTTTCACATAAAAAAATCCGCTACCCATTTAAGGCTGGGTGAACCCGGAAGCCGTCGGTTGGGATCAAACCCTACCCTTTGTCCGTGGTAGTCCAGTTTACTAACCACTGAGCTATCGCTGCTCCCTAAAAGTAGTACCGTGCTAACACCAAATACTGGACATAAGCTGGAGAAATAAACTGCTACTTTTCTCAATGTTTTGCAGCATTGCGACAAATAAATCGATAATTGTCGAGGCGAGTCGTATAATAAACCCAGTCATATATTACCTTGTCTTCAGGTTTAGATTAAACAAGCAAATTCTCTTATAATATATATGTAAAAAAAAAAAAAGTAAAGTACCCCCGTCATGCCAAGTGGCGTATAGGGAATATGGTGTTAGTTACCATCAATCCTACAGACCTTCGGCACATAATTTTTGGTGGAATGTGGTCGGTATTACGCCCGTGCCGCTTTACTTTCCCAGAAAAAAATCCGGTACCCATTAAAGACTGGGTGAACCCGGAAGCCGTTGGTTGGGATAGAACCCTACCTCTTGTCCTTTGTAGTCCAGTTCACTAACCATTGAGCTATCGTGCCTCCCATAATGTACATGTGCTATGATTATTTTCTATCTCTTGCTGGTTATTGTTCCGCTGAAAGCTGCATCAACACAGTACTCGTAATCTGTATTCTTTGATACTCTTTCAGAGTTGTATAACTTGTTCCCGGCCTCGGTACATGGACAGTGTCATTAAAACTGAAGAAACGAGCGACTCTTACTGTTTGATAATGGGCACATAATGATAACATACTTATATACTAGTTATAGATATAGTTATTCCGACGGTCCCGGTATCACTGCAAGCGAATAAAAATCCATAATGGCTCAACCGCCCATGCGAGTGGAATCATATGAATCAACATCTCATCGAATATCCAAAGAAGGAAGATGCAGTCCCCATCATTTCAAATACAGCATACGTCAAATGTCATAAGGCGTATCAGCACCGAAAGTGACCGCAGCTGTCCTTCGTCATAAGATATCAACATTCATCTTAGGCAATCTGAATATAGAATCTCCATCCGGATAAAAAGCACAGCTCACGGTGTGCACAGAGCACTAAACTCAGTAGCTCCTGCAGCAATTATATACTAGTGCTCCATTACGGTTCAATGTTATTGTGCTTATGCAGTACTATAATCATGTCATGTTTTATTTGACGTTTACATGGATTTACATTGATTTAAGAACAAAAAAAAAAAAATAAAAAAAAAAAAGGAAAATGCCCTGTCACTCCAAGTGGCGTATAGAGAAAATAGTGGTAGTAACCATAATTTATACAGACCTCCGGAACATAGTTTTTGGGGTAATGTGGTCAGTATTACGCCCATCCAGATTTACTTTTCGAGAAAAAAAATCCGGTACTTGTTTAATGCTGGGTGAACCTGGAAGCCGTTGATCACAATCGAACTCAACCTTCTGTTCTTTTTAGTCCAGTTCACTAAACACTGAGCTATGGCGGCTCCCGCTTAAATTAAATAATTTACATAAATGTACCTAATCTCTGCACTTTTATTTGAAGATTTTCAACTTAGAAATTAGTTGTAGTAATATAATCATTTCGTCCTAGTAGTAACTGATATCGTTATTTCTTCATTTCTTTGTTAATTTCAATTCGCTTTTGTCAACTTGATCTACGTACAAAATACTATCATAAAACAAACAGTTGAACACAGAGTAAATACACAACGTCATGACCAACGCCCGTATCAGTTACTTTGATAAATTAATTGCTGATGCTGGGAGTGGTGCCTGGATATTTAAACGTGAACATGGTCGGTGAAATACATCCCGTGCGCTGAATCGTCGATATAATCTCAACGTTCTACAATTGCTTTCAATAATTTTAAAATATGTATATCCCTGTTTGAAATCAAACAATTATATTTTGATTCAGGCCATGATAGCACATTACAACCATTCTACTTCAGAATTAATCTGATTAATTTTGTTATCGAAGAAAAACAGTATCACATATCACACTGACTGACAACAAACAGCAGAAGGTTCTCCACGTAACATTTCATCATCATCAAGTACCGGGCCTGGCTGGCGTAGGTGATCATGTCTCTCCACGATTTTCGATCTCGACAGTTATTTATCATTTCTGTTGTTGACCTTCTGCCAAGCCATTCTCTTAAGCTGTCTTGCTCTTTTTCTCTATCTCTTCGTCCCTCAATTTTCCCAGTTGTTACAATGTATTCCAGCTGTTCTCTTCTCAAAAACGGATGATTGTTTCTTCCTAATATTGAAAATTAGCTATCTTTTTACTTCAGCCTCTTTCAGAACGTTTTCGTTACTCTTCTTAGCTGTCCATGGTATTCTCAACATTCTTATGTAATAACACATTTCTACAGACTCCAGTGATTTTCATGTTTACGTAACATATAGTGCCGTAGAAAGTGTAGCGTTGATCTTCGATTTAATATACAGCAGTTTTTTAAGGTGGTAAGGCCAGTGCTAATTTTCAATGTTATAATGTTCCCCAACTCAGCAAACCAAGTACCACTCATTATGTGTGTGTCATTGCAGTAGATTTGAACATTTGATGGTAATTGTAAAGCTCAGTCGCTTTATTGCTAAACCAGTGCGCTAACCACTGATGATCTCTTGACTAATAGCGACTATAAATAAACGCTGTCTCAAGTCTTAAAGTTTGTCTTATAATGCCAAAACCGACTAATGACATTTACAACACTTATATTTTAAAATATCGATGCTAGAAAACAATTTTCTAGTATGTTCGCTTCTTTAATAAATATTCGATAATCACTTCCATCTAATTTCTTAAACAGCATTGAAATATGTAGCATAGCAACAATAAAAGCATATCCATCCCTGCGAACCTTCGTTCTTATATAATTGTCCACAAGCACTTTATTTTGTTGGAGTTCATTTAAAAAACTTGCTGGCTTTTAAGCTAATTGGGCACTCAAACGAGTGCTAAATGTTTTTTTTTCTGAAAAAGAAAGTCGACATGTGTAGCAATAGTCACCGCCACCGCACACACCTTTAAAAGCAAATGTGCTGATGGTGGGAACTAGCATGCTTCTTATACACAATCCTTGTGGAGTGTTTCTTTAATTATTTTCTCCGTAATATTCACTTCCTGATTCAATTCTGACCTGTGGAAGCGAATCATGGACAGTCAACAAACAAATGAAAAGACGATTAGAGACCTCAGAGATGGGATTTATCAGAAGAATGTTGAAAGTTCTCTGTACAGCTAAAAAAACCAATGAGGAAATTCTCAAAGAGGCCAACACAAAAAGGGAGCTCCTAAAAAACATCAGAAAGCAACAATCAACATTTATCGAGCACACCATGAGAAAGGAAAGTTGGAATACTTGGTTACAACAGGAAAGAGAGATCGCGAAAGACAAAGAGATAACATACTGGATAGCTTGGTGTCATGGAGTGGCAAACAGTCAACAACAGAACTGATACGTTGTACGGTGGAAAGAATATTATGGAAGGACATGATTGCCTACGCCAACCGATATGGCACATGATGGTTCGCTTCCTAGAAGACGCTTCGTTCATTTTGATTGTAAACATTAAGTTCCCTCCAGGTCTTGCAAGCGTATGGGGATTATGGTGTTAGTGACTATATTTTCCCCTGACCTTGGTACATTTTTGGATGATATGGTTGGTATCAACCAACCCGGCTTTAGATCCCCAAAAAAATCCTCTGGTACCCATTTATAGAGGCTGGGTGAACCGGGAGCCTTATCGATCCGTTAAAATATGCGCCACTTCAGAAATCGAACCCCGATCCTTCTGATCATGAAGAGAGCACATTAACCACTCAGCCACCAATGTATCGTCATCACCAAGTACCGGGCCTGCTGGCGTAGGTGATCATGTCTCTCCACAAATTTCGATCTCGACAGTTATTTATCATTTCTGTTGTTGACCTTCTGCCAAGCCATTCTCTTAAGCTGTCTGGTATCTTTTCTCTTTGCTTTCCTTTATCTCTTCGTCCCTCAATTTTCCCAGTTGTTACAATATATTCCAGCTGTTCTCTTCTCCTTACATGGCCAAAAAAAATGATGATTATTGATTCTTCCTAATATTGGAAATTAGCTCTCCTTTTGCTTTGGCCTCTTTCAGAACATTTTCATTACTCTTCTTAGCTGTCCAAGGTATTCTCAACATTCTTCTGTAAAACCACATTTATACAGACTGCAGTGATTTTCTTGTTTGTTGTCCTATTGTCCATGATTTATATCCATATGTTAAGACTGACTTTACATAACATTTAAGAACTCTTTTTCTTGTTTCTGTTGTCAAAATGGATTGCATAATATCTTCCTCATTTTTTGGAAAGCTGCTTTTGCCTGAGCAATTCTACATCTCACCTCTTTTGTACATCTTCCGTCTGAGGTTAACAAAGTTCCCAAATATTTAAATTAATTTACCTGCTTTAATATTCACCCACTTGTCTTTATTTTGCACTGAGGCGATGTCTTTTTCTTTGTTGTTACCATTACTTCTGTCTTTTTGCTTTTAAGGCTGAGTCCTTTTATAGCCAATTTATAGACATGAAAATAAATAATTTACAATAACATGAGATGTTTATTATTTTTTTAAATTTCAGTTCTTAGTCAAGAGCCCAAGTTTAATTTGGTGACGCGCAATGTAACTGTGGTGTCAGGTCAGACAGCAGTTCTACCATGTTCCGTGGACTATCTGGGGACTTACAAGGTAAGTAGTGTTAAGTTATTGCTGTCTGAGTCTTACGTGACAGGGGATTGGGTGCCAGGGATGATATTAGTGTCTGGAATGTTGTGTCTTGTCAGTTGTTCGGATGGAGATGGTTGTGAGGTTGTGACTGTTTTTTTTTTTTTGTTTTTAATTGTGGGTGTTGTTAGTGTAGGTGTGTTATTGTTTAGTTTGTTGATGTTGCTAATGTGGATGTTAATTTATTTTCTATGTCGCTGTTAACATTGATGTTGCTGTTAGTGTCCATGTTGTCAACTTGAGCCATAGTTTCTGTTAGTGTTGATGCTATTATTAGTGTTAGTGTTGCTCTTGTTGTGCGGATGCTGTTAGTAGCATGAATGTTGTTGCTAGTGTGGCTGTTGATGTATGCTAGTCTTGATGATGTTGTTGAAATTGCTGTTCATCATCATCGAGTGTCGTCTCCGCATCGAAGGTTGGCTACCATGAAGCGCAATTTCCCCTCTGTCTCTTGATTTGATAGTGAAGATTGTCATAGGCTGACTTGTCCATCTTTTGATGTAATTCATCAACGTTAGTCTTGATCTGCCTCTACCACTTTTACCGTATATTTTCCCTTCCAAGATTACATTTAGTCGGCTGTTGTATCTGTTTGAAATTGCTGTTAGTATGTTTTCTTTTGCTACCGAAGGATTTGTATTTGTGTTGGCGTCGTTGACTAATTCAGTTTCATTAAGTCGACAGATCATCTTCATTGCACATCAAAAGCTAAAGATGGTCGCAGCACAGGCGCACGAACTTCGTAGCAATGGCGAAGAACAAAAACGTGAAGAGGGTAATTGAGTAGATTCTTTAAAAAATCCCTTAACATGACGGCGCCGATATAAGGCCTATTCTTTTCAATTTTTAACTGACAAGAGTTCTTTAATGAGCGCATAATGCACAGTTCTTGTTTTTCTCTATTAAACGAGAGGGGTACGCATAGAATCTTACCTGTGACGAGGGGAGGGTAAGGCACAAAATGAATAATCGCGGATTTGAGCAGAGAAATATCCATCCCCAATGCGGTGATTCTAACCTGAAATCTTCCTTGTCGATCTCGTATATCTACTAGGCCATCGAGCATCATTGGTAATTCCATTTTTGTTAAATAGAGAAAGATTTGTTTTCCTATAATAACAAAAAAATATGCCGCTTCTGTCAAAGAGGGACAAGTCTTGTCAATCAGACCATGATGGAATAAGTTTACTTCTATTGCTTCAGTCAAACACAAATAATGTAATTCATTTGTGATAAACAAAGATAATGTATGTCAATGTACCAAAAACATAGATAATGTTTATCACTTGTAACAAAGATAATGTAAGTCATTGTACCAAAAACATAGATAATGTTTATCACTTGTAACAAAGATAATGTAAGTCATTGTACCAAAAACATAGATAATGTTTATCACTTGTAACAAAGATAATGTAAGTCATTGTACCAAAAACATAGATAATGTTTATCACTTGTAACAAAGATAATGTAAGTCATTGTACCAAAAACATAGATAATGTTTATCATGTTTAGCAAAGATAATGTATATCACTTGTAACAAGCAAAGATAGTGTAAGTTACTGTATAAAAAACAAAGATAACATGTCACTTGTATCAAAGATAATGTGTTAATGGGTAGAGTCATTGCAGAAGACAAAAATACGTAGAATCATCTTTGTCTACTTCCCTGGGCATGCGGAAGTACAGGGGAATGAAAGAGCGGACAGGTTGGTTCTTCTTCTGCTTTCCTCTTCTATCCTTCCTCTGTTGCCGCTGGCGTCGAGGGGAGAAACAATCTGCGATTCTTTGCTCTTCTGTTGGCCTCTTCTGATGTTATTCCTCCTAGTGACTCTAGTATTCCCTTTATCCATCTCTTTCTCGGTCTTCCTCTTAATCTGGCGTTTTCGTAGCGTTTATATAAGGCTCTTTGAGTCATTGTTAGTTCTTTTTGTCTTGTCTTGTCTTGTTATGTGGCCGAACCAATTTATCTGTTGTTTCTTTATGTATTCGATGTCTGGTTCAATTTCGAGTTTCTTCCTCAGGTCAGTGTTTCTTACTCTGTCCATTAAGCTGTTTCCTGTCATTCTTCTGACACATTTCATTTCGGTGGTCGTTATCTTTCTTATTGTTCTAGAGTCCAGCGTCCAATTCTGGCACTGATAACTCAGAGTTGGTAGAAAAATTGATTTGTATATTGCCCTTTTTGCTTCCGTAGTTATTGCTTTGTTTTTCAATAGTGTTGATACATACAACATACACACAACAGTGCTCAGAGCCAAAATAATGGAGAAACAATCGCGATCATACAGGTTGGTTAGCTCAAATAATTTAAAAACCCAAAAGATAATATAAGAAAGTCACTATATCAAAAGTCACTTGCAAAAAAAAACTTAGATAATGTAAGTTTCTCTATCAGAAACAAGGACAATATAAGCCACTTGTAACAAACAAACATAAAGTCGTATTATCAAATATAACGTAGAACTACTTCTAACAATAAAAAAGATATAAGTCTGTTTTGTCAAAGAAAGGTGATTCACGCTTTCTTCTATCAAACAATGATAGAGTATACCATATCCTTATATAATAGTAACTTACTTCATCGTTGTTGATTACTATCACCGATTGTGTTAGTGTTCCTGCTTTTGATAGTTGTTTTTGTTTCTCACCTACGTAAAGCTGTTACCATACAACTTTTGTTTTTGTTTCCCACCTACGTAAAGCTGTTACCATACAACTTTTGTTTTTGTTTCTCACCTTCGTAAAGCTGTTACCATACAACTTGTGTTTTGTTTCTCACCTACGTAAAGCTGTTACCATACAACTTTTGTTTTGTTTCTCACCTACGTAAAGCTGTTACCATACAACTTTTGTTTTGTTTCTCACCTACGTAAAGCTGTTACCATACAACTTTTGTTTTGTTTCTCACCTACGTAAAGCTGTTACCATACAACTTTTGTCTCTTTTAAAAAAAAAATTGTCATTATTATCATCATCAGCTTTACAGCAGCTTCGCATTTCTGTGCATCTTGACGCATTTGCTACTTTACTATTACCATACTACTCAATGTTTGTTTATCATCCTACATGTGTCCACTAGTACTTCATTCTGTAGTCTATTAGCGTTCACATTGTTTTTATATCTAGCATATTATCCGCATGTAGTTACATTTATGTGTATATCCTTATATATATATATATATATATATATATATATATATATATATATATATATGTTTTGTTGTTTATTGTTCCAGCTGAAGGCCTTCTTGGCCGAAACGTCGTTTGATTTTTGTTTTGTTTCTCACCTATGTAAAGTTGTTACCATACCACTTTTTTCTCTTTTATTTAAAAACATTGTCATTATTATCAGCAGCTTGGCAGCAGCTTCGCATCTTTATGCATCTTGTTGCGTTTACTCCTCTGCCGTTGATAGTATTTTGTGCTGATGTTAGCATCAGTGTTGTGGTTAATATTAGTACAGTTTTTGATTTGGGTGGTGTTGTATAGTTGCAATAGTTGTTAGTACTGATGTTATTGGTGATGTCAGGGTTAGGGAGTTGTTAGAAGTGTTAGGTTTGTTATTGCTGTTCTTTATGTGGCTGCCGTTATTAGTGTTATGACATTACTTGTATATTGCAGTTTTTATGCAATATATATATATATATATATATATATATATATATATATATATAAAATATTTGTTTTGATAATGTGGACATTTTCAACATGAGTACTGTTTTCAGTGAATATACTGATGTGATTATAAATGTATGCAAGAAAACATGGAGCAGCAGAAAACTTACACAAACTATACATTATGTTGAATATAAATTTGACTGATCATCTTGAAATTAAATAATGTTTTTATAGCAGCCATACAAAAATAAATATTAATTTTCAGTAAAGCTCCCAATGACAACTAAAGTGCACTACTTTTAACATAAATTAGAAACGCCGTTACAGTGAATGCGGTCTTGTTATTCTTCATTTGGACGTTAGTTCCACGGTTATGAGCGGTGCACCGTTGTCGTCAGTGTTTTATCAGATCACGATTTTAAGAGCGTATAGTTCAAGTGAATATAGCAGGATATTGATGAATATTACTGAAGATGGGATGGTGGTTGACAGAATCGTTAATAAGGCGGGGATAGATTTAGTGCTATGGGAGATAATGACATTTTAATAAATTTGCAGTAGATCACGTTCGTATTTAATTATAGATAAATAAGTCTTGATAATTGAAAGTTTAAGGAGCTAGTCCCAGCAAACACGGACACGAAGATGAATACAATGGACCTCAGAGCGTAAGACAGTGCAGTGTAATGCGTTTATAAGCGAAGAAAGAAGAATATCGAAGTGTTTAGGGCCGAAATAATTGGAAAAACTGTAGAAAAATGTGTTTCATGCATCTGTCAAAAATGTATTATTTGAGACACAAATGCTACATAAGAGTCCTTCAAGTATTTTAGATTGTTAAATGAACGAACATAAGTATCATAGAGGAACTGAAGATAAATGACAACGCCTGTGAATCTTCATCCCATAACCCTGGGGCTCCATGGGTCACCATTAACAGATTTAGTCAACCCTCTCAATTTCTCTCTATTTCTAGTAATTTTTTGAGATTTTGCAAAGTCCAGACCTGTCCATTCTTTTATGCTATCTTCCCATCTCTTTCTCTATCTGCCTCTCTTTTTTTGCTCTTTTCACAGTTCCCTGCAGGATGATTTTTGCTAGACTAGTCAATAGAGATACGTGACCGAACTATTTCATTTTGCCCTTGCTGTGAACTTAAAAGAGACAAAGAAGCTCACTCATTTTTGTACATAACAACGGCTGAAAATACAGATTATATTTCTCAGAGGGAATGCGGTCTAATATAGTGATTCTCAGCCTTTTTTTTTCAAATGCCGCCACCATACAAGCTTGTTTTCTTCTTGCGCCCCCTGTTTATTTGTGAAAGAGATAGTTATTGAAACGTTATGTTTGCAAATAGATCGTGATATATATATATATATATATATATATATATATATATATATATTATTGAAAATACTGTTACATAAAAATGTGCTTAAAATATATCTTTATCAATGTGAGCCTTGCGCTTGATGACCATTATGTCAAGTCGATTTCATGTTTGGCTGAGTAAAATAACTCAATTGACTGAAGTCTAAATCTACCGAATAAGAAAAAAGATAGTACATGAAAAGCAATTTTGCTTTATCCCAAAGCTGTGGGAACTTTTCAGACATTGAACTCTTTATCCAGAAATTGTGTTTCTCTTTACAAACGTTAATTTAATTCTAAGTCACTCTATGGCTCTCTAAGCACTTCGTGTAAAGGAACACCAATGTCAGCAGCGTTCACATAGGTCAACTGCCCAAGTCGGAATATTCGTGTCTAGGAGATCACGGAAACGAACTTGTATAACAAGAAAAGCCTGCTTCAAATGATCCACCTACACATTTATATCATCTTTCACCTCTGATGGTTGCCAGAGGGTAACTGGGGGAATTCTCGGGATGGATTATTAGTGGCATGCAACTCTACTTTTTCAAGAAACCCTGTAAATAATATGCTGCCTTGAGAAAAGATCAAAATTTGTATCCCGTAATTGTTTATTTAATAAAATGAGCTTTTCAAAGACATCACACAGAAGATATATCACATTTAAGGTAATATTTTCTTCAATTTATTTACATCTGAAGCAAGTAACAACTGAGTCCGACAAAGCAAGCCTTCGAAACCACGAAGAGAAATAACATTGGACAGACAACAGACTGTCCTATACAATAATAATCGCGTGACGTATTCGTCATTGTCCTCGCAAAGCTGTTGAAAGAGGTGATCTTGAAGTGCAATCTGATGTCATATCATGTACTGCTTTTATTAAGGGAGTCGCGGTAGTTCATTGAATAGTGAATTGGACTACAAAGGACGTGAGGTCGGGTTCAATCCTAATAGACGGCTTCCAGGTTCACCCAGCCTTTTTGGGTACTGGGTTTTTTGTAGGAAAATAAAGAAGCATGGGCGTAATACCGACCACATTACCCCAAAATTTATTTGCCGAAGGTCTAGAAAAATTATGGTCACTAACACCATAGTCCCTATAAGCCACTTGGCGTGACAGAGCTCTTTACTTTCTTTTACTGGTTTTATTACAATATGTAGAGACTTATGCAAAAAACCTGATAGTGTTTTAGAAACCAAGTGTTGTCGTTGAAGTAAGCAGTAAATAGAGAATAAACCTGGTACAATACATCTTACTATGCAATAAAACCTATGTATCATCTACTAGTCATAGAAGCAGCATAATTGGTAGCGCAGTCCAGAATCTTCTGTAGAGGGAAATCACTCTCACGGAAACATCTTTTAAGTTCTTCAGTAATTGTCTCACCTTTATTTTCTGCTTTAAGCTTTCGAGCAAAAAGCATTCTTTTAAATGTGTCAACGTGCAGACACCTAACATAAGCCATCAATGTTGCTATGTTATTCGTTAACTTGACTCATCAATTTTGCAAAGCAAATTTTTTAACTCTTAACCGGGAGACTAGTTGATTTTCAACATCATTTGCCATTTCATCAATTCACATTGACACTGATGAATTGTTCAAAGAAATGGATTCAAGAATTTCACGAGCATCTTGTTTCATGATGATCGCAAATAATAATAGACACAGCTGACAAAATCACCGATTCGCCTATTGTGTATTGTATGGACACAAATTGTACATAAGTTTGCAGCTACAAAGTAACAAAGTTAACTTTTCATAAACAAAGCAGCGTTAGCAATTCTCGATGAAAGGAGAGGTTACGTCATTGTAAAACTTATGTTATATATATATATATTTAAGGGCGTTTTGTTGTCAATACATTTTCTATTTACAAACTTTACTGCGATATATTTGTGTATATTATAACAAAGCAAAGGTTATATCGATCAGGATAGATTTGTATGGATGCTACCACACACAGTAACTGCAAACGGACTGACACAATTTCTCTTCTGTAATTCAATACTTGGTGTGACATACTTTGAGTGAGAAACTTATACGTCTAATATAGACTCTTTTGAAGTTTATCCGCACACCTAGTACATGACCAAAGAAAAGCGGACGGCTAAGTTAGGGGAGTGGGGGGAAGGGGGGGATTGGGCTGCAGAGAGAGAGAGAGAGAGAGAGAGAAAGCGAGAGAGATGCATTGAAGGAACATAATGTTGCTGCTGAGACCAAAAAATTGGTCGCCGTATACTTCTAATGTGCGCTTCTTTTATAAGCGCGGCTAATGAAATAATTCAGTGCCTGGGAAAGTTATCTGAGCTTTGTGTTCTACAAACATCAGCATTCGTATGTTTGGTCCCATAGTCTCGTGACGTGCATCCCCCCTCCCGTAGTTTCATCCCCCAATTACGCCATTACTACCCGTCCACCACCACCCCCCCCCCCCTTTTCCCGGAAACAGTCAGTGGTCTCTCGGGACCCATTGGCCCCCCGGTTGAGAAACACTGGCCTGAAAGATGGTGGCATCAAGTTATTAACGTTTCCTAACAGACTACACCCACTAAGATTGACAGCATCGCTAAACAAGAAGAAACGTTCAGGCTGGGTTTACTGGATAAGCTGTCTGGTGTTGTTTACATGTAATGTAAACCATTATAAATAGGCGACATGTTTGTTATAGATAGATGCAAGCTTTTCTCTTTAAGTATACAAGAAGTAATTTAATTAAACGATCGGCAAAAGTAATACAGAATCTACATTTTCTGGGTGGTGCATGAATGTAAATACTCATTGTTTTATCAGTAAACCGTGTTTTTAAATACATACGTATTTAGTTAATTTATTTCATATATATATATTTTTTTTTTTTTAAGTGTGAAAAACTTAGCATTTTGTTAGCAATGTTTTACTATTTTGAAAACTAATCTGAGCTGAGAAGTTTTCAAAATGTCAATTTGTTTTCTGTTAAAGTAACACATAGTAAGTAGTTTGAAATTCTACTTTAATAATTACATTTTGCGAGGATCAATTATCTAATTTTGTTAAATTACTTGCTTGTTAGTGTTAGAACGTCTGGCTCGGGAAAGAATGAAGCTCACAGAGACTCAAATCTATAAAAAACGTCTAGAATTGCTGATGCGGGCATGTGAAGTTTGTATGAGAAAGGGAGAGAGTGAGATAGAGAGAGATTGGGGGGTGGGGGGGGGGTGGAGTATGCACACTGGAAATATAGTCGTGTTTTGTTAAATGGTGGGAATTAGATCATATCCGATGAAAAGAAAAAAAAAGAAGGAAGGAAGGGAGGGAGGGGGCGAAAGAATTAAAATTGGGAAGAAAAGGCAAAAAAGGAAAGGAGGAGAGGAAAGAAGGGAAGGAAAGGAGTAAAGAAAAGCAATAAGGACGCAGGAAAGGAAAGAAGGAAAGGAGGAATGGAAAAGAGGAAAGAAAAGTTGCATAGCAGGAAAAGAAAAAAGAAAAGGAGGAAATGAAAGTTGAACAGCAGGAAATGAAAGACAAAAAAAGGAGAAAAGGAAAGAAGGAAAGGTGGAATGGAAAAGAGGAAAGAAAAGGAGAAAAGGAAAGGAAAGAAAAAAAGGAGAGAAGGAAAAGGGAAAGGGACAAAAATATTGTGTTATTTCCTGTTTTTTTTACAAGTTAAACCTTAGACAGTGTGATCAGAAATACACCAGTGCCGTCTCACTTTCTCACACAAAAAATAACCACTTAAGGCTGGGTAATAAACCTAGAAACTATCGATCGGGATTGAACCAGACATCTTATCCTCAGTAGGCCACTGATCACTTATTACCGCTCTACCGCGACTTTATGATATGAGACGCGATTAATTGTAAAAAAGACTTAAAACATAAAAAGAAGGCGACAGTACATACATAATAATTCATATACTAGTAAAACGACAAATTATGAATACTTTCTTGTCCTCACTCTGTAACAAATGATAAAACCAAACACAGAACCAACGTAAAAACGTAACGGTCATCAGCTGAAGCAAAAGTAAATAGAACAGAATACAAATGATTAAAAAAATTATTTCTTTTTAATGAAAAAAAAAGAAACTAAGACTGAACAGTCTAAACAGAGTAGTTCAATCTGGCTTCTATTGTTTTGTTTTGTTGTCGTTCTAACTGAAGACCTTTCGGTCGAAACATTGGTTCTCTTTTTTGGTTTGGGTTTCTTCTCAAAGCTAAAACATACCAGTTCTTGTCTTTTCTTGTATCTAATTCAGCTTTATCATGGTCCTACGTGGTATTCCATGTGTGTTTCCTACAAATATCGACTATCAAAGTTGTTATCATGTTAAATATTACAACATGAGAGATTAAATGTCTGTGAAAAATCTTTACATTACCAAAAGAGATCGTCAGAAATTCTGACAGAAAACTGTAAAATAACACACAGCATGGGATAAACAGAAGCAAACCTGAATGACAAACTATGAGGAACCAGAGAACGTAAGTGAATCGTTCAGTTTTTTTACTGGTCTAAATTACCAGTCTAGATTATAGTAAAATGATCACTGACAATAAAATGATGATGATGATAAATAAAGAGGCAGAAGGTAACGATGGTTCAGTCATCTCTTGAGAGTGACATCTAGTCGGCCACACTGATCTGCGATGTGGATTTAAGAGATAGTTATCGAGGGAGATAATAGTATCCAAGATATGCTAGTCAGCATATACCTGTATATCTTGCGTACCTGGGATCAGGTAATAAGAGAAATGTGAAACACCATGACAGAATATGGAGTTCAATCGTCGATTCTAAAAGAGGTAGTGATTTTATTTTTAACAAAACAGAAAGAGAGCTCAAAAAAGAATCAGAAAGAAACTATAAACTTTTTCTGGCACATCATGAGACAAGAGAAATTTAATTACTTGGTTACAGCTGTCAAAAATAAAGGGAAAGAGTGATCGCGGATAACTAATAGGGAAAAAAACTAGATAGCTTGGTGTAATGGAACGGCAAGTGCACGGTAAGTCAGCAGCAGAATTGATACGACGCACGATAGACAGATAAGTGTGGAAGGACATGTTCACCTACCCAGTCAGTATGGCAAATGATGATAACGTTGAGTGATTTATAAATGAGAGATTATTATGTTCACGATCAATTCATTCCCAGCTAAATTTGGTATTTTGTTGATGTTATTGTTGTTGTTGAAATATTAAAGATATTTCAGAATTTTACCATTTTTTAAAACGCAGTCTCTTTGTCTTTGATTATCATTTTTGTCCTCTTTAACTTCATTGATTCATCAAGTAAATGCAAGCTCGATGACTCAGTCAAACAAATACAGAAGAAGAGACAAAAGTGTGAGATTCCACTTGAGAACAAGAAATGGCATAATCAGTCGACACTTAAACAGATTAAACCACCAACCAAATGGCAGATTTTTTGGAAAGCTGCTTTTGCCTGAGCCATTCTGCATCTCACCTCTTTTGTACATCTTCCGTCTGAGGTTAACAAAGTTCCCAAATATTTAAATGAATTTATATGTTTTAATATTGTTCCACTTGTCTTTATTTTGCACTGAGGTGATGTCTTTTTCCTTGTTGTTACCATTACCTCTGTCTTTTTGCTATTAAGGCTGAGTCCTTTATTTTTGCTTTCTTTCACTATAATGTCCAACATTTCTTGTAAATCATTTTCACTCTTAGCGATTAAGACTGTATCATTAGCATACATTAAATTATTTATATTATGACCTCCAATTGTTATTCCAGGCATGCCACTTATGGATCTTAAAATAATCTCACTATAAATATTAAACAAATATGGTGACAGCACACAAGAAACATTCCCAATTGGTTTCAAGTTCTTATGGCCACTGTTTGTTGCCAGTACATGTTCTTTATTATTCTTAGATCTTTGCTGTCTACGTTTATGCTTTCTAAAATTTTGATTATTTCTTGGTGCTTTACTTTGTCAAATGCCTAGGTGTAATCTATGAAACATAGGTATAGATCTGTTTTCACCTCTATGGCTCTTTCTACTAAAGATCTTATGATATAAATGGCATTGCTTGTTCCTTTATCTCTAACAAAATCACACTGTTCATCGCTAATTTCTGGACTGATTTTGTTTCGCACTCTTCGCATGATGATTCTTAGTAATATCTTAGTCATATGACTCATAAGGCTTATTGTGCGATGATCATCGCATTCAATCGCACCCGATTTCTTTGGTAGGGCTATGAATATTGATTTGAGCATGTCGTCTGGTATATATCCGCTGTTGTAGATATCATTCAATATTTGTGTTATTATTTCTATTCCAAAATCACCCATGGCTTCAATCTCTTCTTTAGTTATATTATCTGGTCCAGGAGATTTGCCTGCTTTCATATTGCGCAAGGCATCTTCCACTTCTTCTCTGAGTATTTCTGGTCCTTCTCCATTATCCTTAATATTTACTTCCGTTCGTTCATCATTATAAAGATCTTTAATGTATTCAGTCCATCGTTTCCTTGTGTTTTCTTGATCAATCAACAGTTCTCCTTCCTTTGATCTTAGACATCCAGTTTTTGATTGCGTGTTTCTTCCTGTTAATTCCTCAATTTGTTTGTATATAGCTTTAGTATCTCCTTTTTGTTGCATTTCAATCTCTTTGCATCTCTCTTTTAGCCACGCTTCTTTTGCTTCATTGCATTTTACTACAATTTCTTTATTTATTCTCTTATACTCATCTTTATTTTCTTTATTTCTTCTTGTTGTATCCATTAGCTGCAAAATGTCATCTGTCATCCATTTCTTTCTTGAATTTTGTCCTCACTGGTGGTATGAACTCTATTGATGTTTGTTGCATTGATTCTTTTAGCATTTTCCCACTGTTCATCAATGCTTTGTATCTTCTCTATTGCATTGTACCGGTTCTGAATTGTGATTTTATATTTGTCTTGCAGCTTCTTGTCTGATTTTAGTCAATCTAAATTTAACTTGATGTTAACTGAGGCTCGTTTTGTTGTTTTTAATTTTACTCTAAGCTTTCCCACAACTGGTACATGATCACTATTGCAATCTGCGTTAAGGTGCTAAAGTAATGAAAATGATAACTTGAGAATGTAAAAAAAAGTTTTCCTTGTTGAATAGATTAAGTAAAAGTTGTAATCGACTGCAGGGGAAGATTCAGAGAAATAGTAATTACAGAAGAAGAAGAGAAAAAAGATCTGGCATTGGTATGTAGGAGAATAAAACAAACATCTGCATTTACTATTTTTTTTGGCTACGTCTATTTTATGGTATGGTATTCCTCTCCAAAGCCAACATGTCATAGGATGCAACAATTTGTTGCATTTATCTTCATCGTTGCATTGCTAATTTATGTAGATATGTTTGTTTTTAAAATTCCAGGTTCAACCAGTTTCTGTCGACATTTTTATGTGGGATCTCTCTTTAAAAAAAAAAGTAGAGAGCCCATTCACGCCAAGTGGGGTATAAAGAATATGGTGTTAGTGACCATAATTTTTTATAGACCTTCGGCGTGTGATTTTTAGGATAATGTGGTCGGTATTACACCAGTGCCTATTTACTTTCCCAGAAAAAATCCTGTGCAAATTTAAGCTTGCGTGAACCCGGAAGCCGTCGATCAGGATCGTACCTGACATTTTTTGTCCTTTGTAGCCCAGTTCATTAAGGGTCTCTCTTAGTCTTCACTATTTCTCTTCTCATCGAATGTACGAGGGGCGTTCAAACGGTAATGCCCACAGCGGTTGTCTCAGCTAATAATAAACATGGAAGCATGCAATTTTGCACACTTTATGGCATATATCAATTGTATGTACCAAATTGCACTGCAATCGGCCAAATAATACGACTGCACTAAACCGTTGAAATTGAGCATGTTAGTAACTTGCGTTATAAGCAGCGAATTGTGATATAATTCTCGTTTTAGAGAAGGAAACTGTTGTAAACATTCACAGCGCCTATGTGATGTGTATGGAAATTTGCAGTCGACAGGAGCACAGTAAGTCGCTGGGTTCAGAGAATAAACGAATAGGAAAACAAAGATACGGAGCTTCATGATCGACCGCGCTGTGGAAAGCCCGCCGCAGCCTCCAATGCAGAGATGTTGAAATGAACCGAGAGCATTATTCTTGCTGGTAGGCGCATCTCTACTCAACAACTGGCCTTAAAATTGTCAGTCAGCATTGGTAGTGCAAATACAATTTTTTTAAATTTTCGGATTCTCAAGGGTTTGTGCAAGATGGGTTCCACGAAATCCCACAAATGAGCATTGACTGCAAAGAAACGTAATTCCTTCTGAACTGTTGGAGCCTTTCAATGTTGACGGGGAAAACATTTTGGCTAAGATTGTTACAAGTGACGAAACCTGGGCACATCATTTTGAACCTGAGACAAAAAGATAGTGAATAGAGTGGCATCACCCGCACTCAGCACGAAGAAAAAAATTCAAGACATCGCCTTCAAACGAGAAGGTCATGGTCACTGTCTTATGGGACATTGAATGTGTGATTCTTGTGGATGTTATGCCAAGAGCAAAGACAATCAATTCGCAATCTTACATTAAGACATTGACAAAAAACTTAATTAACGTTTTCGCAGAGTTCAGCCGCACTAGAAATAACGGGAAGCAATCAGCAGATTGAGTTGGATTATACTCCCCCATCTACCGTACAGCCCTGATCTGATACCTTCTGGTTTCTTTCTCTTTGATCCACTTAAAAGATGTCCTCCGTGGAACAACGTTTGTAGATGACGAAGGAGTGATCATGCAGCGAAGAAATGGCTATAACAATCGATACAAAAATTGGTACAGACTAGGAATTCATGCAAACATTAGTAGTATACAATGTTGTAACTAAGTCGCATTTGGCCGTAAATTAACAAAGATATATAAGAGGCGCCTTTAGCGCCTAATGTACACGAGAATCAAGGGGAGTTAATCGGTCGTGCGGCGTCGTGACCCCTCGTGCGGCGGGCGCGTGGTGACCTCGCGGCGGATCGCGTGTCAGCGGGTGACCCCTTCAGATTAGCTCGAGTGGTTCGGACAGCGTGCTATCGGATCGGGGATTATCTCGATTCGGTGGGACGCTATCGCGCCAGGTAGACGTTAGAAAATATTTATAGCTATGTAGTTGGGTGTCTGCTTAACGTTGTACCGTAAATGAAGCATAAGGGTGAAACAGTTAGAGATTACTGGTTAGTCTAAGCTGGTAGTGTAAATATGTTCCTCGGTGTTAGTGGTTCGCTATCTCTCTCTCTCTCTCTCTCTCTTTCTCTCTCTCTCTCTCTCTCTACTATTCCAGCCTAGATTTCCCTCCATTGAAACACTTACTCATTCTCTCCATTTATCCCTATCATCGTGCCTTCCTTCTCTCTCTCTCTCTCTCTCTCTCTCTCGCTTTCTCCCCTATCCTCTCTTAGACTTCTAACCTATCAGTCCACCCCCCGCCTCTCCCTTTAGCTCCCCCGCCCTCCCTCATATTTTTAGCGTCCCTCCTATTGTAATACTTGATTATTCTCACCATTAATACATAGCATCTCGCCTTCTTTCTCATAGGCTTCTCTCTCTCTCTCTCTCTCTCTCTCTCTCTCTCTCTCTCGCTCTTCTAACCCCTACTAGACTTCTCTCCTACCATTCCACCTTTCTTCCTCTCTCTCTCTCTCTTTCTCTCTCTCTCTCTCTCTCTTTCTTTACCTCGCCTAGCGTTCCGCCTTCATTCGTATTTTTACCTTACCACCAGTGTAACACATTAATAACATCGAATATCAATTACAAAAAGACTTGAAATATCTACTTTTTAAAGAACCAATAAGATAAACATATGAAAAACGAAGGAATAATACACTCGACAAGGCTTAACAGACGTACTTTATACACATCACCATTAATACAACTGAAATTCCTTTAATGATAACCTATCCCATCGTTATGAGCTAAGAGAAAAACAGAAAAAAATTCAACTTACACCGTAAAATATTCCACTACAACACAGACCGCTAGACTGAACAGTACTATGAAAATAAACGTCCGTGAATCAAGCGCGCTTATAACACGAAGTCTCACATCCGACTAGTTTAAATATAATCTGGTAAATAAAATTTGGACGATACTATTCCACCCTCGACTAATATCTAGGTTAACCAATCAGAGAAGAAGATTTCTATCGGACACCCATCAACGAAATGACTGACCTCTGGATTAACTAATCAGAGAAGAGGATTACTGTTATCGTGATAACTGACCTCATTTTCAACTTGAAGTGCTGTCGAGTCTGATGCATGGGTTACTTTAAATCGATTCGGTCCCTGATACAATCCACCTAGCGGGTCAATGGTGAGGGAAATAATACAAGTGGCGGGTTACTTGAACGCGTTTTGACCCCTGCTGCAATACCAAGAGTTCCATGACAGTTATAAATAGTTGGATACAACGAGCAGGAAGTTATATTCAAGATCCAAAATGTTAGACCAAATCACTAAGATTTTACCGCCAGAACACACAAATTTAGGCTCATAGTCAAAAAGTCGACCTTAAAACCATACAAATCTACTCCCATACTCATAAAAGTTAGACACATCAGACAGATAATTACTTCCAAACTCCAAAAAGTTAGAACAAATCACGCCTCGATCGTTCTCTAACATTGCCACGATCGTTCTTTAACACTGCCTCCAGCGTTCTTCGATCGTTCTCTAACATTACCTCGAGCGTTCTCTAACATTGCCTCGATCGTTCTCTAACATTACCTCGAGCGTTCTCTAACATTGCCACGATCGTTCTTTAACATTGCCTCCAGCGTTCTCTTCACAAGTTTCGGAAGCGAACCATTTGTCGTACTGGGAGAAAAACGCGTTTACCCTATCCCTTTTAACGACCCTTTCTAATGATGACTCGCTGAGTGCCAAGTACAGACTATCTGTATCCATTTCACAGAGTTGAAAGTCGGACCTCTCTACGAATCTATCCAGGAAGTCATAGTAAAATTCCAACATTCGCAATTTGGCGTACTGGTAGACGAAAAAACCAATCTGTGAAGGAAGATCCCACAGGATACTTCGTTTTCCAAGCGACACCTCATACAGGTCTTCACCAATAGGCGTCATGGTTTTAAACAGGGGGTTATTTACCAACTTTGTTGTATTGGCCCCCTCTTTAACATAGGTCACGTTCACATGTTTCCCCAAATTCGTCAAGGTCTTCCCATAGGCCGAGAAAAATATTACCACCAGATCACAAAAATGTAGGCAGAAACCTAGGAGGTAAGGTCAGAAACCTAGGAACAAGGTCAGAAACCTAGGAGGCAAGGGCAGAAACCAAAGAGGCAAGGGCAGAAACCTAGGAGGCACGGGCAGAAACCTAAGAGGCAAGGGCAGAAACCTAAGAGGTAAAGACAGAAACCTAGGAGGCAAGGGCAGAAACCTAGGAGGCAAGGTCAGAAACCTAAGAGGCAAGGGCAGAAACCTAAGAGGCAAAGACAGAAACCTAGGAGGCAAGGGCAGAAACCTAGGAGGCAAGGACAGAAAACTAGGGGGTCGTGGTTCGTGGTTCGGTAAGTCCGTGGTTCGTTAAGTCCGTGGTTCGTGGGGTTGTGGTTCGTGGTTCGTTAGTTGATGGTTCGTTAAGTCCGTGGTTCGTGGGGTTGTGGTTCGTGGTTCGTTAGTTGATGGTTCGTTAAGTCCATGGTTCGTAGGGGTTGTGGTTCGCGGTTCGTGAGTTGATGGTTCGTTAAGTTCGTGGTTTGTTAAGTTCGTTGTTGGTGGGGTTGTGGTTCGTGGTTCGTTAGTTGATGGTTCGTTAAGTCCGTGGTTCGTGGGGTTGTGGTTCGTGGTTGGTTAGTTGATGGTTCGTTAAGTCCATGGTTCGTAGGGGTTGTGGTTCGCGGTTCGTGAGTTGAGGGTTCGTTAAGTCCGTGGTTCGTGGTTTGTTAAGTTCGTTGTTCGTGAGTTTGTGGTTCGTTAGTTGATGGTTCGTTAAGTCCGTGGTTCGTAGGGTTGTGGTTCGTGGTTCGTTAGCTGATAGTTCGTTAAGTCCATGGTTCGTAGGGGTTGTGGTTCGCGGTTCGTGAGTTGAGGGTTCGTTAAGTCCGTGGTTCGTGGGGTTGTGGCGACAAAAACATAATTTTGTTGTTTTTTTTTGTTGGAATTTGATATGTAGGGGTGTCAAAAAATTATGTTTGGGGTATGCCTTGAGGTTATATTTCAATTTTTTTAATCGATTGCACGTGCTGCACCGTACATCTGCGTAGTATGAACGGCTCAAAAACCACTATACCACTACTAGTTTTTTGTTGATTTTTTGATGGAGTTTGATATGTAGGGGTGTCAAATATTATGTTTGGGGTATGCCTTGAGGTTATATTTCAATTTTTTTATCGATTGCACGTGCTGCACCGTACATCTGCGTAGTATGAACGGCTCAAAAACCACTATACCACTACTAGTTTTTTTGTTGTTTTTTTTTTTGTTTTTTTGTTGGAATTTGATATGTAGGGGTGTCAAATATTATGTTTGGGGTATGCCTTGATGTTATATTTCAATTTTTTTATCGATTGCACGTGCTGCACCGTACATCTGCGTAGTATGAACGGCTCAAAAACCACTATACCACTACTAGTTTTTGTTGATATATCTATAAGCTATATATATATAATAACTCTCTCTCTATATATATATATATATATATACACACAATATCAAACCAAGTTAAATGTTCACACTGAAACTGTACTTTCCATAACATTATACTTGGAATATTCACATGTCTGAGAATTCAGTTGAAATTATGTCATATCTTTTTTTTATAAATATTGTATGTGTAATAATAAAAAACGAATCTAATATTATTTTAAAGTGCGATCCACCAGCGTTGGGCCCCGTCAGTCACCTCCTTGTGGGGGCCTTGTGGCTAGACAAGTGATTCGTATGTCAATTCAAAGTCTACCAAAGCAAGTATTTTACGATGAACTGCGTGTGAATAGAAGATTCAGTAGTGGGAAAACAAGATAATTAATTAAACAACACATTCAATGTTTTATTATAATATTGTTGAATCAGCTGATTTAATAACATGTGTCAAAAAGACCAGTGCAGAAACAAGAGAAATAACAAAACATCCAACAATTTCAAGGAGAAATGACAAAACATCCAACAATTTCAAGGAGAAATAAAAAAACATATATAATAAAATGGTATGGTTAAATCTTTACGTAATTGATGGACGACACAAATTTGAACGACGCTTCGGCTCAATAGGCCTTCAGGAAGAGCAAACAAACAACACACACATTATTATAACAAATATCTTCGGACGCAGAGTCTAGCATTTCTGCATTAGGCGCTGAAATCCTATTGAGCCGAAACGTCGTTCAAGTTTGTGTCGTCTATCAGTTAGGTAAAGCTTTAAACATACGATTTTTCTTCTTTTTTTGAGTGGGGGGGGGGTGTCATTTCTCCTTCACATTCAACTTTTTATTTCTGCTTCACATTCAACTTTTCATTTCTCCTTCACATTCAACTTTTTATTTCTGCTTCACATTCAACTTTTTATTTCTGCTTCACATTCAACTTTTTATTTCTGCTTCACATTCAACTTTTCATTTCTCCTTCACATTCAACTTTTCATTTATCTTTCACATTCAGCTTTCCATTTCTCTTTCACATTCAACTTTTCATTTCTCCTTCACATTCAACTTTTCATTTCTCCTTCACATTCAACTTTTCATTTCTCCTTCACATTCAACTTTTCATTTCTCTTTCACATTCAACTTTTATTGCAGCTTCATATTTTTATTCATTTATTTGCATTTCTTTGCCTTGCTCGCTAAAAAATATCAACTACGATCACAAGAGAAAGGTGGTCGCATGTTAGTAGTATACAATGTTGTATTTGACCCGAATTTAGGTGCTAAATTAACAAAGATATATAGTAGGTGCGCGGCGCACCTAATGTACCGTAGGTGCAGGGGGAGTTAACCATGCCATTTCGTGTCGGGATGTTGACCTTTAGTCCCGGTGACCCGGAAGTGCCCTGTTTATGTCTGGTGTGTGCTGACTTTGGAGTGCTTGGTGTACTTGAGCGATAGTGATAGGTTAGTAGATTATACAACATCAATGAAAAACATTAAATTTAAAACAGAAGACAAAGATATATTTTATTCTTTTATTATCTCAATAGGTGTATAACATACATTGATATTATATAACAGTACAAAAATATTTAGTACACAAAGTCAATATATAGTACAAGGATAACATTTATTTATAGATAGGTAGTTGGATGTCTGCTTAGCGTTGTGTCATAAATGAATCATAAGGGGTGAAACTGTTAGAGATTCCTGGTTAGGCTAAGCTGGTAGTGTAAAGAGTTAAATATCTAGAGGCGTAGTCGAGACGTTATCATCAGCTACCTTTCTTTTTATATAGAAATAGGAAAGAGCATTTCTTGTTTGACTGTAGGAAAATATAGAATTATTTAAGACTTTGAAACCTACATTTTTTCCACCCTTGGCCTTTTGCGTGGCGAGAACCTCTAAAAACATATCTTTATCTAATTTGTTGTGTTGCTTGCTTAGCCCTTTACAACTGATTTTATCGTAATCCCCACTACAATGGTACGTCTTACTACATAAGCTAACAAGAGCTGTCCCTTCGTACTCTAGTTTAAAAAGCCCAGGCGTTCGTTTGGTGTACGCTTTAATACCCTTACAGTTTATACATTCTGTTTTGCTAGTATGTTCATCGCAGCAATGGGTGTATGGAGGTCGCCTAGTGTGTAATAAGGGCTGTATAGGGGTCGGCTAGTATGTCGTGATGGGTGTACGGAGGTCGTCTAGTGTGTCATATTGGGTGTATAGAGGGCGTTTAGTGTGTCATGATGGTTGTATAGGGGTCGTCTAGTGTGTCATGATGGTTGTATAGGGGTCGTCTTGTGTGTCATGATGGTTGTATAGGGGTCGTCTAGTGTGCCGTGATGGGTGTACGGAGGTCGTCTAGTGTGTCATATTGGGTGTATAGAGGGCGTTTAGTGTGTCATGATGGTTGTATAGGGATCGTCTAGTGTGTCATGATGGTTGTATAGGGGTCGTCTAGTGTGCCGTGATGGGTCAATGGAGGTCGGCTAGTATGTCGTGATGGGTGTACGGAGGTCGTCTAGTGTGTCATATTGGGTGTATAGAGGGCGTTTAGTGTGTCATGTTGGTTGTATAGGGGTCGTCTAGTGTGTCATGATGGTTGTATAGGGGTCGTCTAGTGTGCCATGATGGGTACATGGAGGTCGGCTAGTATGTCGTGATGGGTGTACGGAGGTCGTCTAGTGGGGTATGATGGTTGTATGGAGGTCGTCTAGTGTGTCATATTGGGTGTATAGAGGGCGTTTAGTGTGTCATGATGGTTGTATAGGGGTCGTTTAGTGTATCGTGAGGGGTGTATGGAGGTCGTCTACTGTGTCGTGAGGGGTGTATGGAGGTCATCTGGTGTGGTATGTAGGGTGTATGGAGGTCATCTAGTGTGATATAAGGCTGTATGCCGGGCGTCTAGTGTGACATGAGGGCTGTATACCGGGCGCCTAGTGTGGTATGTGTGGTGTATGGCGGTTGTCTGGTATATCATACTTTAATCAACCAATAAGAAAAATGAAGGAACATTACATTCAACATTACTTATCTTAACTACTTTACATCAATACAGTTGAATAACGTGTTATCGTTAAGTCTTACCATACTTTAAGAGAAAACATTCAAACTTACAGCGTAAAATATAGTCTCAATCATCTACACCGAATATAACCTGTTATCGATAAGCCTTAACATACTTTAAGAGAAAACAAGCCAACTTACGGTGCAAAACTCCGCTAGTGTGAACAGTAACTTTCCTTGAATCAATCAAACTTATAACGCCGTCTAGTTTAAATATAACCTGGTAAGAAATGAATAAATTAGCCAATCAGCGAGTGACTATGCCATCATCGCTTGATATCGGGATTAACCAATCAGAGAAGAGTATTAACATAGGAGGCGGGGCGAAGAAATGGCTGACAGGTGGATTAACCAATCAGAAAAGCGCGTTAGCCCAAGCGTAGGTAGTGGCTGTCGGGTCAGCAGTGGGGGAAAAATGCGGGGTGGTGGGTTACTTGAACTCGTTTTGACCCCTGAGGCAATTCCAGAAGAGTTCTATGACCTCATTTTGACCGCTGAAGGCTTTAATACCAAGGTTTCCCACTTCAACGAACGACATACATCATTAAAGGTGATTACTTCAGCTCTTAGACTTTGGAGTTCCATATCTTTATCACTTCAACGAATGACAGACAACAGTAAAGATGATCATTTCAGGTAAGAAAACTTAGTTCCAAACCCTAAAATTTTGGTTCATACTCACAAAGTTGAACACAAACTCTACAAATTTAGGCCCAAAGTTGTAATTGTTAGACACGACAGTCGTAAATGTTATATGCAAAGTCCAAAAGTTTGTCAAAAAGATAACCTAAACTCAAAATAGTTAGACACAAAGCCCAACAATTTATATGCAAAGTCTAAAAAAGCTACTCTAAAAGACAACTAATGTAATACTTAACCCCAAAATTTCGTCACATAACCAAACAGTTGAACACGAACTCTACAAATTTAGTCCCAAAGTCGTAATTGTTAGACACGAAAGTCGTAAATGTTATATTCAAATCCAAAAGTTTGTTAAAAAGACAACCCAAACTCAAAATAGTTAGATGCAAAGCTCAAAAATGTATATGCAAAATCCAAAAAGTTACTCCAAAAGACAACTAATGTAACACTTAACCCCAAAATTTCGGCTCATATGCACAAAGTTGAACACGAACTCTACAAATTTAGTCCCAAAGTCGTAATTGTTAGACACGAAAGTCGTAAATGTTATATTCAAATCCAAAAGTTTGTTAAAAAGACAACCCAAACTCAAAATAGTTAGACACAAAACCCAACAATTTATAGGCAAAGTCCAAAAAGTTACTCCAAAAGACAACTAATGTAACACTTAACCCCAAAATTTCGTCTCATAACCAAACAGTTGAACTCAAAACCATAAAAATTTAGTCCCAAAGTGATACTAGTTCGACACAAAAGTCGTAAATATTATATACAAAGTCTAAAAGTTTGTCAAAAAGACAACCCAAACTCAGAATAGTTAGACACAAAACCCAACAATTTATAGGCAAAGTCCAAAAAGTTACTCCAAAAGACAACTAATGTAACACTTAACCCCAAAATTTCGTCTCATAACCAAACAGTTGAACTCAAAACCCTAAAAATTTAGTCCCAAAGTGATACTAGTTCGACACAAAAGTCGTAAATGTTATATACAAAGGCCAAAACTTTGTCAAAAAGACAACCCAAACTCAGAATAGTTAGACACGAAAGTCATAAATGTTATATGCAAAGTCCAAAATTTTGTCAAAAAGACAACCCAAACTCAGAATATTTAGACACAAAAGACCAAATAGTTACATTTAAAGTCCAAAAGTTTGTCAAAAAGACAACCCAAACTCAAAAGTTTGTCAAAAAGACAACCCAAACTCAAAATAGTTAGACATGAAAGGTCAAAAAGGTATACTCAAAGTCCAAAATGTTACTTCAAAAGACAACTAATATAACAACAAGCCCCAAAACTTCGTCTCATAACCAAAAAGTTGAACTCAAAACCCTAAAAAGTGTCCACTTATCAACCAAAGTCTTTAATACAGCTGAGAAAACCCTAATAAATAATTACAATTTACTAAAAATGTTGCCCTTGATGATAGTTGCGACTGTGTCTAAATCATTATTGAAAATATTCATAGAACTCTAGTAAAAACCAAGCACACTAAAACACCACATTGAAAGAATGAACTTAAAGTTCACGCCCCTGTCACAACTCTGCTAAGAAAAGTACTGCGAAGCATGAAAGTTATGTCCCCTGCAATAACTCTACTAAACGAAAGTATTACCAAACACGTAGGTTACACTCCTACCATAACCCACTAAGAAAAACAAGATTTTGCTTAAAATACCACATTTATGATTGTTACGCCCCTTGTCCCTTTATGAGGGGACGCCCATGAAACTGTTAGAAATAGTAAATTTAACCTAGTGGCATACCCCAGATGTTATATTAGACATCCCCGTATCAAAAATTTAATTAAAACTCACTTTTAGGGTTGTTACGCCCCTTGACCCTTTATGAGGGGACGCCCATGAAACTGTTAAAAATAGTAAATTTAACAGCTAGACATACCCTAAACTTTATATTAACCATCTCCGTATCAAGAATTTACATAAAAACAACGTTTGAAATTACTACCCCTGTACCCATTTTTGGCGGTTACGCCCATGAAACTGTTAAAAATAGTAAATTTAACCTCTAGACATACCCCAAACTTTATATTAAGCATCCCATATCAAGAATTTACATAAAAACCACTTTTGAAATTACTATCCCTGTACCCATTTTTGATGGTTACGCCCATGAAACTGTTAAAAATAGTCAATTTAACATCTAGACATACCACAAACTTTATATTAAGCATCTCCGTATCAAGAATTTACATAAAAACAACTTTTGAAATTACTACCCCTGTACCAATTTTTGGCGGTTACGCCCATGAAATCGATAAAAAATTGAAATTTAACACCTAGACATACCCCAAACTTTATATTAAGCATCCCCATATCAAGAATTTACATAAAAACAACTTTTGAAATTACTACCCCAGTACCCATTTTTGGCGGTTACGCCCATGAAATCGATAAAAAATTGAAATTTAACACCTAGACATACCCCAAACTTCATTTTAGTCGTCCCTGTATCAAGAATTTACATAAAAACAACTTTTGAAATTACTACCCCTGTACCCATTTTTGACGGTTACGCCCATGAAACTGTTAGAAATAGTAAATTTACACTCTAGGGTTACTCCAAACTTTACATTAAACATCCCCGTAGCAAGAATTTACATAAAAACAACTTTTGAAATTACTACCCCAGTACCCATTTTTGGCGGTTACGCCCATGAAACTGTTAAAAATAGTCAATATAACACCTAGACATATCCCAAACTTTATATTAAGCATCCCCATATCAAGAAGTTACATAAAAACAACTTTTAAATTACTACCCTGTACCCATTTTTGGCGGTTACGCCCATGAAATCGATAAAAAAATTGAAGTTTAACCTATTGGCATACATCAAACATAATATGTGACACGCCCATGTATCAAATTTGCCTCAAAAATCAACCAAAAATTAGTAGTATATATTCAGTGATAGGACCGTGGAAAGTTCTTCCATCTGCAGCCAAATCGCTGCAGCCGGGTTGTTTTTTCTTATATAAATAGTCTACCTGCAGATGGAAGCACATTTTTTCCTTATATGAGAGTCTTCATTTTTTCTTATATGAGAGTCTACCCGGTCAATCACTAGATATATACTACTAATTTTTGGTTGATTTTTGAGGCAAATTTGATACATGGGCGTGTCACATATTATGTTTGATGTATGCCAATAGGTTAAACTTCAATTTTTTTATCGATTTCATGGGCGTAACCGCCAAAAATGGGTACAGGGTAGTAATTTAAAAGTTGTTTTTATGTAACTTCTTGATATGGGGATGCTTAATATAAAGTTTGGGATATGTCTAGGTGTTATATTGACTATTTTTAACAGTTTCATGGGCGTAACCGCCAAAAATGGGTACTGGGGTAGTAATTTCAAAAGTTGTTTTTATGTAAATTCTTGCTACGGGGATGTTTAATGTAAAGTTTGGAGTAACCCTAGAGTGTAAATTTACTATTTCTAACAGTTTCATGGGCGTAACCGTCAAAAATGGGTACAGGGGTAGTAATTTCAAAAGTTGTTTTTATGTAAATTCTTGATAAGGGAGTTGTTTTATGTCTATGTTAAATTTCAATTTTTTATCGATTTCATGGGCGTAACCGCCAAAAATGGGTACTGTAGTAATTTCAAAAGTTGTTTTTATGTAAATTCTTGATAATGCTTAATAAAGTTTGGGGTATGTCTAGGTGTTAAATTTCAATTTTTTATCGATTTCATGGGCGTAACCGCCAAAAATTGGTACAGGGGTAGTAATTTCAAAAGTTGTTTTTATGTAAATTCTTGATACGGAGATGCTTAATATAAAGTTTGTGGTATGTCTAGATGTTAAATTGACTATTTTTAACAGTTTCATGGGCGTAACCATCAAAAATGGGTACAGGGATAGTAATTTCAAAAGTGGTTTTTATGTAAATTCTTGATATGGGATGCTTAATATAAAGTTTGGGGTATGTCTAGAGGTTAAATTTACTATTTTTAACAGTTTCATGGGCGTAACCGCCAAAAATGGGTACAGGGGTAGTAATTTCAAACGTTGTTTTTATGTAAATTCTTGATACGGAGATGGTTAATATAAAGTTTAGGGTATGTCTAGCTGTTAAATTTACTATTTTTAACAGTTTCATGGGCGTCCCCTCATAAAGGGTCAAGGGGCGTAACAACCCTAAAAGTGAGTTTTAATTAAATTTTTGATACGGGGATGTCTAATATAACATCTGGGGTATGCCACTAGGTTAAATTTACTATTTCTAACAGTTTCATGGGCGTCCCCTCATAAAGGGACAAGGGGCGTAACAATCATAAATGTGGTATTTTAAGCAAAATCTTGTTTTTCTTAGTGGGTTATGGTAGGAGTGTAACCTACGTGTTTGGTAATACTTTCGTTTAGTAGAGTTATAGCAGGGGACATAACTTTCATGCTTCGCAGTACTTTTCTTAGCAGAGTTGTGACAGGGGCGTGAACTTTAAGTTCATTCTTTCAATGTGGTGTTTTAGTGTGCTTGGTTTTTACTAGAGTTCTATGAATATTTTCAATAATGATTTAGACACAGTCGCAACTATCATCAAGGGCAACATTTTTAGTAAATTGTAATTATTTATTAGGGTTTTCTCAGCTGTATTAAAGACTTTGGTTGATAAGTGGACACTTTTTAGGGTTTTGAGTTCAACTTTTTGGTTATGAGACGAAGTTTTGGGGCTTGTTGTTATATTAGTTGTCTTTTGAAGTAACATTTTGGACTTTGAGTATACCTTTTTGACCTTTCATGTCTAACTATTTTGAGTTTGGGTTGTCTTTTTGACAAACTTTTGAGTTTGGGTTGTCTTTTTGACAAACTTTTGGACTTTGAATGTAACTATTTGGTCTTTTGTGTCTAAATATTCTGAGTTTGGGTTGTCTTTTTGACAAAATTTTGGACTTTGCATATAACATTTATGACTTTCGTGTCTAACTATTCTGAGTTTGGGTTGTCTTTTTGACAAAGTTTTGGCCTTTGTATATAACATTTACGACTTTTGTGTCGAACTAGTATCACTTTGGGACTAAATTTTTAGGGTTTTGAGTTCAACTGTTTGGTTATGAGACGAAATTTTGGGGTTAAGTGTTACATTAGTTGTCTTTTGGAGTAACTTTTTGGACTTTGCCTATAAATTGTTGGGTTTTGTGTCTAACTATTCTGAGTTTGGGTTGTCTTTTTGACAAACTTTTAGACTTTGTATATAATATTTACGACTTTTGTGTCGAACTAGTATCACTTTGGGACTAAATTTTTATGGTTTTGAGTTCAACTGTTTGGTTATGAGACGAAATTTTGGGGTTAAGTGTTACATTAGTTGTCTTTTGGAGTAACTTTTTGGACTTTGCCTATAAATTGTTGGGTTTTGTGTCTAACTATTTTGAGTTTGGGTTGTCTTTTTAACAAACTTTTGGATTTGAATATAACATTTACGACTTTCGTGTCTAACAATTACGACTTTGGGACTAAATTTGTAGAGTTCGTGTTCAACTTTGTGCATATGAGCCGAAATTTTGGGGTTAAGTGTTACATTAGTTGTCTTTTGGAGTAACTTTTTGGATTTTGCATATACATTTTTGAGCTTTGCATCTAACTATTTTGAGTTTGGGTTGTCTTTTTAACAAACTTTTGGAATTGAATATAACATTTACGACTTTCGTGTCTAACAATTACGACTTTGGGACTAAATTTGTAGAGTTCGTGTTCAACTGTTTGGTTATGTGACGAAATTTTGGGGTTAAGTATTACATTAGTTGTCTTTTAGAGTAGCTTTTTTAGACTTTGCATATAAATTGTTGGGCTTTGTGTCTAACTATTTTGAGTTTAGGTTATCTTTTTGACAAACTTTTGGACTTTGCATATAACATTTACGACTGTCGTGTCTAACAATTACAACTTTGGGCCTAAATTTGTAGAGTTTGTGTTCAACTTTGTGAGTATGAACCAAAATTTTAGGGTTTGGAACTAAGTTTTCTTACCTGAAATGATCATCTTTACTGTTGTCTGTCATTCGTTGAAGTGATAAAGATATGGAACTCCAAAGTCTAAGAGCTGAAGTAATCACCTTTAATGATGTATGTCGTTCGTTGAAGTGGGAAACCTTGGTATTAAAGCCTTCAGCGGTCAAAATGAGGTCATAGAACTCTTCTGGAATTGCCTCAGGGGTCAAAACGAGTTCAAGTAACCCACCACCCCGCATTTTCCCCCACTGCTGACCCGACAGCCACTACCTACGCTTGGGCTAACGCGCTTTTCTGATTGGTTAATCCACCTGTCAGCCATTTCTTCGCCCCGCCTCCTATGTTAATACTCTTCTCTGATTGGTTAATCCCGATATCAAGCGATGATGGCATAGTCACTCGCTGATTGGCTAATTTATTCATTTCTTACCAGGTTATATTTAAACTAGACGGCGTTATAAGTTTGATTGATTCAAGGAAAGTTACTGTTCACACTAGCGGAGTTTTGCACCGTAAGTTGGCTTGTTTTCTCTTAAAGTATGTTAAGGCTTATCGATAACAGGTTATATTCGGTGTAGATGATTGAGACTATATTTTACGCTGTAAGTTTGAATGTTTTCTCTTAAAGTATGGTAAGACTTAACGATAACACGTTATTCAACTGTATTGATGTAAAGTAGTTAAGATAAGTAATGTTGAATGTAATGTTCCTTCATTTTTCTTATTGGTTGATTAAAGTATGATATACCAGACAACCGCCATACACCACACATACCACACTAGGCGCCCGGTATACAGCCCTCATGTCACACTAGACGCCCGGCATACAGCCTTATATCACACTAGATGACCTCCATACACCCTACATACCACACCAGATGACCTCCATACACCCCTCACGACACAGTAGACGACCTCCATACACCCCTCACGATACACTAAACGACCCCTATACAACCATCATGACACACTAAACGCCCTCTATACACCCAATATGACACACTAGACGACCTCCATACAACCATCATACCCCACTAGACGACCTCCGTACACCCATCACGACATACTAGCCGACCTCCATGTACCCATCATGGCACACTAGACGACCCCTATACAACCATCATGACACACTAGACGACCCCTATACAACCAACATGACACACTAAACGCCCTCTATACACCCAATATGACACACTAGACGACCTCCGTACACCCATCACGACATACTAGCCGACCTCCATTGACCCATCACGGCACACTAGACGACCCCTATACAACCATCATGACACACTAGACGATCCCTATACAACCATCATGACACACTAAACGCCCTCTATACACCCAATATGACACACTAGACGACCTCCGTACACCCATCACGGCACACTAGACGACCCCTATACAACCATCATGACACACAAGACGACCCCTATACAACCATCATGACACACTAGACGACCCCTATACAACCATCATGACACACTAAACGCCCTCTTTACACCCAATATGACACACTAGACGACCTCCGTACACCCATCACGACATACTAGCCGACCCCTATACAGCCCTTATTACACACTAGGCGACCTCCATACACCCATTGCTGCGATGAACATACTAGCAAAACAGAATGTATAAACTGTAAGGGTATTAAAGCGTACACCAAACGAACGCCTGGGCTTTTTAAACTAGAGTACGAAGGGACAGCTCTTGTTAGCTTATGTAGTAAGACGTACCATTGTAGTGGGGATTACGATAAAATCAGTTGTAAAGGGCTAAGCAAGCAACACAACAAATTAGATAAAGATATGTTTTTAGAGGTTCTCGCCACGCAAAAGGCCAAGGGTGGAAAAAATGTAGGTTTCAAAGTCTTAAATAATTCTATATTTTCCTACAGTCAAACAAGAAATGCTCTTTCCTATTTCTATATAAAAAGAAAGGTAGCTGATGATAACGTCTCGACTACGCCTCTAGATATTTAACTCTTTACACTACCAGCTTAGCCTAACCAGGAATCTCTAACAGTTTCACCCCTTATGATTCATTTATGACACAACGCTAAGCAGACATCCAACTACCTATCTATAAATAAATGTTATCCTTGTACTATATATTGACTTTGTGTACTAAATATTTTTGTACTGTTATATAATATCAATGTATGTTATACACCTATTGAGATAATAAAAGAATAAAATATATCTTTGTCTTCTGTTTTAAATTTAATGTTTTTCATTGATGTTGTATAATCTACTAACCTATCACTATCGCTCAAGTACACCAAGCACTCCAAAGTCAGCACACACCAGACATAAACAGGGCACTTCCGGGTCACCGGGACTAAAGGTCAACATCCCGACACGAAATGGCATGGTTAACTCCCCCTGCACCTACGGTACATTAGGTGCGCCGCGCACCTACTATATATCTTTGTTAATTTAGCACCTAAATTCGGGTCAAATACAACATTGTATACTACTCATGTTGGTCCTCTAATGAGAAGGGACAACACGGGAATCTGAAAGCAGGCCCTTCAAATAAAAACCAGCCGGTAAAAGAAAAAGAGGCGGACATATAGAAACAATAGACAGAACAATGAGGCGAGATGCAATAAAAAAAAAATAAGGCATCAACTCCCTCGTCGTTTTTTAGCAACTCGCCTAGACCAAAGTCGTGTGACGAGAAACAATGTGGGTACTGTGCAAGGTCTGATGACTGATAACAACTATTTTCGAAAGCTAGAATTTCTGCGGAGCCGCGATAGCTCAGTGGTTAGTGAACTGGACTACCACGGACAAGGGGTAGGGTTCGATCCCAACCGACGGCTTCCGGGTTCACCCAGCCTTAAATGGGTACCGGATTTTTTTCTGGGAAAATAAAGCAGAACGGGCGTAATACTGACCACATTACCCCAAAAATCATGTGCTGAAGGTCTGTAAAATATAGGGTCACTAACACCATATTTCCCTATACGCCACTTGGCGTGACGGGGGTACTTTACTTTTACTTTTTAGAATTTCTGCCCAAGGCTCCTCTTAGAAAGATAATAGATAGATATTGATAGAGAGACCTAAAGACCTTCTTTAACTTCTAGGGGTAGGCTCTATGGTTGGGTTGAAGAGCTTCTAAGAAGGTGGGTACAAAAGTATAATCGAATGTCCGATACAGCCATCCCGTAGTGCCCAGGTTATGGCTCGTCACTTTGACATTCATCTACTGCTTGTCCAAGATTGTCGATGAGGACCATTCTGTCATTGTTTACTGTTACACTGGGGTCGAAGGTGCCGGATGAAGTAAGCATGGGTTCGGAGCTGACTGATGAAAGCTGCTCGGGTTTGGAGCTGACTGATGAAAGCTGCTCGGGTTTGGAGCTGACTGATGAAAGCTGCTCGGGTTCGGAGTCATATATATGATGAAGCCAAAACAATAGGGGATCGATGAGACCAAAGCGAGTTTGGATGTGACTGATGAAAGCAGCTCGGGTTTGGAGCTGACTGATGAAAGCTGCTCGGGTTTGGAGCTGACTGATGAAAGCTGCTCGGGTTTGGAGCTGACTGATGAAAGCTGCTCGGGTTTGGAGCTGACTGATGAAAGCTGCTCGGGTTTGGAGCTGACTGATGAAAGCTGCTCGGGTTTGGAGCTGACTGATGAAAGCTGCTCGGGTTTGGAGCTGACTGATGAAAGCTGCTCGGGTTTGGAGCTGACTGATGAAAGCTGCTCGGGTTTGGAGCTGACTGATGAAAGCTGCTCGGGTTCGGAGTCATATATATGATGAAGCCAAAATAATAGGGGATCGATGAGACCAAAGCGAGTTTGGATGTGACTGATGAAAGCAGCTCGGGTTCGGAGTTTTACATATATATGATGAAGCCAATACACGTAGGGAGGGGATCGATGAGACCAAAGCGAGTTTGGATGTGACTGATGAAGCCAGTGTGGGTTTTGGTGATGATTGTTGAAGACAATACGGATTTTTGTGGTGATTGATGAAGCCAATTCCATCACTGTGATCTCTAATCGTCTTTTCGTTTGTTTATTTACTGTCCATAATTTGCTTCCATAGGTCAGAATTGGCTCTATTCAGCACCGATGAACTATCTTTTCCACTTCTATTTACATATATTTGTTGCATAATACTTTTTTTTTCATTTTCTGAAATGCTATTTTGGCCTGAGTTATTCTGCTTTTTATTTCTATAGACAAAAAAAAAATAAATAAATAAACTACGTACTCTCAATGTCAATAAAAATAAACCAGCTTCTCTAAATGTCAATAAAAATAAACCAGCTTCTCTAAATGTCAATAAAAATAAACCAGCTTCTCTAAATTTCAATAAAAGTAAACCTACCTACTCCAGATGTCAATAAAAAATAAACCAGCTTCTCTAAATGTCAATAAAAATAAACCAGCTACTCTAAATGTCAATAAAAGTAAACCAGCTACTCTAAATGTCAATAAAAAATAAACCTACCTACTCCAGATGTCACTAAAAATAAACTACCCACTCTGAATGTAAAAAAATTGATTAATATAATACACTCGTAGCAAGAGGACCCGGGATAGATCAGTGGTTAGTGAATTGGACTACAAAGGACAAGAGAATCGACGGCTTTCGGGTACACCCAGCCTTAAATGGGTAGTGGATTTTTTTCTTGGAAAGTAAAGCGGCACGGGCGTAATACTGACCACATTACCCCAAAAATTATGTGCCTAAGGACTGTAAAAATTATAGGCACTAACACCATATTCCCTATACGCTATTTGACGTAACCGGGCTGTTTACATTTATACCCGTAGCAAAACGTCCCTTTACGATAAATATAAATAAACATAATCAACCTCTTAGATAACACTTAGTGGCTGCTTGGGGAACTACGACCCACAGGGTGAGAACCGTTGCAGTAAAAAGTAGTAATGTAATGAGATAATTAGGAGAAAGGATAGAAAGAGGAGGAGAATTCAATTACAGTGAATTATTCAAATAATGCGTAACGATAAAAGACGTGTACTTAGTCTATTTTTGTGATGCAGTCACAAACTAGTCAATGCGCTGGCCTGTTATCTTCTTACCGCTCAATACCTTCATGTTTACTAGTTGGTGATGACGTAATCAAACTGGTAAGTCACTCATTTCGTAATTCACCGGCAGTCTTATTTCTGTCTCTCAGACAATCGCGCTGTTTTCATTCTGTCGCTGAAATCGCTGTTTCTATAACTACGTTCTCTCGCTCTCTCGTTTGTTCTCTCTCTCTCTATCTCTTAGTTTTTCTGTCTTTTTACTTGTCCGTCAACTCAGCATTTTAAGTACATCTATCTCTATATATGTTGATCTGTCCGTCAATTCTTTCGTCCATAAGTCTTTTGTCTGTCTGCCCATCCTGCCTTCGTTTCGCTTGTATGTTCCTCCGCTAGTCATTCTCTCATTCAACGCTTCCTTATGTTAATTTTTCAAACTGTCTGTTTATTAATAGTTTGTCCATCTATATATGTATATGATTGTGTATAGTTTAGTTGATAATGTAGAAGCAGTCTTAACATATCGATGTGAATCATGGGATAACATACAAGAATATCACTGGAGGCTATAGAAATGTGGTTTTACAGAAAGATGTTGAGAATACCATGGACAGCTAAGAAGAGTAATAATGAAAACATTCTAAACAAGGTAAAAGCAAAAAAAGAGCTAATTTCCAAAATTAGGAAGTAACAATCATCATTTTTTGGCCACGTAATGAGAAGGGAACAGCTGAAATATATTGTGACAACTAGGAAAATTGGGGGACGAAGTGATAGAGGGAATCAAAGAGAAAAGATACCAGACAGCTTAAGAGAATGGCTTGGCAGAAGGTCAACAACAGAAATGATAGATAACTGTCGAGATCGAAAATTGTGGAGACACTTATCACTTATACCACCATGCATGGTACTTGAGGATGATTATAATTAAATGCATCCCAACTTATATGTCTGACTGACTGTTTTTTGCTTTCTGTCGATCTCTTCATCTAGTATAACCTCTGTCATATTTTGTCTGTCAGATCTATCATGTCATTATATCCGTCCTTCGTTCACCAGTCGGTCGTCTCCGTGTTGGTCTCTCTGTTCCACTGTCTCATTGGTTTTTAATCCGACAGCCCACCAGTTATTCATTATTCTGTCCGCCTGCCTGCCATTCAATCTGTTGATCTCTCTATCTATGTCTATTTCTCTGTCACTCTGTCTCTCTCTCTCTCTCTCTCTGTCTCTCTCTCTCTCTCTATATATATATATATATATATATATATATATATATATATCTGTCCATCTCTATACCTGGCTGCCTGTCTCACTGTCCGTTTGCATATCTGGCTGTGTACTGTCTGTCAGCTCGTCCGCCCGTCTATCAAATGTGCCTTCTTTATTTTATCGTCACAAATGTACGTCCAGGATATTCAAACTGGCCTGCATCTCCTTTGGTGTACGTATATAAAAAAATTGCTCTAAAAAAGACCTCCTTAACCCTCGGGGAATCGTCCATCTCTGCCCAATATTGACTACTTAATATGACCTCAAAACACGGAAAGTAAGCAGTGATGGACCTCGGGGAGCGCGCTAAGGAAATGATTGTATTCACGGAGGGGAGTTAGGGCCCTTATTGAATTAGAGGGGCAGATAACTGGGAGATAATAACAGCAGATCAGACCCGTAAACAATTTTGGATTATGTGACGTCAGCTTAAAAATATAAGCGGGCATCGCTATCATGAGCCTTGTCTTATATGAGCACGAATTTGTTTCTATAATTAAGAGGTTGTTATACATTCATCATATAACTTTAGATGGTTGATGCACAGCATGGATAAGATGCAAAATAACTCATGTACGGACTGCTTTCCAGAGACTTAAGATTTTATACAACATATCTTTGACAATGCAAGTTAGAAAAAGGTTATTTTGGGTGATTTTTAGAGCCAATATTGGCATATTAAGGTGACTCGTGGGCATTTTGGCAGCAGACAACATAATATTTGGAGGCGGCAGAATATTTTTTTTAGAAGAATACCATGGGCAGCTAAAAAAGTAACGGCAGAGCTCTGAAAAAGAAATAAGCAAAATAAAAACATTGCCAACATGAGGGCTAAATAATAACCATATTTATGGCAGTGTAAGGAAAAAAGTACATATGGAAGATTATGTTGTGACAACGAAAAGTTGAGGAAAAAGGAAATGGAATTACAAACAAAGGGAAAAAATACATGACAGTTTAAGTAATTTGGTGTGAAGTAAACAACAGAAATTATAAACAGCTGTAAATATAGAAGTTGTGGAGAGACATAATCTCTCCAGTTGGTACGGCACTTAGTGATTGTTATTGTCTGAGCAAGTTAGGCTGGCTTCCCATATCATCTGCAGTAGTACACAAGATGGAGTTTTAGTTCTTGCATGTACTACAGGACAGGTAAACGAGAATATAAGTGGGCAAGAAGCATGGGGTTGGTCATCGGAATCAAACGTTGCAATATATAGTGGACTGTCCAAGCAAAAGACAGTCGTTACGGGAATAGCAAATCATCACCATGATCATCAGTTCGTATGCCCTTTGCTGAATGTTGCATTCACAATAGCGCGTCTCAAAGAATCTCTGTCTCTAGCCAGATGTCCCACAGAACGTTACATTCACCACAGCCGGTCTGAAAGATTCTCTGTCTCTAGTCAGATCTCCCACAGAACGTTGCATTCACCCCAGCCGGTCTGAAAGATTCTCTGTCTCTAGTCAGATCTCCCACAGAACGTTACATTCACCGCAGCCGGTCTGAAAGATTCTCTGTCTCTAGTCAGATCTCCCACAGAACGTTACATTCACCGCAGCCGGTCTGAAAGATTCTCTGTCTCTAGTCAGATCTCCCACAGAACGTTGCATTCACCGCAGCCGGTCTGAAAGATTCTCTGTCTCTAGTCAGATCTCCCACAGAACGTTACATTCACTGCAGCCGGTCTGAAAGATTCTCTGTCTCTAGTCAGATCTCCCACAGAACGTTACATTCACCGCAGCCGGTCTGAAAGATTCTCTGTCTCTAGTCAGATCTCCCACAGAACGTTACATTTACCGCAGCCGGTCTGAAAAAATTCTCTGTCTCTAGCCAGATGTCCCACAGAACGTTACATTCACCGCAGCCGGTCAGAAAAAATTCTCTGTCTCTAGCCAGATGTCCCACAGAACGTTGCATTCACCCCAGCTCATCTGAAAGATTATCTGTCTCTAGCCAGATCTCCCACAGAACGTTGCACTCACCACAGTCGGACTGAAAGATTATCTGTCTCTAGCCAGATGTCCCACAGAACGCTGCATTCACCCCAGCCCATCTGAAAGATTATCTGTCTCTAGCCAGGTCTCCCACAGAACGTTGCATTCACCACAGTCGGTCTGAAAGATTATCTGTCTCTAGCCAGATGTCCCACAGAACGTTGCATTCACCCCAGCCCGTCTGAAAGATTCTCTGTCTCTAGTCAGATGTCCCACAGAACGTTGCACTCGCCACAGTCGGTCTGAAAGATTATCTGTCTCTAGCCAGATGTCCCACAGAACGTTGCATTCACCCCAGCCCGTCTGAAAGATTCTCTGTCTCTAGCCAGATGTCCCACAGAACGTTGCACTCACCACAGTCGGTCTGAAAGATTATCTGTCTCTAGCCAGATGTCCCACAGAACGTTGCATTCACCCCAGCCCGTCTGAAAGATTCTCTGTCTCTAGCCAGATCTCCCACAGAATGTTGCATTCACCACAGTCGGTCTGAAAGATTCTCTGTCTCTAGCCAGATCTCCCACAGAACGTTACATTCACCACAGTCGGTCTGAAAGATTCTCTGTCTCTAGCCAGATCTCCCACAGAACGTTACATTCACCACAGTCGGTCTGAAAGATTCTCTGTCTCTAGCCAGATGTCCCACAGAACGTTGCATTCACCCCAGCCCGTCTGAAAGATTCTCTGTCTCTAGCCAGATCTCCCACAGAACGTTGCATTCACCCCAGCCCGTCTGAAAGATTCTCTGTCTCTAGTCAGATGTCCCACAGAACGTTACATTCACCCCAGCCCGTCTGAAAGATTCTCTGTCTCTAGTCAGATGTCCCACAGAACGTTACATTCGCCACAGTCGGTCTGAAAGATTATCTGTCTCTAGCCAGATGTCCCACAGAACGTTACATTCACCACAGTCTGTCTGAAAGATTCTCTGTCTCTAGTCAGATCCTCCACTTCTTCTGTTGTTATCTTCAAGGTCTCCTTGATGTCTTGAAACCACCTTCTTCTTGGTCTGCCCCTGGTGCGTCTCCTAGGAACCATGCCTTCCATTATTGTTCTTTCCAGCCCGCTGTGTCGTGTTTGACATGGCCATAGTATTTTAATTACCTCTGTAGAATGGTGTTTATCAGCCAGTTCTTTTTAATGTTTAAACCTTTTTGTATGTCTTCATTGCTCTTTTTCATTATCCAAGGTGTCTTAAGGATTTTTCTGTGGCATTTTGTTTTGAATGAATCATTTTTTTCCCCTTGCTGACTATCTCACAAACAGCAAAGAAACAGCAAAAGAAGCGGAAATTTGTCTGAAGTTGGACAATCCGAACTTGAACATTGATAACTAAAAATGATAAACAAAGGTAACGATGCGACGGTATGCCATGGTTTTAATAGAAGGAAATATGTTAATATTGTCCCATAAGACACTTTCATGTGATGTTCTTCTCTACCTGTTTTTACGGCCCACAGCTATGGACAATTAAGGAATGACACTTGTTTCTAGCTAACTGTGTAAGTTAGAAACAAGTGTCAGTCCACATTATCACATACATCAGTATCATCGAGTGTCATCTCCCCAGCGAATGTTGGCTACCATGGAGCGCCATTCTGCTCTGTCTCTTGCTTTGATGGTGCAGGTTGTCATAGGCTGGTTTGTCCATCTTTTGATGTTACTCGTCCACGTTAGTCTTGGTCTGCCTTTGCCTCTTTTACCTTGTATTTTCCCCTCCAGGATTACTTTTAGTAGGCTGTTGTGTCTTTTAACATGGCCCAAAAATCGCATTTGTCTTGTTTGAATTGTGTTTAGTAGTTCTCTTTTCATTTTTAGTTGTTTTAAGACTTCATCGTTTGTTTTTTAAGACTTCATCGTTTGTTTTTTAAGACTTCATCGTTTGTCTGGAGGAAGGATAGAAGAAGAAGATCGTTTGTTTGTTTTTTCCTTCCATCCAATTCTACCTACTCTTCTATATATCCACATTTCAAAAGGCTTCAATTCTCTGCTCTGTTTTCTTGTCTAATTTCCATGTTTCTGCACCATTATACATCAGTCAGTATATACGAAAATTATCATACGTCAGTCAGTATATACGAAAATTATCATACATCAGTCAGTATATACGAAAATTATCATACATCAGTCAGTATATACGAAAATTATCATTCATCAGTCAGTATATACGAAAATTATCATACATCAGTCAGTATATACGAAAATTATCATACATCAGTCAGTATATACGAAAATTATCATACATCAGTCAGTATATACGAAAATTATCATACATCAGTCAGTATATACGAAAATTATCATACATCAGTCAGTATATACGAAAATTATCATACATCAGTAGAGACGATAAGACGGGTTACAGTTACATCAGATTTTTTAAAAACAATTCTTTTGCTTTTAATTTTTTTATTGTAATTTATGTTTAATGTTTACTATTCTTGCTTGGATTTCCAAGTCAGTGAACTTCATGCATTCTTATTTTCTGTTTCGTTGATTATCATTTAGTAGAGTCCTTTAAATTGTTGTTCTCTCATATATTTTTTATTTATTTATTTTTTAAAATACATTTTTACATTAAATAGAGAAAGGAAAAAAGAAAGAAAGATAAGTGTACCATAAAAGAAGAACTAATATACAAAAAGAAAAAGAAAGAAAGAAAGAAAGACAGATACACAAAATAACTACTATAGACACACAGAAAAAGAAAGAAAAAAGAAAGAGGGAGAAAGAAAGAAAGAAAGACAGAAAGAAAGAAAGAAAGAAAGAAATAAAGAAAGAAAGAAAGAAAGAATCTTGTTATGCTCTGTAGCGTATATGAAATATGGTGTTAATATTTATATTTGTTTACCATCGGTATATTTTTGGTAAAATGGCCAGGGTATCCCATCCACTAAACTCACACATTTAAAATATCAGGCACCAATTTAAGGTCTACGTGTGCCTAAAAGCCATCGATCGGAATCCACCGCAACCTCTCTCTCTCTTTCTCTTCTCTCTCTCTCTCTCTCTCTCTCTCTCTCTCTCTCTCTCTCTCTCTCTCACTAGATCAGTTCACTAACCACGCGTCAAAATTCATAATTGCTCAACCGCCCGTGCCAGTGGAATCATCCGAATTAAAACTCATCTCATTGAAGGATCCAAACAAAGAGAGGCACCTGCAGTCCTCGTCTTAGTTGGTACAGCACACGTCAAAAGACACAAGGCGAAGCGGCACCGAAAGTGAACGCAGCTGAACTGTCCTTCGTCATACGATCTTATCATTCATAGTAAGCAATCGGAAAAGAGAAACACAATCCGGATGAAAAACACGATTCACAGTGTGGACGGAGCACTAAACTCAATAGCTCCCGCAGCAAACCAGTATCTTTCTTCGATGTTTATATAAACTTAATAAATATGTTTATTTGTGTTTCCATTCAATAAGTTTTCGTCATTTATACTACTGCCTGTTAAATTTTAACGTATTGTTTATTTGGGGAAGAGTTTTAACTCCGTATTTTCCGTGTACGTTTCTAACTTTGAACCATTATTTTGCATATCTCTTATCTCCTCCATCTCCGGAGGCACCGACCCGCCGTTTAATCACTTCTTAATCTTTCATACCCGCACGAGCCGGGCAATGCACGTGCCCAGCAGGTCTAAAGTCAGACGAGAGCGCATTAAATAGAAATCAGGTCCCAGATATTTAGTCATCAGACCGGGCGCCAGGGCTATGTCCAGTTCTGTCCAAGATAGCCAATCGTTTTCTGAATGTTCTGTACTAAGTAAATTTGTCTGGCGATTACTCAGTTCATGTTATTAACTCATCTACGGTGTAATGAATACTGTTCAGATATGTCAAACAGCTCGAAATAGCACAATAGTGTGGGTGATTCCACTCTTGTTTGCGCTTATTTCGTGCAGCATTTTGCCTGCTTCGTGTTTGAGTTGAATTTATGTTTGTGTGAGGGGTGGGGGGAGGAAGAAATCAGAACAAGTAAGATATATATAGAGAGATAAATAAGATAGATAGAGAGATGAATAATATAGAGAGAGATAAATAAGACAGAGAGAGAGAAATAAGATAGAGAGAGATATATAAGATAGAAAGAGATAAGATAGAGAGAGAAATAAGATAGAGATAAATAAGATAGAGATAAATAAGATAGAGAGAGAGAAATAAGATAGAGAGAAATAAGATAGAGAGAGAGAAATAAGATAGAGAGAGAGAAATAAGATAGAGAGAGAGAAATAAGATTGAGAGAGAAATAAGATATATAGAGAGAAATAAGACAGAGAGATATAAATAAGATAGAGGGAGAGAAATAAGATAGAGCAAGTGAGAGAGAAGGAGGGGAGAGAGGAAGACAGAAAACAGAACAAATGAGAAAGAGAGAGATAGGGAGTTAAAGAAAATGCAAGGGAGAGGGGGAGGGAGATAGGAAGAAAACATAGAACATGAGAGGTGGAGGGAGATAGGAAGAAAACAAATAGAACAAGAGAGGGGGGAGTGGAAGACAACAAATAGAATACCTGAGAGACATAGGGAACGAGAAAGAAAAAAGATAGAACAAAAGAGAGTTAGAGAGGAAGAATGAACATAGTACAAGAGAATGAAAGTGAGAAAGAAAGGAAGAAAACAGAATATCTGAGAGAGTGAGAGAGAATGAAAAAATATAGTACAAGTGAGAGAGAAAGAAAGAAAATAAAACAAGAGAGAGAGAGTGAGGGAGAAAGAAAGAAAATAGAAGTAGAAAGAGTGTGTGAGGGAGGAATAAAGAAAATAGAACGAGAGAGAGAGTGAGAGAAACAGAAAGAAAATAGAACAAGAGGGAGGGAGAGAGATAGAGAGAGTGAGGGAGAAAAAACAAAATACAAGAGAGAGAGAAAGAAAGAAAATCGAACAAGAGAGAGAGAGAGAGAGAGAGAGAGAGAGAGAGAGAGAGAGGGCGAGTTATACTAAAACGTCTCATATTGCCTCGAATAGTAGTACATTGAGCTCACTACGACGTATATGTGTGGGGTGAAAGTGGTCAGAGACTCATAGCTGACTGCTCAGTGAATAGAATCAGTTTTAAAAAAAAACACGAGAAAGACTGCATTTCATCTTACCTTGGTGGACTTCAAAACAGGTTTAGAAGTCTGGCCAAACTTGTACCAAACTTGTACCAAACTTGTACCAAACTTGTACCAAACTTGTACCAAACTTGTACCAAACTTGTACCAAACTTGTACCAAACTTGTACGAATCGAGGAAGATGGGCAACTTGGCACCTAAGAGTGCAGAAGTTGCAGGTGTCTTTGTGCAGATGTCACTATCATATATGATGTGATGTAAACCATGATGCTGGGATTCTGTGCTTGCTTAACGCCCTTTTACGACTTTTGCTACAGAAATGAATAATAGTCTGACGAATGCTGAAACAGAAGAATATTACATTAATCCTTCACATATTAATTAATATAAATATTGTATGATTAATTCTGGCTGAATGAGTGTTGCAGATGAGGTGATTAATCTAAGCGTGAATGAAAATATCTTATATCGTCTCATCCTATTCATTTATTATGTACAGTATTGCCGAGAGCTGAAGATTACTGATGATACTATCTATCCATGATAAGGACGTTAGTTTAAATCATTAAAAAAGTAAAAAGAAAATACCCCCGTCAAGCCAAGTGGCGTATAGGGAATATGGAGTTAGTGACCATGAATTTTACAGACCTTCGGCACATAATTTTTGGGGTAATGTGGTCGGGGCCGCTTTACTTTCCCAGAAAAAAGCCGGTACCCATTAAAGGCTGGGTAAAACGGAAGCTGTCGGTTGGGATCGAACCCTACCTCTTGATCTTTGTAGTCCAGTTCACTAACCACTGAGCTATCGCGGCTCCCAGTTTAAATCATGCTATTGTCAAAGGTTTTTTTCCCCCATTTGGGGGGGGTGGGGGGAAGGGTGAAATATAAAAAAACCTGAACACCTCTTAGCGACTGCATTAGTCGAGAGGCCTTTTCTCCCCAGCGCTATAGGTCCCAGATATGACCTCATGAATGAGATATGTGACTTCAAACAACGGTTCTCAAACTGTTGACACCCGTGTCTCCCTTCCCTTGCAGATCATATACTCATCGCGCTTATGGTATTTAGGATTGTATAAGTCGGGTACATATTAATTCTCTGATAGGATATATCAAATGATAAATAACAACAGAATTAACGCTATAATGTAGAAGCTCGTTTATGTACTAACAATATTACGCTTATGTGGATGTTGTCATTTTATAATTTCTGACCACTGAAGGCACTCGACAGTATCCTCGGCGCGATGCCCTTGCCAAATTGTGGCCACACCCTTGGGACCACATCACACACTCTAGGAACCACTGCCGTAAAAATAGCCTTTATTGTCTATCTATCCAACTGTTTGTCTTCGTTATTTGGTCTTAATGGCAGATCTTCGGCTATTATAGAATAGCAGTAATAGTTTTTCGTAGGCCTGATTCTAATGAGATTACTTCACAACTTTTCTTTCCATGTGTTTGAAACTGTAGTTTTAGTAGTCTTTTCGATATCATTATTTCTTAGTCTGTCTCTTCAAGTCATGATAATTGTTTTTTTCTTTCTTTTCAGACCGTCTCATTTATCATGTTATGTTAAATATTTATGTACTTGATTATTGCTTGACATGGCATAAATACTGAACGCGTGAAAAAATGGCGGTTGTTTTCGCCGGTCTGTTGTTAAGTACGCCTAATTCATTTATTAATCGTGCTGCAGAGCGATTTAGTGGAGTTGGCCAGTCTATAACGTGGAAACGGGTTCTGGACCGTGCGACTGAGTGAGTGCACGTGAGTCTAGACCATCCACAGCAATGACTTCCAACGAGAACATCAACTATGACAACGGTAAATATTGAGATGCAGCCCAAACGACGGCACATCCAGAAAAAAGAAACTTCGTGGGCGTGTAAGAAGACTTATCAACCAACACAGAACTGGAGTCGTCAGTCGTTGGACAATGCGGGACTTGCTGAGGAGGCGATCTGAGCACCTATGGACATGTTCGGAGTGCAATGATGATGACCCGCAAATAACTCAATGGCATAAACATAAATCTAACATAATTATTTTAATTGTGGGGGTAAAGACACAGGTTAGCACCAGGGATGAAAGCGGTCAACGACTCAAAGCTGACTGTTTGTTCTAGGATATGGGGGAATCAGAACTATACTGATCCTACCCTACCTCATTGTGGTGTCCCTAGTAACAAAGTAACAAACTAACCAGTCTAGTCTGGCCAAGAGAGTAGAATTTGAGAAGACAATCTGGTACTCAAAAATCCCATGCTGAAGTCGAAAGTGTTGAGCTATAAGGTGCAAATAATATAAACAACTTTGCTAATAACTACAGCGCAGTCCATCTGCGCTCATTTAACGCTCCTTTAAGGAAGAATGACGAAGAGAACATTTCATTTCTTTAGCAATTCTCTGGTGGGCGTTTTAAAAAAAAAGAGAGAATATACTTTTTTTTTTTAAACGTAACTAATGTAATAATTAATGTAAGATATTTTCTTTATTATTATTAAAGAAATGACGACCCGGACAAATATCACCGAACTATGCTAGTGTTTGCTGCTGGACTAGTCTTTAACAATTTCTATAAAGCTTTAGACAATTAAAGAAGGAAAATATAACTTTGAATTGATGGAATGTAATTCTTTCCCTTAGTGTGCCGAACTTTTTATCATTCCGAGGTCAAAGTACCAAAACTTTGGCCAAACTGGCTAGACAATTTCCAGGCGATCACATTGCCAATGGAGTTTGTTTTCTGCAAAAAATCATTAAGACTATTTCAAGAATATTTATTCGGTAATGGATTTTTTTTTATATCTTGGAACACCGTATTTGCTTGAAGACATCCTCAAACTCTGGAACTTGAGACAATGTAGTCACCAGTGGTCGCCAGCTGGGCTGATTGGCCTTCTGAACTTCTAAATTAGCTCCGGTCTTGACCTGGGGTTCATTGTTTGACCAAGTCACGTGATAGGAGATTAGTATTTGAAGACGTCATGACCAATCGGCTTCTGCAAACAAAGGAATTTCCGGCAATGTCATGTGATAGCACCTCAGCTGCGACGTGCACGAGGAAATCGAAAAGATAAAAGTACACAATAGTTTGTGTGACATATAAACACGATTTTTTCCTCTTTTTTCTTGCACGCTGTTTATTTGTGTAATCTTTTACACAGTATATTAACTTACATTCTCAACTACACTATTTTTCGCTTCTGTCCCTGTACATACATGTATTTAGTTGGTGTCCCTAAACATACACACTATTTTTTATTGAGTACTTTTGTACATTATTTTTTGTTTGTATTAGTATACAAAATATTGTTTCCTTCTGTTCTTTTTTTTTACATTATTTTACGTTTGTTTTAGTGTAAAAACTATTTATTTTCATTATTATGTACATTATTTTTTGTTTGTATAGAAACTACTTTTTCCATTATATTCTTGTGTACATGTTAACATTTTTTGGTCATGTTAAAAGACACAAGTCTAATAAAAGTAATATTAGAAGGGAAAATACAAGGTAAAAGAGGCAGAGGCAGACCAAGACTAACATGGACGAGTAACATCAAAAGATGGACAAGTCAGCCTATGACAATCTGCATCATCAAAGCAAGAGACAGAGTGGAATGGCGCTCCATGGTAGCCAACCTTCGATGCGGAGACGGCACTCAATGATAATGATGATTCTTTTGTACATTATTATTTCGTCTGTATTAGTGTAAAACTTGTTAAATTATTGTTCTTGTGCACACTGTTATAAGTAATATTCATAATCATTCCCCTATATTTAGGCATCAACTATAACACAGTTAAAACGAAGCGTAATTTAAACAGTAGCAAATATAATTTCATTCATTTCATTCTATATCTAGTTTGTTATTTACCTGATTTTAAAATTATGATATTTAAAAATGTGAATAATAAAATTGTTGCAGCTGTTGACTGGCTTCACCGACAACGGAGCTTTGCTTTAATCCTTTTACTGGCACGTTCTGAGATGAAATAACTAATGAGATTAATAAAGGGGATTAATATCACAGTCGATTAGCACTGACCCCCTCTTCAACAAACACTGATGAGTGAAGCAATAACAGCAAAGAAATATTAACAATTCTTTCTCGTTCGTTTATTAGAGGGTAGCGTTCCAGTGTGTTTAGGGCCAATCTAGTGTTTTCAGCTTCAGCATGCTGATTTCGGCACTTCTTTGACTGATTCATTCTTCAACAAGTGAGGAATGGAAATAACTGATTCGGTTTCAGATTCAGGTATTTGATATCAACTGCAAGAACAAGAACAAGATATGATTCCCTCGTCTACAAATGCTGTGACTTAATCATCATTATTGGAAGCAAAGACGCCCGACAGCAACACAGCTGAAAGCTGCCAGAGACTGATAGTTTGCGCAAGGATCGGTGAACAAGACCTATCCAGACCCTATTCGATCTCTTGCCATGTCTCTAGTAATAAACTAACCAGTCTAGTCTTGCCAAGTGAATAGGGATTGAAAGAAAATACAACCCGGTCGCAAAAACGTCATGCAGAAGACGGATGTATTGGTCCAAAAGGTGCAAATATCACAGTTTTACTGCAAGGGGCAACAAAACGTGTTTACGCTCACGAAATGACCGATTTTAAGGACGGATGACGAAGAAGTATAACTATTCCTTATATCATTGGGTGAATGCAAAAGTGAAGAATAATCATCTTAATCGTCACCGTCTTCGTCATATTCTTTTTTTAAGCGTCGATGGTCGTTGAGGCACGCGTATCTGAAACTACTTTATTTATCTTACTCACAAGAATCGTCAAAAACAAGAAATGGCCATATTTTTATGTTGTCTTCCCACATCTTCTTTTGCTTGCGCATTTCCCTCTATATCTCACAATTACTTTTCATGCAGTGTTGTTAAACACTCCCATAACACACATAAAGGGATGAATGATTGAAGTGTTTAATGATTAAGCTAAGTGAGCCAACAAAATAAACACCCTTCTGGAGGTAGAAGAGAACTCGACACCCTTGAGACAGCACCGATTGCAGTTTGATCTATTGGACTAGCATGATGTTTTCACATTGTCTTCTACGTCTCCAAAAACCACGAAGATGGCATCACTGACAAACTTCGTCAACCTCTATTTCTCTCTATAAAAAAGTAAAGTACCTCCTGGCGTATAGGGAATATGGTGTTAGTGGCCATAAGTTTTACAGACCTTCGGCACATGATTTTTGGGGTAATGTGGTTGGTATTACGCCCGTGCCGCTTTACTTTCCCAGAAAAAAAAGTCCGGTACCGGTTAAAGGCTGGGTAAACAGGAAGCCGTCGGTTGGAACCGAACCCTACCTCTTGTCCTTTGTAGTCTAGTTCACTAAACACTGAGCTATCACAGCTCCCATTTCTCTCTAACTTCAGTCATTTTTGGGGGGAATCTGCAAAGTCGAGGCCTGTCCATTCTTTGATGTTATCTTCCCATATCTTTCTCCCCCCTTCCACAGTTGCTCGCAGAATGGTCTTTGCTTAGACCAGACGACCGACTTACGTGCCCAAACCGTCTCATTGATATTGTATATTTTGATAATGCTTTCCCCAACAAATGAAAAAGAAAATCAAGATAAGAGGAAATAGATAAAAATAAAATCAAATAACTGGCTGCATTATCTTAATCCAAGATCATCATAAAGACTAAACTATAGATGTAAGTCCAAGCAAAGCGAGTGAAAAGTCTAAATGTAGGGGGTTAATAATAATAGCCCATGTAATTAGAAACAAGTGTCAGTCCACATTATCATACATCAGTATATGCACACATCACATCAGTATATATATTAATCACAATAATACAGGTTGTGTCTAAAACGTCAGATATTTTGTCAATTCTCAAATTTTGGACATTATGACATTTTGAGAATTTACAATATCTGACATTATTTTTGGACCCATTCTGAGTTATTATATTATATAATAGTATGATTTGTGAAACAGCGAGTTAAATAAATTATTAAAGAAAAAAACATTCGATCCGACTACTCAATTTTGATTATATCCGATATTGCTTTCTGATTTACCCAAAAATGGATGCAGGCTCTACACCTCTGTTTTGTTGCTATTGCCAGAGTTTTAGTTCGAGTGTAAACTACTTCAGTTCATTATGACTCCGACCTCAGTATGTAATCTTTCAAGACTATATGAAACACTACGTCAGATTCTGAGTGTATCCGAATGGTAGCCAACATTTGTTGCGGAGACGGCAATTCTCATGAATTGATCTATTCGAATGGACATTGATTGTTACCAGCTACTTTCATAATACTGAAGTTAGCATTTAGTAAACTGGTTACATTTGTGTGACTAGATATGTGCGGCGCTGTATGCTTATGTGACCAGATATGTCGGGCGCTGCATGCGCATGTGACCAGATGTCTGCGACACTGTATACGTATGTGACCAGATGTGTACGGGCGCTGTATGCGTATGTGACCAGATGTGTGCGCGCTGTATGCGTATGTGACCAGATGTGTGCGGCACTGTATACGTATGTGGCCCGATATGTGCGGCGCTGTATGCGTATGTGACCATTATGTGTGACGCTGTTTATGTGACCAGATATGTGCGGCGCTGTATACGTATGTGATCATTATGTGTGACGCTGTTTATGTGACCAGATATGTGCGGCGCTGTATACGTATGTGACCATTATGTGTGACGCTGTTTATGTGACCAGATATGTGCAGCGCTGTATACGTATGTGACCATTATGTGTGACGCTGTTTATGTGACCAGATGTGTGCGGGCGCTGTATACGTATTTATTTATCACAAATGAACAGATCATAAGCGAAGAAACGAGGTTCCGGAAATATCATGTCAGCTTGGCTACGACGAGAATGAGATGTCGACGAACTGAAAGTACATAATCTAAACCTTTGTCTTCTTGTACACGAAAAACAAGAACAATAACTGGCCAAGACCCATCCACACATCCGAATGATGGTCATGATGGAAGTGATTGTTAGACTGACGGAGTGAATTAAAGAGGGAGAGCCTTACTTTGAAATATGTCATCGACGAAACCATATGCTTGCTTGCTTGTGTTCGCCCGATGACTAAAGGAGTACACCTCTTCATCATCCGCCCTTAAAAGGACGTTAAGTGAACGTGTCTACGTTGTGTTGTGGTTTACAGTATAACTGTGATATTTACGTCTTTCGGCCCAACACATCCGACTTCGGCATGACATTTTTGAGTACCGGGTTGTCTGCCCTCTTCGATCCCTACTCGCTTGGCCAGACTAGACAGGTTAGTCTGTTACTAGAGGCACCATAGAGAGGTGCAGCAAGGTCTGGGTGGTTCTGGTTCACCGATCCTGGCGCAAGCCATTTCCTGTGGGTCGCTGACAACTTCCAGCTCTGGTGCTGTGAGGCGCGCCTTCGCCCGACGAAACCATATATATCGGGCTGAAAGATGCTAGTATTGCAACATGGCTATAAAATCAATACGAAAAACGCACTGCTCAGAGAACGAATAAGAGGACGAATAAGAGGACGAATTGTATTTCTACCACTTAATTATTCGAAGTTTTGGAACCCTGTCTTTAGAAGATCAAGAGTTGTTTTATCCCAAGTAAACAAGCCTTGTTTTGTCTGTTTACAAATTGATTGTGATGTGGTCATTTTCGATAATTGAAAGAAACAAACCTAGCTGTATGATTGCCTGATCTTTTGTGTCAACAGCCTACACTGAACAGAGGCGTATGCATAATTTCACTTTGGAGAGCGGTTCTGTTCAAAGTGGGGCTTAAATGACACCAAATTTAAATGATTATTCACGAGCGTCTTATTTTATTTGCTAAAAAACTTATTTCCCTATTAAGAAGTTAATGTTGCTTGCATTCAGTATTGTAGTGGAGTAAAGTTTAGCATTAGGTCGTATAGCAACTGGAGATTGAGAAATGGAAATGAGGAAATGGAGATGGGGAGCTGGAAATGTGGAACTGGAGATGAAGAGTTGGAAATGAGCAACTGGAGATGACGAGCTGGAAATGAGCAACTGGAGATGACGAGCTGGAAATGAGCAACTAGAGATGAAGAGTTGGAAATAAGCAACTGGAGATGACGAGCTGGAAATGAGGAGCTGGAGATGATGAGTTAGAGATGGTGAGCTGAAAATGAGGCGCTGGAGATGGTGAGCTGGAAATGAGGAGCTGGAAATGAGGAGCTGGAGATGACGAGCTGGAGATGAGGAACTGGTGATTAGGTGCTGGAAATGAGGAGCTGGAGATGACGAGCTGGAAATGAGGAGCTGGAGATGAGGCGCTGGAGATGATGAACTGGAAATAAGGAGCTGGAAATGAGGAGCTGGAGATGACGAGCTGGAAATGAGGAGCTGGAAATGAGGAGCTGGAGATGACGAGCTGGAGATGAGGAACTGGTGATTAGGTGCTGGAAATGAGGAGCTGGAGATGACGAGCTGGAAATGAGGAGCTGGAGATGAGGCGCTGGAGATGATGAACTGGAAATAAGGAGCTGGAAATGAGGAGCTGGAGATGACGAGCTGGAAATGAGGAACTGGTGATGACGAGCTGGAAATGAGGAGCTGGAGATGACGAGCTGGAAATGAGGAGCTGGAGATGACGAGCTGGAAATGAGGAGCTGAAGATGACGAGCTGGAAATGAGGTGCGGGAGATGATGAGCTGTAAATGAGGAGCTGGAAATGAGGAGCTGGAGATGAGGAGCTGGAAATGAGGGGCTGGAGATGACGAGCTGGAAATGAGGAGCTGGAGATGACGAGCTGGAAATGAGGAGCTGGAGATGAGGAGCTAGAAATGAGGCGCTGGAGATAAGGAGCTGGAAATGAGGCACTGGAGATAAGGAGCTTGAAATGAGGCGCTGGAGATAAGGAGCTGGAAATGAGGCGCTGGAGATAAGGAGCTGGAAACGAGGCGCTGGAATTGAGAAGCTGGAAATGGAGCGCTGGAGATAAAGAGCTGGAAATGAGGCGCTGGAGATATGGAGCTGGAAATGAAGCGCTAGAGATGAGGGGCTGGAAATGAGGCGCTGGAGATAAGGAGCTGGAAATAAAGCGCATGAGATAATGAGCTGGAAATGAGGCGCTAGAGATGGTGAGCTGGAAATGAGAAGCTGAAAATGAGGAGCTGGAGATGGCGAGCTGGAGATGAGGAACTGGTGATTAGGTGCTGGAAATGAGGAGCTGGAGATGACGAGCTGGAAATGAGGAGCTGGAGATGAGGCGCTGGAGATGATGAACTGGAAATAAGGAGCTGGAAATGAGGAGCTGGAGATGACGAGCTGGAAATGAGGAACTGGTGATGACGAGCTGGAAATGAGGAGCTGGAGATGACGAGCTGGAAATGAGGAGCTGGAGATGACGAGCTGGAAATGAGGAGCTGAAGATGACGAGCTGGAAATGAGGTGCGGGAGATGATGAGCTGTAAATGAGGAGCTGGAAATGAGGAGCTGGAAATGAGGAGCTGGAGATGAGGAGCTGGAAATGAGGGGCTGGAGATGACGAGCTGGAAATGAGGAGCTGGAGATGACGAGCTGGAAATGAGGAGCTGGAGATGAGGAGCTAGAAATGAGGCGCTGGAGATAAGGAGCTGGAAATGAGGCACTGGAGATAAGGAGCTTGAAATGAGGCGCTGGAGATAAGGAGCTGGAAATGAGGCGCTGGAGATACGGAGCTGGAAACGAGGCGCTGGAATTGAGAAGCTGGAAATGGAGCGCTGGAGATAAAGAGCTGGAAATGAGGCGCTGGAGATATGGAGCTGGAAATGAAGCGCTAGAGATGAGGGGCTGGAAATGAGGCGCTGGAGATAAGGAGCTGGAAATAAAGCGCATGAGATAATGAGCTGGAAATGAGGCGCTAGAGATGACGAGCTGGAAATGAAGAGCTGGAGATAAGGAGCTGGAAATAAGACGCTAGAGATAAGGAGTTGGAAATGAGGCGCTGGAGATAAGGAGCTGGAATTATGAGCTGAAGATGAGGAGCTGGAAATGAGGCGCCGGTGATGAGGAGCTAGAAATGACGCTGTGGAGATGAGGAGCTGGAAATGAGGCGCTGAAGTTCAGGAGCTGGAAATGAGGCGCTGGAGATAAAGAGCTGGAAATGAGGAGCTGAAGATAAGGAGCTGGAAATGAGGAGCTGGAGATGAGGTACTGAAGATGAGAAGCTGGACATGAGCTGCTGGAGATGAGGTGCTGGAGATGAGGAGCTGGATATGAGGTGCTGGAGATGAGGTACTGAAGATGAGAAGCTGGACATGAGGTGCTGGAGATGAGGTGCTGGAAATAATGGGCTGAAAATGAGGAGCTGTATATGAGATGCTGGAGATGAGGAGCTGGATATGAGGTGCTGGAGATGAGGAGCTGGAAATAATGGACTGAAAATTAGGAGCTGGAAATGAGGCGCTGGAGATGAGAAGCTGGATATGAGGTGCTGGAGATGAGATGCTGGAGATGAGGTGCTGGAGATGAGGTGCTGAAAATGAGGAGCTGGATATGAGGTGCTGGATATGAGGAGCTGGATATGAGATGCTGGAGATGAGGAGCTGGAGATGAGGTGTTGGAGATGAGGAGCTGGAGATGAGGAGCTGGAGATGGGGTGCTGGAGGTGAGGAGCTCAAAATATGGATCCGGAGATGAGAAACTGAAGTTGAGGAGCTGGAGATGAGGAGCTGGAGATAAGGCGATGGAGATGAGGCGCTGGAAATGAGGAGCTGGGGATGAGGTGCCGGAGATGAGGAGCTGGAGATGGGGTGCTGGAGATGAGGCGCTGGAGATGGGGTGCTGGAGGTGAGGAGCTGAAAATATGGATCTGGAGATGAGAAACTGAAGTTGAGGAGCTGGAGATGAGGAGCTGGAGATAAGGCGATGGAGATGAGGCGCTGGAAATGAGGAGCTGGGGATGAGGTGCCGGAGATGAGGAGCTGGAGATGGGGTGCTGGAGATGAGGCGCTGGAGATGGGGTGCTGGAGGTGAGGAGCTGAAAATATGGATCTGGAGATGAGAAACTGAAGTTGAGGAGCTGGAGATGAGGAGCTGGAGATGGGGTGCTGGAGATGAGGAGCTAAAGATGGGGTTCTGGAGATGGGGTGCTGGAGATGAGGAATTGGAGATGAGATGTTGGAGATGAGGTGCTGGAGATGATGAGCTGGAGATAAGGAGTTGGAGATGAAGAGCTGAAGATAAGGTGCTGAAGATGAGGTGCTGGAGATTAGGTGCTGGAGATGAGGAGCTGGAGATGAGTTATTGGAGATGAGGAGCTGGAGATTAGGAACTGTAGATAAGGAGTTGGAGATGAAGAGCTGAAGATAAGGTGCTGGAGATGAGGTGCTGGAGATTAGGTGCTGGAGATTAGGTGCTGAAGATGAGGTGCTGGAGATGAGTTATTGGAGATGAGGAGCTGGAGATGAAGAATTGGAGATGATGTGCTGTAAATGACGAGCTGGAGATGGAGAGCTGGAGATGACGAGCTGGAAATGAGGAGCTGAAGATGACGAGCTGGAAATGAGGTGCGGGAGATGATGAGCTGTAAATGAGGAGCTGGAAATGAGGAGCTGGAAATGAGGAGCTGGAGATGAGGAGCTGGAAATGAGGGGCTGGAGATGACGAGCTGGAAATGAGGAGCTGGAGATGACGAGCTGGAAATGAGGAGCTGGAGATGAGGAGCTAGAAATGAGGCGCTGGAGATAAGGAGCTGGAAATGAGGCACTGGAGATAAGGAGCTTGAAATGAGGCGCTGGAGATAAGGAGCTGGAAATGAGGCGCTGGAGATAAGGAGCTGGAAACGAGGCGCTGGAATTGAGAAGCTGGAAATGGAGCGCTGGAGATAAAGAGCTGGAAATGAGGCGCTGGAGATATGGAGCTGGAAATGAAGCGCTAGAGATGAGGGGCTGGAAATGAGGCGCTGGAGATAAGGAGCTGGAAATAAAGCGCATGAGATAATGAGCTGGAAATGAGGCGCTAGAGATGACGAGCTGGAAATGAAGAGCTGGAGATAAGAAGCTGGAAATAAGACGCTAGAGATAAGGAGTTGGAAATGAGGCGCTGGAGATAAGGAGCTGGAATTATGAGCTGAAGATGAGGAGCTGGAAATGAGGCGCCGGTGATGAGGAGCTAGAAATGACGCTGTGGAGATGAGGAGCTGGAAATGAGGCGCTGAAGTTCAGGAGCTGGAAATGAGGCGCTGGAGATAAAGAGCTGGAAATGAGGAGCTGAAGATAAGGAGCTGGAAATGAGGAGCTGGAGATGAGGTACTGAAGATGAGAAGCTGGACATGAGCTGCTGGAGATGAGGTGCTGGAGATGAGGAGCTGGATATGAGGTGCTGGAGATGAGGTACTGAAGATGAGAAGCTGGACATGAGGTGCTGGAGATGAGGTGCTGGAAATAATGGGCTGAAAATGAGGAGCTGTATATGAGATGCTGGAGATGAGGAGCTGGATATGAGGTGCTGGAGATGAGGAGCTGGAAATAATGGACTGAAAATTAGGAGCTGGAAATGAGGCGCTGGAGATGAGAAGCTGGATATGAGGTGCTGGAGATGAGATGCTGGAGATGAGGTGCTGGAGATGAGGTGCTGAAAATGAGGAGCTGGATATGAGGTGCTGGATATGAGGAGCTGGATATGAGATGCTGGAGATGAGGAGCTGGAGATGAGGTGTTGGAGATGAGGAGCTGGAGATGAGGAGCTGGAGATGGGGTGCTGGAGGTGAGGAGCTCAAAATATGGATCCGGAGATGAGAAACTGAAGTTGAGGAGCTGGAGATGAGGAGCTGGAGATAAGGCGATGGAGATGAGGCGCTGGAAATGAGGAGCTGGGGATGAGGTGCCGGAGATGAGGAGCTGGAGATGGGGTGCTGGAGATGAGGCGCTGGAGATGGGGTGCTGGAGGTGAGGAGCTGAAAATATGGATCTGGAGATGAGAAACTGAAGTTGAGGAGCTGGAGATGAGGAGCTGGAGATAAGGCGATGGAGATGAGGCGCTGGAAATGAGGAGCTGGGGATGAGGTGCCGGAGATGAGGAGCTGGAGATGGGGTGCTGGAGATGAGGCGCTGGAGATGGGGTGCTGGAGGTGAGGAGCTGAAAATATGGATCTGGAGATGAGAAACTGAAGTTGAGGAGCTGGAGATGAGGAGCTGGAGATGGGGTGCTGGAGATGAGGAGCTAAAGATGGGGTTCTGGAGATGGGGTGCTGGAGATGAGGAATTGGAGATGAGATGTTGGAGATGAGGTGCTGGAGATGATGAGCTGGAGATAAGGAGTTGGAGATGAAGAGCTGAAGATAAGGTGCTGAAGATGAGGTGCTGGAGATTAGGTGCTGGAGATGAGGAGCTGGAGATGAGTTATTGGAGATGAGGAGCTGGAGATTAGGAACTGTAGATAAGGAGTTGGAGATGAAGAGCTGAAGATAAGGTGCTGGAGATGAGGTGCTGGAGATTAGGTGCTGGAGATTAGGTGCTGAAGATGAGGTGCTGGAGATGAGTTATTGGAGATGAGGAGCTGGAGATGAAGAATTGGAGATGATGTGCTGTAAATGACGAGCTGGAGATGGAGAGCTGGAGATGAGGAGCTGAAGATGAAGAACTGGAGATGAGGAACTGGGTGATGAGAAACTGGAGATGAGGAACTGAAGATAAAGAATTGGAAGTGAGGAGGCTAATGCTCAACCTCATAGCTATATTCTCCTCATTAATAGAATCAGGTGCCCATTCCTTTTTAAACTGCTCCGAGTGGAGAGTGTCAAGGTGAAATTTATAGCACATTTCCTCTATTGCTAAACACACGTATATTCACTGACGCTTCCATTTTCCTAGCACATAATTCACATTACATATTTGATTTATGAAATCTAATTCAAAATTAAGTTTTTTTCTTTAAAACTGCTTGTAAAAATATTTTGTTTAGTTTGTAATGAAATATTAAAGTCGGCAGCGAATCAGGAATTTATTTTCAGTATTATTCAAGAAGTGGAAGACATTGGAAGTGGCTAGGCCATGTTTTACGAATGGAACGAACCAGTTATCACCACCCAGCATTAACATGGACACTACCTGGCCTTTGTATTAGATCGTCATCATCATCAAGTATAGTTTCTCTGAAATTTTCTATCCTTGAAACAATTTATCATTTCTGTTCTTGACTAAACCACGCATTTAAAACTCACATGTTACTTTTATTTCTCCTTCCTTCCTATTATTTTGCTCTGTTGTCACAACGTACTCTAGGTGTTCCCTTCTCACAAATTACTCTAGCTGTTCCCTTCTCACAACATACTCTAGCTGTTCCCTTCTCACAAATTACTCTAGCTGTTCCCTTCTCACAACATACTCTAGCTGTTTCCTTCTCACAACATACTCTAGCTGTTACCTTCTCACAACATACTGTAGCTGTTCCCTTCTCACAACATACTCTAGCTGTTCCCTTCTCACAACATAGTGTAGCTGTTCCCTTCTCACAACATACTCTAGCTGTTCCCTTCTCACAACATACTCTAGCTGTTCCCTTCTCGCAACATACTCTAGCTGTTACCTTCTCACAACATATTGTAGCTGTTTACTTCTCACAACATACTCTAGCTGTTCCCTTCTCACAACATACTCTAGCTGTTCCCTTCTCACAACATACTCTAGCTGTTCCTTTCTCACAACATACTCTAGCTGTTACCTTCTCACAACATACTCTAGCTGTTACCTTCTCACAACATAATGTAGCTGTTCACTTCTCACAACATACTCTAGCTGTTCCCTTCTCACAACATACTCTAGCTGTTCCCTTCTGAATGCATATTTTAAAAAATTATGATTGTTTATTGTTGAAAATCAATTGTTCCTTTCTTTTTAAATTTAATTCTTTTAGAATGTCTTCATCACTCTTTTTAGCTGTCCATTGTATCTCAGAATTTTTCTGTAGAACCACATTTCTCTCGCCTCCAACTGTTTTCTTGTCTGGTATCTGATTGTAGACGATTTACATTCATCTGTCAACATTGGCTCCACATAACACTGAAGAATTATGTTTTTTTCTCTTATTTTTCAATGTCAAAAATGTATTGCATGCTATTTTGCTCAGTCTTTGCTTGAGCTATTCACCATTTTAGTTATGTTGTGCGAATATATCGACTACCTGAAGTTTGTATGGTTCCTATCTATTTAATTCCTTGACATAAAAAACAAAAATACTGCCCTAGTTACTTTAATTCTGAATTTAAGGGATGCTTTTCGACCATGGTGTAAGCATCCGGGAAACGAGTAGTGAGCCGCAATCCCACAAAAGATGTTGTCACAGAGAAATGGGGGCCATCCACTCAACACCCCAACGGCTCCCCTCCCCTCTCACTCTCTTTCTCTCTCTCTCTCTCTCTTTCTCTCTCTCTCTCTCTCATGCCGTGTTCTAGAACTTCTCTGGTCATGATTTTTCCCCTGTCGCTAGGACGAAGCTGGCGTCTCCGGGTGTTCATGGTGTCCCATCAGTTATTGTTGTCTTTAATCACTATCTGAGCTGGAGATGTCGCCACATTATGTTGGTGGAGGATGCGGGTGTGTCCTCTCCCCACCCCGGGTTTTGCTTTGGTGGTAGAGGCTAGCACACTCCGTCTTCGACAGATCGTGGTACCAATATTAGGATTGCACGCGGAGCGCCATTATTTCAGTGCTCAAAAATGAGTCATCTAGCAACAATTCGTATTTTAACGGCTACTTTGTTTGAATTAATCACCAAAGCACATAACCGGACTCACATTTACCAAACTAAAACAGAATCACAAACACTGAATGCACGAAACTACTACATTTATGAATTTACTCACTAAATCCTGGGGGGGGGGGGGAGATATATAAAACATATTTTCGGTCCGAAGAAGGATCAATGCGCTGCCGTCACGTGACTGGAAGTCCTCAACGGCCATAATGTTATTGTGTGTCTAGACCTATCTGTTTTTTTTGTTCCCACTGAAGACAGTTGTGATATAAAATTGATCACTCCCAAACATTTAAGAAAAGATGTTTCTAAGCCTCCTGTTGTGATATATGACATTTTAGTAAATCATTTTGGATTTTGTGTGAAAACGCCTTCATCTTTACGCTTCCATGCCTCTTCGTTGTCCATTTTTTTGAAGTGACAAACCCAAAGTCTACCATTTTGAAATTTGGTTGGATTTGTAGGTGTCACTTGTATCTACATTTTGTAAAATCAAAATTAACATTTAAATATTGTGGAAATTACTTAAAGCTTTGATAAAGAAGCACTAGTTCATTAATAGCGTCAAGCATATCAGGACTTCCGGTCAAGTTTAGTATTACTAGCAGTGATGACTCCCCGCGCTGGTTGCAGCCTCGGGTCCTGCTAACTGTGTTTTCTCCGGAAACTGGATAACGTGGCTGTCGCAGTGCAAATGGTTCCAGATGTGAAACAGTGTGTGATGACTTTGCCGATCACATCTTGTAAGAAACGAAAGGTGGTCACCTCATGACCCTGGGCACGATTGCTACAGCAACGGAACATACTCCAGCATCCATAACCAGACAATCCTCATTCAATAAGAGGAAATACTTACACAGGAACGATCAGTGTGCATAATTTGTGCCGGCCGTTGGAGAGGGCTGTAGAGCGGTTATGGAAATTTTATGATTCTAGTGACGTTACCTCATTAAACCACAACCAAGGTGACTTCCGTTCAATATGGCTGACAAGCGACAGAAACCGTTGATGCTCAAGTCCGGCTTGCTGTCTCTTGTCAGTCCGGCTACTGAGTTTAGTATTATGTTCACACGGTGAGCTGAGTTTTTCATCCGGATCGGGTTTCGATATTCCAATTGCTTACGATGTATGATGATATCGTATGACGAAGGACAGTTCACTTGCGTTCACTTTCGGTGCCGCTTGGTCTTATGTATTTTGGCCTATGCAGTAACTGCAGCTGCCTTTCTTTGTTTTTATCCTTCAACGAGATTAGTCTTAATTCGGATGATTCCACTGGGACGGGCGTTTGAGCAATTATGGATTTTAATTCGTTTGCAGTGATACCGGGGCCCTCGACTAACCATAACCTTAACCACAACCCAACGAAATTCGTTAAGAGTTATATGAAAACTTATTGTAAATGCGCTAAATGCAGTTCGAGCCTCATATTGAACATTTGATATCAATGTCCGTGAACCATAGCTAATGGAAACTCAACATCAGACCGGGTATCGTTGAGGAAAGGCAAGCCTGAAAGAAATAAAGCGATGTTTGTAAATGAATGTTGTTATGTCGAGGGATGCAACTATCGAAACTGCAACTAATATAAGGTAGAACAAATGCTAGCTTTAATAGAGAACACGAGAATCATTTAAAAGAACATGCGTTATCATGGTTATGTTATAAATAACTAACAAAAAGGAAAATATTAATTGTTAAGTTTTATAATGATTCCTGATACTTCTCTTTTGTAAACAGCAATTGAGATTTTAAGATATTTATTGCTGGAATTCTTCAAGGCAACTCTATCATGTAGATAATGTGACGCTCTACAAACAGATGTAAGACGCAAAACGTGACCCTTGAAATGATTATATATTATTGATGTATTTGGAAGAGAGCACGAAGAGGGAAACAAACATATACGATTATTTTCGTAAAAACATTAATTGAATGAGAAATACAGAGCCCGATCAAGATTCATCATCAAGTACCGGGCCTGCTGGCGTAGGTGATCATTTCTCTCCACAACTTTCGATCACGACAGTTATTTATCATTTCTGTTGTTGACCTTCTGCCAAGCCATTCTCTTAAGCTGTCTGGTATCTTTTCTCTTTGCTTTCCTCTATCTCTTCGTCCCTCGATTTTTCCAGTTGTTACAATATATTCCAGCTGTTCCCTTCTCATTCATCACGTGCCATACCGGTTGGCGTAGGCGATCATGTCCTTCCACAATCTTCTATCTACTGTGCATCGTATCAGTTCTGTTGTTGACTGTTTTCCATGCCATGACACAAAGCTATCCAGTATCTTCTCTTTTGGCGTCCGCGATCTATCTTTCCTTTTATTTTGCCAGTTGTAACCAAGTATTCCAACGTTCCTCTTCTCATGATGTGCCCGAAAAATGTTGATTGTTTCTTTCTGATGTTTTTTAGGAGCTGACTTTTTGTGTTGGGCTCTTTGAGAATTTCCTCAGTGGTCTTTTTAGCTGTCCAGGAAACTTTCAACATTCTTCTGAGAAATCCATCTCTGTGGCCTCTAATCGTCTTTTTATTTGTTTGTCTACTGTCCATGATTCGCTTCCATAGCTCAGAACTGGTTCTAAAATAGCACCGATGAACTCCCCCTTCTCATTACATGGCCAAAAAATGATGATTGTATCTTCCTAATGTTTGAAATTAGCTCTCTTTTTCCTTTGCCTTTTTCAGAACGGTTTCATTACTCTTCTTAGCTGTCCATGGTATTCTCAACATTCTTCAGTAAAGATCAAGATTAGAAACATGAAATGTCGTGGATATAATTACGATGGTTATCATATTTGTCTGAGTTTGCCAGTATGTCTTCTTCTTGTATAGCTTCGGGTGTTGACAGTGATACAAAGTTCTGGACCCGCTCTTCTGGCAGCTTCAGTCATCGATACTTGGTGCTGCTCTACTTGGTACTGCTCTACTTGGTGCTGCTCTACTTGGTGCTGCTCTACTTGGTGCTGCTCTACTTGGTGCTACTCTACTTGGTGCTACTCTACTTGGTGCTGCTCTACTTGGTGCTACTCTACTTGGTGCTGCTCTACTTGGTGCTGCTCTACTTGGTGCTGCTCTACTTGGTGCTGCTCTACTTGGTGCTGCTCTACTTGGTGCTGCTCTACTTGGTGCTGCTCTACTTGGTGCTGCTCTACTTGGTGCTGCTCTACTTGGTGCTACTCTACTTGGTGCTGCTCTACTTGGTGCTACTCTACTTGGTGCTACTCTACTTGGTGCTACTCTACTTGGTGCTGCTCTACTTGGTGCTACTCTACTTGGTGCTGCTCTACTTGGTGCTGCTCTACTTGGTGCTGCTCTACTTGGTGCTACTCTACTTGGTGCTACTCTACTTGGTGCTGCTGTACTTGGTGCTACTCTACTTGGTGCTGCTCTACTTGGTGCTACTCTACTTGGTGCTACTCTACTTGGTGCTGCTGTACTTGGTGCTGCTCTACTTGCTGCTGCTCTACTTGGTGCTACTCTACTTGCTGCTACTCTACTTGGTGCTACTCTACTTGGTGCTACTCTACTTGGTGCTACTCTACTTGGTGCTACTCTACTTGGTGCTGCTCTACTTGGTGCTGCTCTACTTGCTGCTACTCTACTTGGTGCTGCTCTACTTGGTGCTACTCTACTTGGTGCTGCTGTACTTGGTGCTGCTCTACTTGCTGCTGCTCTACTTGGTGCTACTCTACTTGGTGCTACTCTACTTGGTGCTGCTGTACTTGGTGCTACTCTACTTGGTGCTACTCTACTTGGTGCTGCTGTACTTGGTGCTGCTCTACTTGCTGCTGCTCTACTTGGTGCTACTCTACTTGCTGCTACTCTACTTGGTGCTACTCTACTTGGTGCTGCTCTACTTGCTGCTACTCTACTTGGTGCTGCTCTACTTGGTGCTACTCTACTTGGTGCTGCTGTACTTGGTGCTGCTCTACTTGCTGCTGCTCTACTTGGTGCTACTCTACTTGGTGCTGCTGTACTTGGTGCTGCTGTACTTGGTGCTACTCTACTTGGTGCTACTCTACTTGGTGCTACTCTACTTGGTTCTACTCTACTTGGTGCTGCTGTACTTGGTGCTACTCTACTTGGTGCTACTCTACTTGGTGCTACTCTACTTGGTGCTACTCTACTTGGTGCTACTCTACTTGGTGCTGCTCTACTTGGTGCTACTCTACTTGGTGCTACTCTACTTGGTGCTGCTCTACTTGGTGCTACTCTACTTGGTGCTGCTCTACTTGGTGCTGCTCTACTTGGTGCTACTCTACTTGGTGCTACTCTACTTGGTGCTACTCTACTTGCTGCTACTCTACTTGGTGCTGCTCTACTTGGTGCTGCTCTACTTGCTGCTGCTCTACTTGGTGCTACTCTACTTGGTGCTACTCTACTTGCTGCTACTCTACTTGCTGCTACTCTACTTGCTGCTACACTACTTGGTGCTACTCTACTTGCTGCTACTCTACTTGCTGCTACTCTACTTGGTGCTGCTCTACTTGGTGCTACTCTACTTGCTGCTACTCTACTTGGTGCTGCTCTACTTGGTGCTACTCTACTTGGTGCTACTCTACTTGCTGCTACTCTACTTGGTGCTGCTCTACTTGGTGCTGCTGTACTTGGTGCTACTCTACTTGGTGCTACTCTACTTGGTGCCACTCTACTTGCTGCTACTCTACTTGGTGCTGCTCTACTTGGTGCTACTCTACTTGGTGCTACTCTACTTGCTGCTACTCTACTTGCTGCTACTCTACTTGGTGCTACTCTACTTGGTGCTACTCTACTTGGTGCTGCTCTACTTGGTGCTGCTCTACTTGGTGCTGCTCTACTTGGTGCTACTCTACTTGCTGCTACTCTACTTGCTGCTACTCTACTTGGTGCTACTCTACTTGGTGCTACTCTACTTGCTGCTACTCTACTTGCTGCTACTCTACTTGGTGCTACTCTACTTGCTGCTACTCTACTTGCTGCTACTCTACTTGGTGCTGCTCTACTTGGTGCTACTCTACTTGCTGCTACTCTACTTGCTGCTACTCTACTTGCTGCTACTCTACTTGGTGCTACTCTACTTGGTGCTACTCTACTTGCTGCTACTCTACTTGCTGCTACTCTACTTGCTGCTACTCTACTTGCTGCTACTCTACTTGCTGCTACTCTACTTGCTGCTACTCTACTTGCTGCTACTCTACTTGCTGCTACTCTACTTGCTGCTACTCTACTTGCTGCTACTCTACTTGCTGCTACTCTACTTGGTGCTACTCTACTTGCTGCTACTCTACTTGCTGCTACTCTACTTGGTGCTGCTCTACTTGGTGCTACTCTACTTGCTGCTACTCTACTTGGTGCTGCTCTACTTGGTGCTACTCTACTTGGTGCTACTCTACTTGCTGCTACTCTACTTGGTGCTGCTCTACTTGGTGCTGCTGTACTTGGTGCTACTCTACTTGGTGCTACTCTACTTGGTGCTACTCTACTTGCTGCTACTCTACTTGGTGCTGCTCTACTTGGTGCTACTCTACTTGGTGCTACTCTACTTGCTGCTACTCTACTTGCTGCTACTCTACTTGGTGCTACTCTACTTGGTGCTACTCTACTTGGTGCTGCTCTACTTGGTGCTGCTCTACTTGGTGCTGCTCTACTTGGTGCTACTCTACTTGCTGCTACTCTACTTGCTGCTACTCTACTTGGTGCTACTCTACTTGGTGCTACTCTACTTGCTGCTACTCTACTTGCTGCTACTCTACTTGGTGCTACTCTACTTGCTGCTACTCTACTTGGTGCTACTCTACTTGCTGCTACTCTACTTGGTGCTGCTCTACTTGGTGCTGCTCTACTTGGTGCTGCTCTACTTGCTGCTACTCTACTTGGTGCTACTCTACTTGGTGCTGCTCTACTTGGTGCTACTCTACTTGGTGCTGCTCTACTTGGTGCTGCTCTACTTGCTGCTACTCTACTTGGTGCTACTCTACTTGCTGCTACTCTACTTGGTGCTGCTCTACTTGGTGCTACTCTACTTGGTGCTGCTCTACTTGGTGCTACTCTACTTGGTGCTACTCTACTTGCTGCTACTCTACTTGGTGCTACTCTACTTGCTGCTACTCTACTTGCTGCTACTCTACTTGGTGCTGCTCTACTTGGTGCTACTCTACTTGGTGCTACTCTACTTGCTGCTACTCTACTTGGTGCTACTCTACTTGCTGCTACTCTACTTGCTGCTACTCTACTTGCTGCTACTCTACTTGGTGCTACTCTACTTGGTGCTGCTCTACTTGGTGCTGCTCTACTTGGTGCTACTCTACTTGGTGCTGCTCTACTTGGTGCTGCTCTACTTGGTGCTACTCTACTTGCTGCTACTCTACTTGGTGCTACTCTACTTGCTGCTACTCTACTTGCTGCTACTCTACTTGCTGCTACTCTACTTGGTGCTACTCTACTTGGTGCTGCTCTACTTGGTGCTGCTCTACTTGGTGCTACTCTACTTGGTGCTGCTCTACTTGGTGCTGCTGTAGAGTTTCTCTGATATTGTTACAACAATGTGGTCTTCGTTCACCTCGAATTCACCTTCTCCACTTTTTCTGAGTCTTGTCTGGCATGACATCACTAGATATTCTGTGCAGATGGGGAAACAATTGTATTCGGTATCATTGTATGTTGTAATAATTGGTTCTATGTCATCTATTTCACTTATCGTTTGTGATTGTGTCTTTTATGGTCACTTCTACAGCTTTTCTAAAAAAATATCATTTCCTTGGCAGTACATTTTCTTTCTCACATGTTGTTAGTAATACACACACACACACACACACAAACACGCAAACACGCACACACGCACACACACGCACACGCACGCACACGCACACGCATATATATATATAATGGAAGGCCCCGGTATTACTGCAAACGAATTAAAATCCATAATTGCTCAACCGCCCGTGCCAGTGGAATCATCCGAATTACTATCTCATCTCCCAAACAAAGAAAGGTAGCTATAGCCCCCATCATAGCAGTCTCAGCACACGCCAAAAGACATAAGGCGAAGCCGCACAGAAAGTGAACAGAGCCATCTGTTCTCCATCATACGATATCATCATTCATCGTAAACAATTGGAATATCAAAACACGATCAAAACAGATGAAACGCACAGCTCACGGTGTGCACAGAGCACTTAACTCAGTAGCTCCTGCAACAAGCCGGACTTGGAATATGAAGAAACTGCAACAAAGAACACTTTTCAGACATAGCCTTTAATGGTTCCTGCGTCATCCAACATATTGACCGGAAGTTCACGTCCCTCTGAAAATGATGGTCGTCATATTTTTTTTTTTAATGTATAGCGCTTGATGATGTTAGGACATCATTTTGACTCCAAATCCGAACATATTAACACAGTTAACTAACACAGTTAGTCGTCGGATTATCCCCGTCGCACATCAAACAACAGACTGTTAGATCTCCCTGTAGTGTAAATTTGTGAAATTATAAATCTCTACTGACTAACATGAACCTCCGGTGGTCACCCCGGTACTGCAAAGTCATGAACGAAGCATAATTATATATGTAAAAGGTTAAGGCATAAAAATGCGAAGCTGCAGTAAAGAGCATTCAGCTCCATAAATATACATAACGTATAAATATATACATAATATATATGACGTATAAATATATACACTGTATATATAACGTATTTTATTCAGTGTATAAAATGTTTCTTTGAGCTGATTTAAAGCCTTGTGTTGTAGGAAATAGACTAACTGTCTCAATACTTGGTTTGTCTTACTATATTCTTTTCGGAAAATGTTCTTTCTAGAAATTTGAACGCTGATTTCTGTTTTATACACTGAAACATTTACATGTTGTTTTTCTCTGCCTTTTGTCATGGCTGTTGTTTTTTTTTCTGTGTCTATTCTCATATTGATTATGTTACCAATTCATTCCTGGACATGATGATGTTGCTTTTTCTCAGTTGTTTCTGTAAACAAATCTGGTCATCTACAGAGTGTAATTCATTAATATTATCTTTATTGTTTTGGGGTAGCATCTTAGATTTTTGCTGTCGATGTAAGTAATGAACAAGATTAGTGACAGATTGTCTATAAGGGATGAAAATACCCTCTCAACCCCTGATAGTATTAACGTATAGACCTTGCGTGATAAATATACTGAAATTACTACTAAAGATAATTAGAGGAAAATATTTATTTAAAAAAAAAGACAGGAAATTTTATTGGTTGATTAAATTATTGATTATTTACTAAAGAATCTACATAGCTTCTCCCCCCTCCCACGGACTTCACAGTAAATTTTGTGACAAGAAAAGTTAAATATACTGATCACTCCTCTTATCCTATTGGTTGTCTTTAGCTAGCACTCAAACTTCTCATTCATTCTCTTTATTACTCGCCCCGGGTCTTTTTTTTTTTTATTTCTACATTCTAGTTGCAATATTTTCATTAAATGCTGATGCTTGTGCTATTCATGAGAGAGCAACATCTTGAGCAAAATTTGGAAAGACTAGTCAGTTTCCTATCAATACATGTGACCATCGACGTTTATAATTCATTGATATCTACCTTTCCTGTGGAGATAACATATGGAACTCTCATGTTTAACACATAATTATTATTATTCATTTTGACTTCATTCTATTATATTCCATCAAATTAATCTATTTGATTGCACTCTGGACATTTCTATAGCCGCTACGGTCGGTCTCAGCATTTCTCGAAGTGTGTTCAGACTGGTTGCCCCAGTCACATGTTGATTGCATATAATTATCTTCTCCCACTAAGCCCACACGGTCGACCACTGCAGTTTTTCATCTCTAAACGCATGTCTGTCAACGTATACATGTTTGATCCACCCAGCTTCTTCCTTCCCTCTTAACTCTTTCCGTACAGAAGCTATCTACGAATGCAACGAAAGAGATTTCAGAGATACAATTTTTCATGGTTTTAAGAATCAATCTACATATTTATGCTTATCTAACATATAACATATTATATATGCATTTTTAGATAATTGAACAAGATGCTAGCTAGATTACACCAATAAAAGATTATCATCATCAAGTACCGGGCCTAGTGGCGTAGGTGATCATGTCTCTCAACAAACTTTCGATGTCGGCAGCTATTTATCATTTCTGTTGTTGACCTTCTGCCAAGCCATTCTCTTAAGCTGTCTGTTATTTTTTCTCATTGCTTCCCTCTATCTCTTCGTCCCTCAATTTTTCCAGTTGTTACAATATATTCAAGTTGTTCTCTTCTCATTACATGGCCAAAAAATGATGATTGTCTCTTCCTAACATTGGAAATTAGCTCTCTTTTTGTTTTGACCTTTCTCAGAACCTCTTCATTAATCTTCTTAGCTGTCCATGGTATTCTCAACATTCTTCTGTAAAACCACATTTCTACAGACTCCAGTGATTTTCTTGTCTGTTGTCCTATTGTCCATGATTCGCATCTGTATGTTAAGACTGGCTCTACGTAACATTTAAGAACTCTTTTTCTTGTTTCTATTGTCAAAAATGGATTGCATAGTATTTTCCTCATTTTTTGGAAAGCTGCTTTTGCCTGAGCCATTCTACACCTCACCTCTTTTGTACATCTTCCGTCTGAGGTTAACAAAGTTCCCAAATATTTAAATTCATTTACCTGTTTTAATATTGTTCCACTTGTCTTTATTTTGCACTGAGGTGATGTCTTTTTCTTTGTTGTTACCATTACCTCTGTCTTTCTGCTATTAAGGCTGAGTCCTTTATTTTTGCTTTCCTTCACTACAATAAAAGATTATGCAAGACATATAAAAAGGATATCGTTTGAGGACAGTTCACACTAATCAAATTGAGAGTGACGCACTCTGCGGCGAAACGTATGCGGCCGAAATCGGCATGGCGCACAGTGCGTTTAAATGTACGGAAAGAGTTAAGGGATTAAGAATAGACTTTGCGATGTCTTCTTTGTCCAGAGTTAGGTAGCATTCATTGCTAGCACAACCAGTGAGTCTATCAACGATTTAATTTGCCACTAACCCAAACTTGTTCTCTGGGCAGTTTACTCAAGTGAACGCGCTAACGTGTAAGCCATCCAAGTAGTGCACCAATTCCCACTGTAAGATGTGCTTGTGGATCTTCCATAACATAGTTACGAATCCGTTCATCAATACAATGTGATCCACGGGCCTGTTGATCTTCCATAACTTAGTTGCGAATCCGTTCATCAATACAGTGGGATGTAAATAAGCCATGATATCGCCGTCGTTGCTACTTCTGTATCCACCCTCAAGCTAGACACTGTAATTCTACAATAGTCAGACTGAAGAACTAAATACTGTAATTTTGATGAATAATATTTTAGTTTAAGGGGTGGCCAGATCTTATTTTCCTATTCCTCTAAATGCAATCGAAAAAAAAATAAAAGGAAGAAAGCTATTGTTTTCGGCTCCTATTCTAATTTTTTAAGTTCTGTCGGAAGTTCTCACTGGGAATTGGCGATGGAGAATATAGGCCGCACATTCAGTGCTGTCGCCACGGAGTTTTTATGTTCGATTATTTTTTCACCCCCGAAAGAGAAAAATATATATTTAAAAAACTGTTTGACCCTACTGTGGTTTGAACTCATGTCCAATATATATTTTGCAGGTCAACATGTTTGCATCTATTTGGTCACAGTCAGTCCAGTATTTAAAAAATAAACATGTATAATAGTTACACGAGTATATGGAATAAAAGAACAGGCAGGCTAGCCTCAGGCACGCCTGTAGGAATGATGATGAATTGGTACAAAGATAATATAACTGTATTATCTTAGAAGATAATACAAAGATAATACCACGAGGACTCGCAATGATCGTCGTATTGGATATACTAGGGACAGCAACAGTTTGGAAACATGTTGTACAAGTGGGAATGACGTGAGCGAGTTTGATGCGTGCACAGCCAGAGAACTATCGGATCCATCAGGATATACAAATGAGGGAAGCGAATGATTACCTGTGAGTTTTCCGGATTTCTGTGATGCTGACTGTACGGAGATGGAATGAAAATTTAGAGTGATGTCATATTTATAATTCCTTAAAGTTCTCAACCGTGTCACTGTTGCTGCAGTGTGTACAATTCTGGTCATTATTTCTTCTTTGAAATCATTGTCCAACACAATTAAACCCGAGCATTTAACATTTAAGACTACTTCGAAGGTCTTTTAATTTACTTTTACCTACTTCTTATAACAGTTGCCATTTATCACTCTAGTTTACTCTGCATTCATTTCCATTCCATAAGTGGCACATTTTCTTTACGACACCTCATTTGGAAATATTTCTCATCTGGCGGGCTCATGAAAAGAAAAATAATACTCTTAGTTATTTTTTTGTAAAATAAGAAAATTAAAGAGCAATCTGATATCTTGACAAACTCAATATTTTATATAAGAGTACAAAGCTGTCTGTTTAAGCGAATCGATTGTCCCATATAGTTTTTCTTTCAGAGAGGTGGGTGTGGACCACATTGCTCTTCTCATGTCTGTGTACTTGGGGCAATCCTGTAGAACATGTTTTGTAGTCATATTGTCCAGTGTTCATTGGCATAGGCTGGTTGTACCTATTTTGAATTTGGGGAACACGTGATTTCTCATTCTATTGTGGCCAGTGCGTAGGCGAAGTATGATGACTTGATCCCTCCTTGATAGTTGGTGGTATCCGTCACTCTCGTTATGCTTTGGGTGTTCTTGGCAACTCGGCTATGGCTTCCAAATCACACCTTAGCAAAATTAACTGAACACAGAACCAAGCTGCCCGTATCATCACTGGTGCTATGAAATCTACACCTAGCAAGACTCTAGAAAAGTAACAGGTTTACAACCGATAGGCTCACTAGCCACCAACCAACTTAAAGATAGATAGAATGAAAGTGGAGAAGTTTAAATACTGGGAGCTGGGCAGCTAAGGTGAGACTGAAAACCTAAAGTAGCTAAACTTAACATCTAAAATTGATTTGATCGGACACATCATCATCATGTACCATACAGGTTGGCGTAGGCGATCATGTCCTTCCACAATCTTCTATCTACAGTGCATCGTATCAGTTCTGTTGTTGACTGTTTTCCGTGCCATGACACCAAGTTATCCAGTATTTTCTCTCTTTGTCGTCCGCGATCTCTCCTCCCCTTTTATTTTGCCAGTTGTAACCCAGTATTCCAACTTTCCTCTTCTCATGATGTGCCCGAAAAATGTTGGTTGTTTCTTTCTGATGTTTTTTTAGGTGCTGCCTTTTTATGTTGGCCTCTGAGAATTTCCTCATTAGTCTTTTTAGCTGTCCAGGGAACTTTCAACATTCTTCTGAGAAATCCCATCTCTGTGGCCTCTAATCTTCTTTTCATTTGTTTGTCTACTGTCCATGATTTGCTCCCATAGGTTACAATTGGTTCTGGTTCTATATAGCACCAATGAACTCTCTTAATTGATCAGACACAGAAGAGGATAAATACAGAACTTTGTACGTGAAGTATTTTAGCGTTTTTACTGCATGTATGATTTATATAATTGTATATCTTCCGGGTTCACCCAGCCTTTAATGGGTACCGGAATTTTTCTGGAAAAGTATAGCGGCACGGGCGTAATATCGACCACATTACCCTAAAAATCATGTGCCGAAGGTCTGTAAAATTTATGGTCACTAACACCATATTCCCTATACGCCACTTGGCGTGACGGGGGTACTTTACTTTACTTTACTTTACTTTACTTTACTTTACTTTACTTTACTTTACTTTACATTACTTTACTTTACATTACTTTTATATTTCCTAAATCCTATGTTTCTGTCTCGTCTCACGATGCTCCCACCCACGCCTTGCAACCGCCCTAAAACCACATTTATAAGCACAACACCCACACCGTTACAACCACCCTAAAACCACATTTATAAGCACAACACCCACACCGTTACAACCACCCTAAAACCACATTTCTAAGCACAACACCCACACCGTTACAACCACCCTAAAACCACATTTATAAGCACAACACCCACACCGTTACAACCACCCTAAAATCACATTTCTAAGCACAACACCCACACCGTTACAACCACCCTAAAACCACATTTATAAGCACAACACCCACACCGTTACAACCACCCTAAAATCACATTTCTAAGCACAACACTCACAATGTTATAACAACCGCACGTGCAACAGTTTTCAGTAAATGAACTCTTTCTCCGTTCCTCTCCTCGTTCTCTACTTCTCAGTTTCTTCTCTTTCTTCCTCTGCTTCCGATTATTTCCTCTATTTTGCTGTTCCTTACTTCCTTGAAATGTGTTCTCTCTTCTCACGTTTCTCGCTTGGAAGTTTCTTTTTCTCTTTTGTCTTATCTACCTTTCCTCTCTGCCTTTCTTTTTTTCTCGTCCTTACTCAAATTTCTCTTGCTCTCTTTCTTTCCACCTCTGTCCACTTTTTCGTTGCACACAATCTAACCTGCCTCTTCCCTTTTCAATCTTTCTAGCTCCCACTTTCGCCCCTGGGTAAATATAGACAAAACTTATACTTTTTTAAAACTCTAATACGCCAGCATTAGCTTCAAACCCCAGTTCCATCTCGTGATATATCGACTTGACCCGAGTATGTCTGCCTGAGAGGTAGTTTGCTTGGACGAAAATATAAATCCGTGTTTTCTAGAATTTCTGTCGAATATCGCCCGATGGAGCCGCTTGATAAGCAGTACAAGAAAGCTAGAAAGATTGCCTGGAGGGTGGGTTGGGAGACAGAGACGTAACACTGAAAAAAATGGTGGGGCTGGAGGTTGAAGGCGGATTTCCAGGACGATATCTTTGAGTTGTAATCGCTAGTCAGTCCCGTCAGAATCGCTGAGAAACGGCGGGACGTGTAATTTATTAGGGAGACGCCCTAAGGGTTACAGGCCGAACTTCTTCACGAGTGAGTTAAGCTTATTAGCCCTGTGAAAAGCTAGTGAATCACGTCTAATTGTGACCGTTTCTGATTGCCCATCTATAATGGGCAGCAGCCCGACTTGGACTTGAGAGTGATATAGGGGGCTGTCTAACTGTTTCATTTATACAGCTTCTATAGTCTGTGGGTATGTCACACTCCTGGTCTGTCTTGTAATTCAGATTTAATTTGTTGCGGTCTCTGAAGAAAAACAGTTCACGTCGATGTTAGACAAAAAAGAGGAACACGTGAAAAGAACTACGCTAAATAGGCTGATGAAAAGAGGCAGAGGGAGAGAAAAGTCGTATAAAAGGGAAAAGAATAGCCGCGCCAACGTATAAGGGGAATAAAGTAGACCTTTCAATGTACAGTGGGAGGGGGGGGGGGGAAAGAAAAGCAGTGCCAATGTATATGAAGAAAAAAGTAGACGTTTCAATGTCGACTGGTAGCGACAGTTTGGGATTAAACAAATCTTCACTGTAACACTATGCCAGCGCGCTAACAACTGTACATCTGGCACCACAAACAGTAAAATAATAAAGACATTGATTTAAATGATAAATTACCACATTTATCAACAAAGACCTCAAAGACTAAATTCCTCTCACCTCTTAATTGATAATTGTACACATTAACCACAAAATGGGGACTACTTCAAATACTTTTTGTTGTTTTCTTTATTCCTGGAATACTTAATCTGAACTCATCAAAGACAAACTTGTGTGTAAGCTCCTTCTATTTCTTCTTATAATAACTCTAGGGAAAGCTTTGCTTGTGTTAGACGGATCATTTTTAGGTTCTTTTTCTTCTCTAATCTTGCCCTGCGGTGGTTCAGTATAATGAATGGTTGGTTATAATGATGGATTGTATCCTGGGGGTTGCTAAAGTATATCTTTCTTATCTTTTTTTCCTTTTTATAAAATCAAACCATAATTTTCATGAGCAGCTGTCTTCCACAATTCTGATTAGTACAGTAGGTCAAGAGCCTAGTCACGCCACATGGTGTACAGGGAATACGGTTTTAGTGACCATTATTTTAACAGACCTTTGGTACATGATTTTGGAGGTAATGTGGTCGATATTACGTCCGTGCCACTTTACTTTCCCAGAATAAAATACAGTACCGATTTATGACTGGGTGAACCCGGAAGCCGTCGATCAGGATTATGATTCTTGTCTTTTGTAGTCCAGTTTTCTAACCACTAAGCTATCGTGGCTCCCAATTCTGATTAGTACGATGACCAGTAGAACGATAGATTGATGAACAATTAGAAAGATTATCAAACATGACATCAGTAGAAGCCAACTGAAGAGCAAAAGACCCCAAATTTATCTACCCTCGACGCTGAAAGACACATGAGGAAGGGAAGCATTTACTTATGAAATCTATTACACTAACGAGGAAATTCTCAGAGGCCAACACAAAAAGGCAGCTCCTAAAAACCATCAGAAAGAAACAATCAACATTTTTCGTGCACATCATGATAAGAGGAAAGTTGGAATACTTGGTTACAACAGGCAAAATACAAAATACAAAGAAAGAGATATCGCGGACGACAAAGAGAGATGATAGCTTGGTGTCATGGCATGGAAAACAGTCAATAACAGAACTGATACGATTCACTGTGGATAGAAGATTGTGGAAAGACACGATCGCCTACGCCAACCGGTATGGAACATGATGAAGATAGAATAATAAATACTATTTGTGTAACGATCACAAGGTTCTCATTACCAGCACCATACAAAGCAAATTAGAGTCACGAAATAATTTGTTGTAATTGCTTGTATACATTACGTCATGTCTCTCTAGGTTAAATGCTCTTATATTGATAATCCAGCCTTTGTCTTTGACTATGCCTTAGGCCCACCGCAAGATTCATTAAAGTTCAAATAGTTTTCTCAATAACATGGTGCTTGAACAAAACCTTTGGCACCGGTGATGCCCTCCTCCCTACTTTATAGTAATATAAGTAAGTAAAACAAAAGAAAAGAAAGAGCCCCCGTCACGCCAAGTGGCGTATAGGAAATATGGTGTTAGTGACCGTATATTTTACAGACCTTCAGCGTATGATTTTTGGGGTAATGTGGTAGGTATTACGCCCGTGCCGCTTTACTTTCCCATAAAAAATCCTGTACCCATTTAAGATTGGGTGAACCCAGAAGCCGTCGGTTGGGATCGAACCCTACCACCACTTGTCCTTTGTAGTCCAGTTCACTAACCACTGAGCTATCGCAGCTCCCAATTTAAGTAAGCTGGTTAATTAATTTGCGAGATGTTAGAAATGTTTATTTAAAATTAGCCCGGGGAGCGGTATACAACCTTATCTTTCCAATTTTTAATCGCTAATTAATTTAACGTACTCAACTTGAACACGGAAATTTATTTTTTAATCATCATCCATCCTCGATAGGACTAGGCACTCCATCTAAACCACCGTGAATTCAGAGGTCAATGAACGAAAAAAACCAAACGCTCCAAATGTAGTTTGAACCTGGTACCACTTGACTGTTAGGCGAGTACCTAATCTCAGCACCACAACGAAGCATTTTGTTTCGTTACTTTTCCTAGTTTTCTTCTATTTCTTCTGCGTTTACCGACAACTACTCGTCCTCCTCACCGCCCGCTTTAAAAAAAAAATGACGTTAATTGGAGAGAAATGCTTTTTGTCGATAATTTACAGCAAACTACAATATATGCACCATTAGGCACGACACATCTGTTTCCGCCATGTAAAAAAAAGTGAATAGCCCCGGTCACGCCAAGTGGCGTATAGGGAATATGGTGTTAGTGACCATACATTTTACAGACTTTCAGTACATGATTTTTGGGGTAATTCGATCCCAATTGACGGCTTCCGGTTCACCCGGCCTTTAATGGGTACCGGATTTTTATCTGGGAAAGTAAGCGGCACGGGCGTAATACCGACCACATTACCCCAAAAATCATGTGCTGAAGGTCTGTAAAATTTATGGTCACTAACACCATATTCCCTATACGCCACTTGGTGTGACGGGGGTACTTTACTTTTTATTTACTAGACTTCTTAGATATCTAAATTCCTCTACTTATTTTAGTTGTTGCTTTTTATAATTATAATGATGATCTGTTTCCTTTTGTGATAATCATGACTTCTGTTTTGTTGCTGTACATTTTGAAGTTATATTTTGTGCCAGTGTTGCTGTCTTATGCATGATCTAATCTCGAAGTTGTTCTGTGTAAACCTGATTCTGTTCTGACTGTGCAAACTCTGTTGATGTAGAGACTTTTAATTAGGTTGGTTAGATGTTGCTTACTCTGTATGTTGTTAGTACCTCCCACAGTTGTTCTATGTTTACTCAATCGAATGCTTTTTCCTGGTCAATGAAAGGGAAGCACAAATTGTGATTGTGTTCTGGTCTTAACCATCATCATCATGTACCGAGCCTGCTGGCGTAGGTGATAATATCTCTCCACAACTTTCGATCACGACAGTTATTTTTATCATGTCTGTTGTTGATCTTCTGCCAAGCCATTCTCTTAAGCTGTCTAGTATCTTTCAATTTGTTTCCCTCTATCTCTTCGTCCCTCAATTTTCCCCAGTTGTTATAATATATTCCAGCTGTTCTCTTCTCATTACATGGCCAAAAAATGATGATTGTTACTTCCTAATATTGGAAATTAGCTCTCTTTCTGCTTTTGGCCTCTTTCAGAACGTTTTCATTACTCTTCTTAGCTGTCTATGGTATTCTCAACATTCTTCTGTAAAACCACATTTCTACAGATTCCAGTGATTTTCTTGTTTGTTGTCCTATTGTCCATGATTTACATCCATATGTTAAGACTGATTCTACATAACATTTAAGAACTCTTTTTCTTGTTTCTATTGTCAAAAATGGATTGCATAGTATCTTCCTCATTTTTTGGAAAGCTACTTTTGCCTGAGCCATTCTGCATCTCACCTCTGTTGTACATCTTCCGTCTGAGGTTAACAAAGTTCCCAAATATTTAAACTCATTTACCTGTGTTAATGTTGTTCCACTTGTCTTTATTTTGCACTGAGGTTATGTCTTTTTCTTTGTTGTTGCCATTACCTCTGTCTTTCTGCTATTAAGGCTGAGTCCTTTATTTTTGCTTTCCTTCACTACAATGTCTAACATTTCTTGTAACTCATTTTCACTTTAGGAATTAATACTGTATCATCAGCATACCGTAGATTATTTATAGTATAACCTCCGATTGTTATTCCAGGCATGCCCCTTATGGATCTTAAAATATTAAGAGATTATTATTATATTATAAATAATTTTTAATAAAATGGTCTTAATCGATATGCAGTAAAAAAATATTTTAAACCATTTCTCTTAAATCGTTTACTACCGATCGTAATCCATACACTCGTAGATTGTATGTTTTGTGGTACCCAATAACATGCACTGCCCTGCCTATACACGTTTACATTTTGGCCCCACAGCCAGCGACTGACCATTCAGACAGTCTCATCTCCTGTTTATTACTAACGAAGATGTAGCTACTCAGTTTTCATTCCCGATCATCGCCGTTACGGGTAATGAAAATATGTCGTGAGCTGATGGAAGCTTTGTTTGCATGGTCAGGTTATGGGCTGTGTGGCCCTAACTAGGAAACTCCCAATCAATCGAAAGCCGAGGTTTTCCCTAAAAATAAGATCGTGGTTTACCCAGACCAACAGAGGGAAAGGATTTGCAAACAATCGACTCCGAAGGGGAAATAATCAGGTGTAATTCAATTTTCTCAACGTCAAGTAGAGCATCAGGTGTAAACTTCAGACTGAAGTGGCTGTCTGCAGCAGCGGTTGCCATCATTTGGTCATCAGAACACACTATCTAGCAATATAAGTTGTTCAGTGCGCACCACTTTCTGGCTTCTATTTTGTAAAAGAGTAATAAAGTATAAGGTATCATTGTAAACATGCTGCTGAGGAAAGAGTGCAAGCGTCATAATATTAACCATTAAGATATTTTAGAACACAACGGAAAGAAATAGGAACAAACGTGCTGATTTTTGCAACTTTACTACCTATCATCATCATCATGTGCCATACCGGTTGGCGTAGGTGATCATGTCCCTCCACGATCTTCTAATTAAAATGCAATTTATCAGTTCTGTTGTTGACTGTTTTCCATGCCATGACACCAAGCTATCCAGTATCTTCTCTCTTTGTCGCCCGCGATCTCTCTTTCCTTTTATTTTGCCAGTTGTAACCAAGTATTCCAACTTTCCTCTTCTCATGATGTGCCCGAAAAATGTTGATTGCTTCTTTCTGATGTTTTTTTTAAGAGCTCCCTTTTTGTGTTGGCCTCTTTGAGAACTTCCTCATTGGTCTTTTTAGCTGTCCAGGGAACTTTCAACATTCTTCTGAGAAATCCCATTTCTAAAAAAAAAAATTAAACTATCTTTACGTCACATAGTACCATTGCTGGTGTATGACCGCGGGCTTCGAACACCGGCTTTTCAGCCAGCGGGACAGTGGTTTTAGCCGCACGACCACGCGCTCCCATCTCTGTGGCCTCTAAATCGACTTTTCATTTGTTTGTCTACTGTCCATGATTCGCTTCCATAGGTCAGAATTGGTTCTATATAGCACCGATGAACTCTCTTTCTCTTAATACCTATAATGTAGTTAAATTCTGTTACATTTCGTTTGTGTGTTCGTCTGTCTGTTTCTGTTATTGCTGTTTTCTGAAATAGGTCTTATATATTCCGAAGCATCGTGGTTTTTTTTTTATATTTCCCCTATGTATGAAGCACTGCAGTCCAAATCAATAATTCTACATATTCATACATAACACTTTTATACACGTAATCAATAGTTATATTGTAGATTATCCACATTCATGCATAAATCATTGCACGACTAATTAATAGTTATACTGTAGGTTATCCACATTCATGCATAAATCATTGCACGACTAATTAATAGTTATACTGTAGGTTATCCACATTCATGCATAAATCATTGCACGACTAATTAATAGTTATATATATATATATATATATATATATATATATATATATATTTATATGTAGACCTTTTCGTACCTAATTATGTTCCTTCTCTGTTCATAGATAATAATAGTCAAAAGGATGAGATCGTTAGTTTCATGTTCAGATGTAAAAATAAAAGTACTTCCGGTAAATATGGCGGATAGGCGTCAGAAACCGTTGAGGCGCTGTCTGAAAAGTGTTCCTTGTAGGAGATTCCTCATATTCCAATTCCGGCTTGCTGCCGCAGCTACTGAGTTTAGTGCTCTGTGCACACCGTGAGCTGTGCGTTGCATTCGGATGATGTTTCTATATTCAGATTGCTTACGGTAAATGATGATATCGTGTGACCGAGGACAGTTCAGCTGCGTTCACTTTCGGTGCCGCTTCGCCTTATGTCGTTCGGCGTGTGCTGTAGCGACTGTATTGGGGACTGAAATTGCCTTTCTTTGTTTGGACATTCGATGAGATATTAATTCGGATGATTCCACTGGCACGGGCGATTGAGCAGTTACGGATTTTCATTCGTTGACAGTGAATACCAACGCTTTTGAATAACTATAACTATAATGTAAATATGGAAAATACAATTAGCTGTTGTCGTCATGTCAGTGATGACGCGTCTTGTAGATAAGAGAAACTGTTCGACAGAAGATCGACTTGCAAAAAAAAGTTCAGAGATTGAATGCAAACAAGGGATGAATGTTCAATCAATCAAAGATCAACTGTTTTGATGAAGAAAGTCGAAATGAATGTCACTAAAATGTAGTAAATTTCATCAATTAACAGCGACGATTGACACGAATCATAAATCGGTTCTATTTCGTCCTCTGCACCCACCCCGATTCAGTGGTTAGTGAACTGGACTACAAAGGACAAGAGGTAGGGCTCGATCGCAACCGACGGCTTCCGGGTTCACCCAGCCTTAAATGGGTACCGGATTTTTTCTGGGAAAGTAAAGCAGCACGGGCATAATACCGACCACATTACCCCAAAAATCATGTGCTGAAGATCTGTAAAATATAGGGTCACTAACACCATATTCCCTATACGCTACTTGGCGTGACGGGGGTACGTTACTTTACTACTACCCACCCCGATGACTACTATTCATAGTCCGTCTATAAATGGACGTTAAGAGGGCGTACATGCGTCGTGTTGTAGTTTACGGCAAATTGCCTTTCATTTCAATAAATCCAACTATATCGTGGTTGTTTATGGTACCGGGTTGTCTTCCCTACTCAAATTACCAGACTGGATTGTCCGTTTTCAGACCATTCGTGCGGGGTAGTAAGATCTTTATCAGCTTTGCTTAACTACCCCTAGTGAAGCAGTCAACTATGAGGCACTAACCGCTTCAGCCCATATATTTTAGCCGTCTTGGGCTCAAGCTATTCAGCAAGAAATGATGGTAACCAGCGAGATACTAGAACCTATAGCAAACTTCCCATCCACATTTTTTTTTAATTAAGAAGAAAAAAGATCACCATCACGCCAAGTGGTGTAAAAGTCAACATAATTTTAGTGCCCATATTTTAAATAGACCTTGAAGTGAGGAATGCCCCCTCGCACCGTGAGTTTCGATACTTGAAGCGACACTATTCAGAAGTCACCGAACACTTATGGATAGGTGGCCGTGCACATATGGGTGATAACTCGCGTGCTAAGACGCCGATTCAAGTCTCGTACTTTACCTTTACCTTTACTGTACCTTTCTAGCATATCCATTGTAACAAAATCATGATCAAACCGCGGCATGTTGCACTGAAAACAAGCAGCTGGTGGACTGGTTGGTCTCGAGGCAAGACGCCGGCTTCAGGACTGAGAGATTGTGGGTTCAAATGCCGGCTGCACCAATTGGGATTTTTATTTATGATTTCTCTCTGCGGCAACTACCTCTGGTCACAGCAGCGAGGCCCGGCTTGAAATGTCAATTACACAGGGACGGACAAAAATATGAGTACCTCCGAAGGCGTTGTTATCTGCCTGTCTGGCAAGGGACCCCTGTGTACACGGCTGCAAGGGAAAAACGGAATAACATGCACAATTCAGTTCCTAGTCTCTATGAACTTCGTCAGAGGTCAAAGCTGGCGAACGAAACCCCCCCCCCCCCCCCATCTCACAGGCAACTTTTACCGTGGGTTGAAAACCTCTGGTCTAGGAAACAGACACCCTACGAAAGTGCCTGTATCCACACGACCAGGCAAACAGGACGGTTCATGTTATGCTTCTATCATTAAGATTACTGAGATGTTTATATTCCTTGTTATCTGGTAATTATTTCTTCACCGAAAGATTTTTATAAAATGATGCTTAAGGTGTATGCTTGTTTGGCTTATCTAACCTGAAATTTATTTCTCAATTTATGCATTCCTATCTTTATAACCATCCATTGCTTTAAATTATATCTCGTTATCATGTCCCTGTTTATCACTCTTCGTTGACATCCGTCTATTTATCATCCGTCTATTTTGTTGCCCATTTAACACTGTTCTCCTTATACATTCATCAGCAAATCAATTGTTCTATTTTCCACTTTAATAATCTTATCAGTTACATCCGGTTTAGCTGGATGTAGGGATATCTCCTATATACGGCGGATCAAGAACATTACTATTCTCCGCCTGTCTATCTTGGGTAAAATAGAGTTTCCGTTTCCTCCCCACCACCCAAATCAGGGTTATGTGAAGCCATGGTAGCAGGTTGTAGATGATGTGGGAGCATTCGACATGTAGTGCCATTTGTGGTCTCCACTACGTGATGGCATGCAGATAATTTCAACAACATAGGCTCTGAAAAAAAGAGTTTTGCGTAGTTACAGTCATCCAGGAGAAACTGTGTCCCGCCTAGTTTTACCTTAGCCTTTTAGACACATATCTTCTTCTTCTTTTCTCTTTTCACTGATACCTAAAAAGTGTCGTGGTTATATTATTTGTCGTTCTTGAGCTGCTCGAACTGTCTGACTTAGTGATTTTTCGTTGTTGTTATTTGTCTTTGTCACTGCATCTATCCATCTTCTTTTGGGTCTTTCTCGTGGTCTTTTTCCATGCATTCTCGAGAAGAACGCCCTTGATGGTGATTGGTAAGGATTCACTCTGACCAGGTGGCCAAACCATTTAAGTTGTTGTTGTTGTTCTATATATTCTTGGCAGGGTTTAGTTCCTACTATTTTTCTTATTGTTTCATTTGGTATTCTATCTCTTTTGTGTTGATTGTTACTTTTCTCAGGCATCGCATCTCACATGTATTGATCTTTCTTAATTGTGATTTAGAGAGGGTCCATGTTTGACTTTCATAGCACAAAGTTGGTATGAAACTGCTATTTATTATTTGTTGTTTAGCTGCCATAAAAATGTTTGGATGTCTTAGCAATGGTTAAAACTGATATATGACAGCATTTGCTTTTTGTATTATCATGTCAATTTCTCTGTCAATCTTTCCATCTTCTGTGAACATTGTGCCCAAAAACTTGAATTCTGCTACTTGTTTTATTTCTTTATCTTTGATCTTAATGTTTAATGGGTGTCTTAATTTGCTTATTCTCATAGTCTCTGTTTTTGCTGTGTTAATTTTCATACTGTAGTTTGTGCAACTTTTATCTAGAGATGTTATATGCTTTAGACACATATGACAGACATATTCTCTAATCTCATAACGGAGTGATCGCAGCCAGGGAATTCCATACCGAATCGGTCTCAACCCAATTTAACTATGACCACGCCTTTTTTTTTTTTAAACCTGGACTAGAGCGATAAGTTGACTACTGGGACAGTAACACACAAAATAAGAATAAGAAACAGAATTACAATAAGTGTAAGGAATGTCAGAACTCTTACACAGGTTGGAAAGATAAAAGAACTGACACACGAAATTGATAGATTGAATGAGATGCAATAGGATTGTGCGAAACACGGTCGATGAACTTTGGTGAAATAACAACAGATGAAGGCTGAGAGGGTAGGAAACACGAACAAGGTGTCGGCTTTCTCACGCATAAAAGAGTGGTTAATAAAGTATTAACATGTCACCCAGTTTCCAGCAGTATAAGTAGCATCCGTTTGAAGGCCACATCGCTCAACATAACAATACATCAAGTGTGTGCGCTGACAACAGTACACTATGATACTCAAGTTTGAAGAATCTTTTGATCAAGTACAGGCAGTCGACATAACACCCAAAAAGAGATTTACTTTTTTTTGTACTTAGAGACTGGGACGCTGAAGTTAAAATACACACAGAAACATTGGTTTAACATGCGGTTGGCTATTCTGCAGTGATAGCACCATTGAAGGAGTGCAAAGACTTCTAGAATTTGTCAGATACAACGATCTGATGCTGGCAAACATACTTGGACAAGATACACTACCTAGATTATGGACGTAGCACAGCCCAGGTGGAAAATACCACAACCAGATTACGTCCTGGTGAGAACATTTCATCCGGCAATAATATGCAGAGGAACAGGCAGGCTTACGTGCAGGTCAAAGTACAACAGAATAGATTTTCAAAATTAGACTTCTCTACGAGAAATACCTCCAACACCATAAAGACTTATATCATGTGCTCATAGACTTTAAAAAAGCATTTGATAGCTTGGCATGCAGCCATGTGGATGACGATGAGGATGTATAACTTCGGTGCTAACGTAGTCGGCAGAATAAAACATTTATACGACAACGCAACAAGCTGAGTACGTATCACAGGAATCCGAGAGAATGGTACAGAACAACAATTGGAGGTCGGCAAGGTTACTTACTCTCTACTACCTTATTTAGCGTCTTGGGAAGAATCTTGACAGATGCTGTAGAATAGGTTTAGGGGACACTGAAAGCAGTGCTAGTATTCGTGGTAGAGCTATTAATAACTTGTGGTCTGCTGATGACGTCGATGGTTTAACGGAACAGAATGTGAACTAACTGACCTGATGCAACGACTAAACACAACAGCTTCGGCGTGGCCATTAAGGTTAAAATAAAAGATGTCCAAGATCATTGTTACAATTATAAAAAAAATAAAATAGACAAAAGCTAGAAACATTTGACAAATTTAAGTACTTGGGATTAGCGATGAAGTTTCGAAACCTTAAATGCCGATATAATATAATATGACATAACATAATATCTCAAAATAAAGTCTAGAACAGTACGCATTACAACACCCCATGCAAATCTGAAAACTCATTTGAACATAAGAAGTTCAATCTTGGCTCTAAAATCAAACTAAAGTGTATTCATTTGATATCACTTATTCTATACGCTTTCTAATCATGTACCATTACAGCAGAGCTACAAGAAAAAAGAAATACAAGCTTTGGAGATTAGATGTTATCGTAAGGTTTTGGACATCTAATATTTAGATTGTATCGCGAATGATAAAGTTAAAAAAAATATTGTACAAATAAACAGTCGGAGAAAATTATTATCTGTTAACTTTTATGAAGAAACGCAAAATTAAATGGTTTGTCCTTGCATGTCGATTATCTGGCCTATTGAAGACCATTTTGCCTGAATCTGTAAGGAGAAAGCGAGAGGGGGGTAGACAGAGAAAGAGATGTGAAGAAAGCATCTTAGAATGGTCAGGCCTCGACCTCGCATGGCCCCAATGAGTGACTGAATTTAGAGATCAACGGAGAAGGTTGAAGTCTGCCGTTTTTCTCACCCCCCAGAGATCAGGGGAGGGTACAACCACGAGGCAACCACGATTTCTGTTTTTAACAAATTCAAACCGCCTGTAATGAGGATTGAACTGCCATCCCTTCTGTCTAGAGGCGACGTCTTATCTCTGGACAACCCAGTCTCCCCATGCTTTCATTAAACAACATATTTTCTTTTAAACGGTGTTTGCTCGTATTTTATTCAATGGGCATATCATTGAACGACGCGACTTGTTAAAGAATGTCCGAGTCACCTCAGATTGTAGTCTGTGATAGAATAATTATAATGAAAAGTCTAGAACCAACATATGTGGTTGAAGAAGATGATATTAGACAAAACTCAGATCTTAGAAGAAAAATTATCGTATGTATGTGCTGCATTGGTCATTTAGAAGAAAAATTATCGTATGTATGTGCTGCATTGGTCATTTAGAAGAAAAATTATCGTATGTATGTGCTGCATTGGTCATATAGAGATTTTAGACATAGAAGGAGGTGATAAGTTGGCTTCAGGTTCGTTTGTATTTGGAATTACAACAATTAACAATGGCAATATCATGAAGGCTGTTAATGTTTGAAATTGATAAATAATGCAGCGGGGCGTTGAATTTGCTGGACTAACAATCTAGGAGGGCAAGCAAAGTCTGTGCACAACCAGCGAGATTTTGAACCATCAGTGTGTACAAACTTTATCATTTGAACCATCAGTGTGTACAAACTTTATTATTTGAACCATCAGTGTGTACAAACTTTATCATTTGAACCATCAGTGTGTACAAACTTTACCATTTGAACCATCAGTGTGTACAAACTTTATCATTTGAACCATCAGTGTGTACAAACTTTACCATTTGAACCATCAGTGTGTACAAACTTTACCATTTGAACCATCAGTGTGTACAAACTTTATTATTTGAACCATCAGTGTGTGCAAACTTTATCATTTGAACCATCAGTGTGTACAAACTTTATCATTTGCGGAGAGCAACTGAATATTTCCTGATCTGTCCACAGCATTCTCACGTCAATCTAACAACAATGAACAGTCACCTGTATCTTAATCACTTATTTTGACATGTCAATTACCTCTAATAATTTTCAACATATTTTATGCCTTTTTTATTTTCAGAATAGTATAAAGCATATGACCAAAATCGATAGTAATATCTATAATAAAGACTAGCAACAAGGCCAGTGAGAAATACATTCTGGTTGTACAAATTGAGTAAATGACCAGTCGATAGATGAACAAGTAGAGCCAAATTGTTACAAATTGTATGTGACAAAAGAGGGCGTTAGCATTATGAACCATATTCCCTACAGACATGTTTAAGTGTCCACGTGCTGCTTCGGCCGTAAACACAATGCCAATTTCCTACCAAGGGTGGCAGTCGTGACGCTGCTTCATTACGAGAAGGATACGTCATTACGAGATATTTCCAGCTGGAGATTACTGGAAACAGTAGACGATTTTTGAAACATATAATCATGATTGATAATAGCAAAAAGAAATTGATAGGAAAATGTATTAGACACAAACAAATGTTTTATATGTTTTGTTAAATGCAATCCTTGTGTAGTGCGTAGACAAGGGTTATTTTACAATCTCCCCACCCACATAGAAAACATCCTTGACACAACCAAAAATCGAACTAATGTCTACATTTGACAAATCATATATTTGTTCCTCTTTCGTGTCTTCACTTATAACGGTACAGGAGCCCGCGTAACCTATAATCCCTGAACTTACACGATGGGTAATCAGATACGCCGGGCTACATGCCAAACATAATAGTGCAGATTAATTCTCACCCTGGAGACGTCACAAGCTAACCAGTCAGGCCAAAAAAGTAGCGGACATGGAGGGATGGCAACCCAATACTAGAAAAAAGTACTGATTAAGTCGGATATATTGAGACAGAGGAAAAATAATTGGCAACAATAAATTTTAACAACACGAAAAATATAAGCATATAAAAACATATAACGTCTGAACTAAAGCTACGAACTATAAAATTGTATATTTACTTAAAATTTGCGCAGAAACATGGGCATTAAATAAGAAATCAGAGCAGAAAGAAAGCTGAAGTCTTTTAAATGTGTATGGAAAAATGGGGACAATTGGGTGGGAAAAAAGAAGACAAACACGGAAGTTCTATATCAACTGAAAATAAAATAACTACTTAACAATATTTGAAAAAGGCAACTGAAATGGTTGGCTACGCGAAGAGACACAGTACCCTAATAAGAGTCATCTTGGAAGAAAAGGTACAAGGTAGACGAGGTAGAGATTGAGTCAGACAAAAACTAAAGATGACTGATAACATCACAAGATGTACAAGTGAACCAATGACAGCGAGCACCATCAAGACAAGAGACAGAGTACAGTGGCGCTTCAGAGTAGCAGCCAACCTTCAATGTGGAGACAACCAGTGATGATGATATTAAATAAATGATCTTTCTTAGCTACTATACAAGAGTGCCATTTTTGACAATAGAAACTAGAAAAAGAGTTCTTAAATGTTACGTAGAGCCAGTCTTAACATATGGATGCGAATCATGGACAATAGGACAACAGACAAGAAAATCACTGGAGTCTGTAGAAATGTGGTTTTACAGAAGAATGTTGAGAGTACCATGGACAGCTAAGGAGAATAATGCAGATGTTCTGAGAGAGGTCAAAGCAAAAGAGAGCTAATTTCCAATATTAGGAAGAAACATTCATCATTTTTGGCCATGTAATGAGAAGAGAACAACTGGAATATATTGTAACAACTGGAAAAATTGAGGGACGAAGAGATAGAAGGAAGCAAATAGAAAAAATAACAGACAGCTTAAGAGAATGGCTTGGCAGAAGGTCAAGAACAGAAATGATAAATAGTGGCCGAGATCGAAAGTTGTGGAGAGACATGATCACCTACGCCAGCAGGCCCGGTACTTGATGATGATGATGATACAAGAGTGAAGTATTCATCTTGGATGTGGAGACGACAACCAGTGATGATGATATCAAATAAATGATGTTTCTTAGCTTCTATACAAGAGTGAAGTATACATCTTCGTCCTACTAGAACATAGCACTTAGAGGTGAGGGGGCCAGTGCTCTCTCTTGCTGCTATCACCTTCGCCATTTCAGCTAGCGAGATAACGATTTTTATTTCCGGATTGATCGATTAGAGAGCGCCATCTTAAGATTGAACTCAATAACAACAACAACAACTAACTATTATGGGGACAACTCCGCGGCAGACAGGCATAAATTATATAGAAACACTGAAATTACAACAGCAGTCAAAAAAATAATCTACGAAAAACGAGAAAACACGGAAAATAATAGGTAGTCCGTCACAGAATTCGATCGAGTAGTTCTCAGTACAGCCTCCTCACTCTTAAGATATTTTATCAAAGAAAGAACAAGGACGGGCCTACTTTTTTGAAAAGCTTCAGGGCTGTCACTCTTCTCAATATTTGTTGTTAGATACCCGTACCTCCACGAGTTAGGTACACAATATCAACACCAGTGTTGAATGTGTAAAGAAGTGAATCGGATGCTGTTATCGTCAGTATGTTATGTACGTGTTCTAATTTCTGTCCATACAGTATTTTTGCGTTTTACATTTATGTAGCCAACATTTTCACATACATCATTCATCTCTAAACCTTATCATCTATGCGTTAATCGTAACCATATCTTTTTATTTCCATTGTCAACAATCTCTTATCTATCTGTATCATCAATTCTCATTTATTTGACATTGTAGCTTATCGTCTCTCTCGTCAATGTTTGATATCATCTACTTCGTGTTGTCTGTCATTATCATCAACCACATCTTGTCTATCCGACCCAGCACTCCCCCGTCCATCTAAATCGCCAACCTTCTCTTATTTATCTAACCTCATCACCCCTCTCTTGTTTGACTCTGCTGATGAATCTCTATTATGTATCTGCAATATCAATCATTTCTTCATTTTTATTTCAATATTGCCGGCCCAATTTTACTTTCTATATCTTGGAATCTCTTGTTTTTCATCTATTTCTACATCAAATACTATTTATTTGTTTATGACATCGACCCCCATTCATCTATCCATATCAGAAACCACCTTTCATGTATCTGTATCGACTCTCTTATTTCTCTACGTTGTTATTGTTCTTCTCTTATAAACTTTCGTCAGGCTTCTTCTTAATTGCGTCTGTACTGTTAATCCTCTCTTATTTGTCTAAAATGCCAGCCTTCTCTTATTTGTCTGTAATTCAGCCTTCTCTAATTGTCTTCATTATAGGTGCGTAAGCGTGTGTGGTGTGTGTTTGTGGAAGGAATAACATGGACTGTTGTTGATAATAAAATATAATAATAATGATTGATAATAACATATGATAACAATAAGAGTTAAGATGTTAGAAATTATAAATTAAACCTGAACATCACAGAAGACACGCCGATACACGAATAAAACAAAAACAAAAATGAAAGAGAATTAAATGAGAAACAATGTTGGGATTGGCTGGTAAACATTTCTATACACAATGACCTTTTGTTAACTTTAAAGAACACATACACATTATGTAATTGAACAAAATACAAACCTTCCAGCAGAGAATAATGACAACCGCTTACCTATAGAAATTATATACACAACTACAGATAATATAGGGATTATGAAATGCACTTTCTACAAAGAGCAACAGAATGATGTGCCTTCATGATTGTATTGCGCATATTTATTGTAGCCAGCCTGGTTAATTTTACAGTGCATAAAACCTCCTGGACATATAAAGTCGTGGATGGGTGAAGTATATAACATCTCTGTAGCTATAATATTTAGAAGTGAGTGAGGAAGAACTCTTCTGTGAGATAAGATCAGAAATGAATAACTGAGAAAAAGCTAGGAGTAATTTCCGTCATTGAATGCATAGAGAAACTAGGAACAAACTAGTTTGGCCATGTGATGAGACAGACACAAACACAAAACAGAACACAACACGCTTTCAACAAACGCTGCGAGAACACCAGACTCAAAATGAGGTCGACCACGAAAAAGATGGATTGGTTGAATATTAGAAATACTAAGAAATATAAATAACTATATCTCACATCGACTCTATAAAAGTCAATGTAGGAAGGAAAGCAGAAGAAAAAGAAGGTGACTAGAAACTATTCGGTGCGATAGAATCACTTATATCGCCAAGCCTGTGTTCTAACGATTATGCCAGCGATACTTTTTTTCGATTGCAACACAGCAATCAAATGGGTGGTGAATAATGAAGTATTCGATTTTCATAGCGTGACGAATTTCTCCTCGTTTCCTTGTTAGCGATTTACTTTGCTCTTTTTATTGCACTTAGCGGTCCATTGCATTTGTTCTCAGCACACATTTGTTCGGGACTGCTTTCCTAAACTTTATTTTTTTCTGTTCCTTTCTGCGAGGCACACGTTGTTTCATTACGAGAGAATAGTAACACGATATTATCACAATACCCTGCTTGGGCTTCCGTTTTCAGTGTTGTTGTGACGTTTTTAACTTCCGTGAATTTGCCCACTTTTGAGAGTTCTAGACAGCCAAAAGGTCAACGAGAAAATTCTCACAGAAGTCAACATAAAATGACAGCTCCTAAAAACTTCAGAAAAAAAGACAATCAACATTTCTCGGGCACATCTTAAGAGGAGAAAATCATGAAGAGTAGGTTATAACTTGCAAAATACATGGGAAAAGAAGCAGCGGATGATATAAAGAGAAGATATTCTAGACAGCTTTGAGTCGTTGCATGATAAACAGTCAATAACCTAATTGATATCATGAAATGAGATACATGGAATTGTGGAAAGACAAGATCGCCCACACCAGCGGTATGGCACATTATGATGATGAAATTGCTTATTAAAAAATGCAATTGACCCTTTGACGAGAAGACTACGTGACAAGAAAAGAAAAATATTCCAATATTGAAACCAAAGGGGAACAATCTCTGGAAAAGAAACTTAAGAACACATCGACCGAAAAATACACTAGTCAACAAAGATTCTAGCTTTGTGAAAGATTCTACAGTTAAGCTGATAAGGAACACAAGAGAAAGGACTACTTGGAAAGTTATGGTCTCGCAAGGCGTTGTCATGGCACCGAATGATAATTTTGAAAGCAATCTGTTCTCGTATTTTATTGTGACATTTGTGATAAAAGAGAAAGGATTGGATGGTCTAGATGTAAGACATCGACCACTAGACAGTAAAGTCCCGCGTTGTAATCTGTCATAGAAAGTAGTCGTTCATTTTTAAACCGTTGCTTCCTTGTGGTTTTACCAGTCGCTGGTCTCTGGTTAGTGAGATTCGATGCCTAGCCCTCTCGGATTGTGGCAAAAAAAAACCCCCAACAAAATACAGGGAGTCTCACAAGCACTCTGCGCACGCTAACAAACCCTTGACAGATAAACTTCAAAGAGTAATCCAAAATGGCCGCTGTCCGGGGAAAATCGTTAAGTAAATCTTCCCCTGCCGAAGACGGATGTGTCTGGTCGAAAGGCGCAGATGTCGCAGTTTTGCCGTAAACTGGCGACTAAACGCATACACGTTTACTTAATGGGTGAACACTGAATAAGAAGAAGTTATGGGAGAGAGTCAATCGCGTCAGAGTAACATGCTGTCTAGGCGCTGAAGTAACAGTCGATTCAAACTCAGTTTGGGGCTCTATTGTAGACCCATCAGCATAAGAATTAGTTACCTGGCTCACATATATAATGTTACCTATATAATGTCCAATATTTAAAGTAGTAATTAATTACACTTAATACATTATTCAATGTAGTGATTACACTTAATACATTATTCAATGTAGTGATTACACTTAATACATTATTCAATGTAGTGATTACACTTAATACATTATTCAATGTAGTGATTACACTTAATACATTATTCAATGTAGTGATTACACTTAATACATTATTCAATGTAGTGATTACACTTAATACATTATTCAATGTAGTGATTACACTTAATACATTATTCAATGTAGTGATTACACTTAATACATTATTCAATGTAGTGATTACACTTGATACATTATTCAATGTAGTGATTACACTTAATACATTATTCAATGTAGTGATTACACTTAATACATTATTCAATGTAGTGATTACACTTAATACATTATTCAATGTAGTGATTACACTTAATACATTATTCAATGTAGTGATTACACTTAATACATTATTCAATGTAGTGATTACACTTAATACATTATTCAATCTAGTGATTCCAGAAGTCGGGGTAAAGCCTGTGGTAAACATAGTATTTCTTCTAAGAAGAACAAACTGCAGCTTCATCAGCTGGATCAAGAAAATCCAGAAACCATAGCGGTCTGTTACATCTCAGCGAAGTCTATAACCGAACATCCCGATGTGTTCCCAGTGACATTACCCTCCGCCCACTTAATTTTGTCCACATTTAGATACAGCCATCGTAATGGTTCATCGTATATCCCTAGATCGGCCATACGCTAATCTCACGGTCTGTTGTTTGATGTGCGACGGGGATAATCTTACGACTAACTGTGTGTTTATAAGTTCGGATTCGGAGTCAAAATCGATGGCCTAACATCATCAAGCGCTATACATAAAAAAAAAAAATATGACGATCATCATTTTCAAGAGGACGTGAGCTTCCGGTATATGGCGGATAGGCGGCGGGAACAATTGAAGGCTATGCATGAAAAGTGTTCCTTGTTGCAGTTTCCTCATATTCCAAGTCCGGCTTGTTGCAGGAGCTACTGAGTTAAGTGCTCTGTGCATACCGTGAGCTGTGTGTCTCATCCGTTTTGATCATGTTTCGATATTCCAATTGTTTACGATGAATGTTGATATCGTATGGCAGGGAACAGTTGGCCGTGTTCACTTTCTGCGCGGTTTCGCCTTATGTCTTTTGGCGTGTGCTGAGACTGCTACGATGGGGACTACAGTTACCTTTCATTGTTTGGGAGATGAGATATTAATTCGGATGATTACACTGGCACGGGCGGATACGCAATGATGGATTTTAATTCGTTTGCAGTGATACCGGGGCCTTCCATAACCAAATAACCAAATAACCAAATTAAAAATAACATTTAAATACTTTTTAATTAACAACAGAACAGTTACAAATGATTAAACTTAAACAATTTGCAATACAATTGATTTCAATTATCATTATTTTGCGTGAATGTTCATTCTGACAGTGTAGTTTCTCATTTGTATCAGCGCCACGCGTCTCTTTATTAATTGCATATTTTTAGCACTGGATTTGATCTGTACATGGTCGCTCAGGAATAAACAGAAAAGGAAGTTAATGAGCACATGGATGAGATGCTTGTGAAAGGCGCTTGGAGTGACCAGATGAAACACAATTAGAAATGATCGAAGATAAAGATTGGTCATTCAATCAACTTTAGACTACATACAGAAACAACAAATAAAATGGTTTGCTTATCTGAAATACTGCCAAGAGACTCTATAGCATAGACAGAATATTTCAAAAGAGTAAAAGAGGAAATGGAAGAAGGGCTCGTGGTACACCGAAAGTAAGATGATTGACGGACTACAATGGTTAAGGCTGCCGGAAGGGCTATAAATAGAACTTTGTATCTTCCGCGACACTCGAACGGTATTTGAGGAAGTGAAGAAAAATAGAGAGAAATAAAGAGAGATATAAAGAGAGATATAAAGAGAGATATAAAGAGAGATATAAAGAGAGAAATATAGAGAGGAATAAAGAGAGATATAAAGAGAGATATATAGAGAGAAATGAAGAGAGATATAAAGAGAGATATAAAGAGAGATATAAAGAGAGAAATATAGAGAGGAATAAAGAGAGATATAAAGAGAGATATATAGAGAGAAATAAAGAGAGATATAAAGAGAGATATAAAGAGAGATATAAAGAGAGATATAAAGAGAGAAATATAGAGAGAAATAAAGAGAGATATAAAGAGAGATATAAAGAGAGATATAAAGAGAGAAATAAAGAGAGAAATATAGAGAGAATAAAGAGAGATATAAAGAGAGATATATAGAGAGAAATAAAGAGAGATATAAAGAGAGATATAAAGAGAGATATAAAGAGAGATATAAAGAGAGATATAAAGAGAGAAATATAGAGAGGAATAAAGAGAGATATAAAGAGAGATATATAGAGAGAAATAAAGAGAGATATAAAGAGAGATATAAAGAGAGATATAAAGAGAGAAATATAGAGAGGAATAAAGAGAGATATAAAGAGAGATATAAAGAGAGATATAAAGAGAGAAATATAGAGAGGAATAAAGAGAGATATAAATAGAGATATAAAGAGAGAAATAAAGAGAGATATAAAGAGAGATATAAAGAGAGATATAAAGAGATATATAAAGAGATATAAAAGAGAGAAATATAGAGAGGAATAAAGAGAGATATAAAGAGAGAAATATAGAGAGGAATAAAGAGAGATATAAAGAGAGATAATAAAGAGAGATATAAAGAGAGATATAAAGAAAGAAATATAGAGAGGAATAAAGAGAGATATAAAGAGAGATATATAGAGAGAAATAAAGAGAGATATAAAGAGAGATATAAAGAGAGATATAAAGAGAGATATAAAGAGAGAAATATAGAGAGGAATAAAGAGAGATATAAAGAGAGATATATAGAGAGAAATAAAGAGAGATATAAAGAGAGATATAAAGAGAGATATAAAGAGAGAAATATAGAGAGGAATAAAGAGAGATATAAAGAGAGATATATAGAGAGAAATAAAGAGAGATATAAAGAGAGATATAAAGAGAGATATAAAGAGAGATATAAAGAGAGATATAAAGAGAGAAATATAGAGAGAAATAAAGAGAGATATAAAGAGAGATATAAAGAGAGAAATATAGAGAGGAATAAAGAGAGATATATAGAGAGAAATAAAGAGAGATATAAAGAGAGATATAAAGAGAGATATAAAGAGAGATATAAAGAGAGATATAAAGAGAGAAATATAGAGAGGAATAAAGAGAGATATAAAGAGAGATATATAGAGAGAAATAAAGAGAGATATAAAGAGAGATATAAAGAGAGATATAAAGAGAGAAATATAGAGAGGAATAAAGAGAGATATAAAGAGAGATATAAAGAGAGATATAAAGAGAGAAATATAGAGAGGAATAAAGAGAGATATAAAGAGAGATATAAAGAGAGATATAAAGAGAGAAATATAGAGAGGAATAAAGAGAGATATAAAGAGAGATATATAGAGAGATATAAAGAGAGAAATAAAGAGAGATATAAAGAGAGAAATAAAGATATATATATATAGAGAGAGAATCCCTACCACTTGCAGGTGGAATATCTATTTCCGAGACTGACAGTGAAAGTAACTCCTTGTTTGGGCGTGGGTCTTTCATCTGACACTATCTACCAATCATGAGTCGTTGACAGCCTCAGTATCCTTAAAATAATTCTCTTCGAATAAAACAACAATTGGAAAATGCTCGCACATCGAGAGCTAAATAAATTTATTTATGGACAGGTCTTATTTTAATTCTGTTTTTAAATTCATGAACAAAAATACACCAAAATACTTCTGAAAAACGTTAAAATGGATTTATTTCTATTCTTAACCTCGATTTGACAGTTTCAAATAAATATATTTGTATCAAAGCCATCATAACTCACGAGCCACGCATGTCATTCCCAGAATTCCGTTGATTATAAATGTACATGAAATGGAGTGATATTACATCACTTCCTGTGACAGGATTAATTTTTATTGCAAATGAAGTTTCAGTTTGTAAAGAGATGGAGAAATGTTTGGTTATTTCATTTGCAAATAACTGCAATATGATTGCGTGTGAGCAGGGTGTCGTGCCGTGCCTGATCGTCTGGATGACTCTCCGAGGCGTAAGTTGACGTTTGCTGCCCGCCAAAATGATTTTACTTGCTTTAATACCGGGTTTATGGCGGCAAAATTGAATTGCGTTTGTATATGGCGGGACATATTTCTTATGTGGGCAATCTCTCAGAGACACATAGGTGTCCTCACACATATCGCCCAAGACAACACGCACACATATATGTGTGTGTATAAATGACGATATATAGATTATGTATGTATGTATATATATATATATATATATATATATATATATATATATATATATATATATATGATATATATATATATATATATATATATATATATATATATATATATATATATATATATATATATATATATATAATCAGACTCGAGCACCCCGTGATAGCTGCTCAGGTCGAGCGGCCAAGATTCTTTGGTCCTTTCCGTTCCTTTCCCCCCTTCTGGTAGACCCCAATAAAGGAATAATAATGTAAACATATTTTTGTTTAATAAAAAAAAAGTAAAGTGCCCCCGTCACGCCATGTGGCGTATAGGAAATATGGTGTTAGTGACCACATATTTCACAGACCTTCGGCACATGATTTTTTGGGGTAATGTGGTCGGTATTTTTGTTTAATAATTAACATATATTACTTAATTGATTGTGGTATTTAATAATGAGACAATCATTTCTTACCGCCCTCTCTCTAATATTAATATCTCCACCGTACATGTCGCTTTTGAGGATTTTATTTATTTATTTATTTTTAAGAGGAAAAACAAAGTACAGTCACCCTTGAATGATGGATAAATAGAGCACGTTGCTGGTGCCTGCATGTATGTGACCATCAGCGCATTGTTGGATAGCGTGGTTACCGTAAGGTTACTGTTGTCTTTATTCCTCCCCACCCCCCACCCTAGAAACTAGTACACATTTTAAACTGACAAATTTTAAAAATATGCTAGGCTCTGAAAAAAGGAAAGTCACGTCACTGAGGTCCGGAGCTTGGTGAGGCGCCGACTGGACTGTAATTGACATGGCTGGCTGACAGGACGGATAACACAGGTGTGAAAGACAGTAAAAGGGTTCTAAAAATATGTGGAGGTGGGTACAAGATCCCAAATTCTACTATTACTGGAAACGTTTATATGAGTGTGATTCCAAATAAGTGTATCCACGTGGACATTTTTTGTATACATACCCAAGCGAACTCATAAATCTGTGTATATCTGCAACTAAGGGTGTGCTCATTGAACAGATGTGCCCAACGGTATTACCACAACTGTAACCATACATTCATAAAAGTATACGTCTGTATATATTATCACAAAGCAGATCCAACAACAACTATAGGTGTCCAAAAGTGCAAGTACACATGCAGACAAATTTACACACATGTATAGGTGCGTGTGCGCATGAGGGTAAGAAATGGGTAGCAGGTATCCTATGTGTATGAGAGCGATATGTTCATGCCTTGTGGGGACAGCGAACCCAACTGGACTATGTGATGATTCTCAAGGGCAAACCGGCTGCGATTTCTGGAGTGATATGAGGCAACGCCAATAACGTGCATGTCGGATTTGCCACTAGTGCCTGGGAATTTGAAATGGACACTGGACTGCCAGTCTTCTGCTCAACATCACGAAGATGCTCACAAAATATATCTCATAGACGGCGGCCACTCTCGCCTATATATCACCTGTCAATGCTTACATCTTATGGCGTAAATGATATTCAGAGATACGCATGTAAACCCCTCGATGATATCAAAATCACCCATTGAGTAACAGGACGCAATCGGCGCAAAGCACATGGTGACAAGCAGATTATACGTGCACATCGAACAGGTCCTAGATATTTGCGGTTTGAGTTGCGCTTGACAAGAGTATCTCTTAGCCTCCCATCGCGTTCGAAGACGATCAAAGGAGGATCACTGAAAAGTAGACAGGTTGTGGGATCCGAGTTGAGAATGGAGCGGTATCGGGTAAGTATCCTCACTGCAGTCAAGTTGTGAGGGTGGTATGTGAGGGCGAATATAAACCACTTTAATGAGTGGCGGATGGATGTGGTAAGTGCCACCGGACGGGAAATGCCGAGACCATTCGTATGAAAAGGTCGTGGCTCTTTAGTTATTTAAATATACGGAGTAACTCATTTAACACTTATGTTACAATATGTAATGTCATTATATTCCGTCTTTTTTCCTCTGTTAAGACTTTACGAGTCGAAACGTTGTTATATGTTCCTTTCATTTACATCTATCCATATACGAGTATCTGCAATATATAAATTATGAGTGGTTATTTGTTCCTTCTTTAAGGATGATGTTTAGATTTTCCTGGATTGCTGAATGGACTAGCGAGGGAATTCTCAACGAGGCCAATACAAAAAGAGAGGTCATTAAAAAAATCAGAAAGTAACAATCGACAATTTGCGGATACATCATAAGAAGAGAAAAGCTAGAATAATTTGTTTTAAAACAATACAAAAAAGAATATCGTGGACGACAAAGAAAGAAGATATTAGATAGCCTGTGTCGTGGCACGGTAAACAGTTAACAACATAACTGATGCAATGCATGGGGGATAGTGCCTTGTATAAGGAAGATAAAGGGCCGAAACACTTGCTCGACGGGGACTTCTTCTGATGATCAGATTGCCTCCTGCTGCGAAGCTCTGTACAAAGAGTTTCCTACTTCAGGATAGTGCCTTTAGAAGGACATGATCGCCTACGTCAGCCAGTATGACACATAATGATCATATGGATTACGATCAGTGGCAAATACTCCGCAAATCAGACTCCAGTGCATAGTGATCCACCTCAACTAGTTAACAATTAATGCACCTGTGTCTTCATCACACAGCAGCACCTGTGTCTTCATCACACAGCAGCACCTGTGTCTTCATCACACAGCAGTCACCTGTGTCTTCATCACACAGCAGTCACCTGTGTCTTCATCACACAGCAGCACCTGTGTCTTCATCACACAGCAGCACCTGTGTCTTCATCACACAGCAGCACCTGTGTCTTCATCACACAGCAGCACCTGTGTCTTCATCACACAGCAGCACCTGTGTCTTCATCACACAGCAGCACCTGTGTCTTCATCACACAGCAGTCACCTGTGTCTTCATCACACAGCAGCACCTGTGTCTTCATCACACAGCAGCACCTGTGTCTTCATCACACAGCAGCACCTGTGTCTTCATCACACAGCAGCACCTGTGTCTCCATCACACAGCAGCACCTGTGTCTCCATCACACAGCAGTCACAGAACTCTCGTTACTGTCATTAACAACCACTTAACTCCGTCTAATCGACAATGATGATGATGATGTGGTTTTCGTTAGTACTAATGGACAAATAATAGCGTTTGTCTTTATTATTTTTTATGTTGTTTGTGCCATCGATATCTTCCGTCGTCACATATTTTTTTTTAAAAGAAACGTTAAAAACATACTTTCTTAGTTTGTGTCCAGTAAATTATATTAACCTTTATTCAAATTGTAACAAGACATATAAAGCACACATATATTCATACGCATAAAATGTTTATTCATTTAAAATATGTTATAATTTCTTTTATTTCTTTTTTCAAATGTTCTAGAATATTGATTTCTACTAATTCAATGGAGTACTGCCTGATTAAAGAACATTACTAATCACAGGATAGCCATTAATAAAAAGAACCTATATTTTGCGTACAATAAATATACATCATTTCTGGTTGCTAGGCCTAACAGATTTCATTACTAATTTCTTGAGATCAAACATATGTGTTTACATTATCCATGTAATCAGACTGCTAGGTTCCCATTTCATTAACATGAGAACGAGTACCTTACTATTACACCTCCTATATTTACATCATCTTTTCCATTCATTCATCGCTACATTTTCCATCTGTTTTCCCATCTTCCTTGCTTTTTTCTCTCCAACATGTGTTTTTAGAAGTATTCCCTGTCTGCCTTATTTTTTAAGGGCAAATTCAGTTATTATTTATCCTAATCATTTATTTAATGATTGATAACATTTTTAATTATTTTCTGAGTTTATGTAAATTCTATACCAATTCTCAAGAGCATGTTCAAGATTCCATAACTTTCCTTCGCATTTGGAAACATGTTACTGCATCTTGTTTCATTTATCCACGATTTACTTTAATGGACATATTCGGTTGTGTAAGTCAGTGTAAACTTTCCAACATTTATCTTCATTATCACCAAGCTGCAGCAGAGTGGTTAACTCATTGACTTGATGATAAAATGATTTGGGTTCAAACCTAACCTAGTCTCCAGTCTACTCAGTTGAAAACATGTTGTACCTGGTTTACAGAGTTGGAGAATGTTTTACCTGAAATGATATAACACTTACAGAGATGGAGAATGTTTTACCTGAAATGATATAACACTTACAGAGGTGGAGAATGTTTTACCTGAAATGATATAACACTTACAGAGGTGGAGAATGTTTTACCTGAAATGATATAACACTTACAGAGATGGAGAATGTGTTACCAGGAAATATATAACACTTACAGAGTTGGAGAATACCAGGAATTATATAACACATACAGAGATGGAGAATGTGTTACCAGGAATTATATAACACTTACAGAGTTGGAGAATGTGTTACCAGGAATTATATAACACTTACAGAGATGGAGAATGTGTTACCAGGAATTATATAACACATACAGAGTTGGAGAATGTGTTACCAGGAATTATATAACACTTACAGAGTTGGAGAATGTGTTACCAGGAATTATATAACACATACAGAGATGGAGAATGTGTTACCAGGAATTATATAACACTTACAGAGATGGAGAATGTGTTACCAGGAATTATATAACACTTACAGAGATGGAGAATGTGTTACCAGGAATTATATAACACTTGCAGAGTGGGAGAACGTGTTACCAGAAATGATATAACACTGGCTCTTCTCTTCCCCCCCCCCACCTTTTTTTCCTCTCTCTCTCTCTTTTGTTTCTTTCAATTTGCGCGAATAAATTTGATGCGTCACTTTCATAGAACATCAGTTGTACGAGGTATTATCTACTTTTTACATTCATTGTCACTGACTTTCTGTACATGAAAACCGGAGATGAAAACGAATATTTTTTTTAATTGGAAATATCTAAAAGGGATAAATGGAAGAGGGTCTGACAAACTACAAACTTAACCATGAAATCTTATAGCAGCAGAACACAAATAACTGAAATTTGTTCATTAGATAATATTTCATGTCACTTAGCCCAAGAGTATTAAAGAAGGAAATACTGCGCGGGACGTAAAAAAAAAAAAGTTAAAGTAATTTAATAGGAAAGAAGAAGATAAACATAAAAATCGAATTGTATGACAAATGTAATGTATGAGTTCAGATACTGCGAGTATGTTAGGGAATATGCCAGAGTGACTGCGTTGTGATGACAATTAATTCATAAAATAAAATAATTAATTACAGACTCATGAAGAGACCGCTATGGAAATTAATCTTCTAAAGATTCAAAAGGGAATAAATTGCAATTAAATGATGAGATTAATTAATAGAATCCCGAGGGTCACTTTTATGTTCATGCCCGAGGGCAGGATTTTGTTAGTTTTGAAAAAAAAGTTGAAATTACTTCTTCGCTGCATGTTCTTTTAATTTAGGAACGCGAGCAAATTTGACATATTTATGGTGTTTTATATAACGTGTATGTTGTAGGGAAGATTCTATTCTAGTGAGAGGTGGCACAGGATTGACTCGTTGTAGCGAAAAATGGTTGGATTTATGTTAATACAGATGTCTGCGTCTTTTCAATGACTCACACAGAGACTAATGCATTTACTGAAACAGGGACCTACACACATGTCTACAGGGAGACTCATTCATAGATATACAATTAAACTAATGCACAGACATTTTTGTTTTCAGAGACTCACAGACAGCCTTAAACGCAAACTAATATACGGATTCACACAAACTCCCAGGTTTGTGATTCATAACATATCTTGACATATCCGTTCAGCGACTAATACACATGGAATCATTTCTGGGGAGAGGTATATTTACAACGTTCGGGGAAAATTCACAAAAATCAACAACAGAAAAAAAAACAACAAAGAACAGTAGATGGTCAGAAGCATGATTGAAACGCACTCCTAGGCACCGCGCTTTGCTACATAAACCAAACGCTAGAGCACAAGGCTAACTCAGCTACCTATATCATCATCATTATCATCATTATCATCATCATCATCATCGTCATCAAGTACCATGCCTGCTGGCGTAGGGGATCATATCTATCCTCAAATTTTGATCACGACAGTTATTTATCATTTCTGTTGTTGACCTTCTGCCAAGCCATTCTCTTAAGCTGTCTGGTATCTTTTCTCTTTGCTTCCCTCTATTTCTTCGTCCCTCAATTTTTTCCCAGTTGTTACAATATATTCCAGCTGCTCTCTTCTCATTACATGGCCAAAAAATGATGATTGTTTCTTCCTAATATTGGAAATTAGCTCTCTTTTTGCTTTGGCCTCTTTCAGAACGTTTTCATTACTCTTCTTAGCTGTCCATGATATTCTTAACATTCTTCTGTAAAATCACATTTTTACAGCCTCCAGTAACTTTCTTGTCCTTTGTCCTATTGTCCATGATTCACATCCATATATTAAGACTGGCTCTACATAACATTTAAGAACTCTTTTTTTTGTTTCTATTGTCAAAAATGGATTGCATAGTATCTCCCTCATTTTTTGGAAAGCTGCTTTTGCCTGAGCCATTCTGCATCTAACCTCTGGTTTACATCTTCCGTCTGAGGTTAACAAAGTTCCCATATATATATATATATATATATATATATATATATATATATATATATATATGTAGTATTGTGCCATCATGGTACAAGATCAACAATTTATAGGAGTTTTAGACTAAGGTGGCTGGGTCTTGTAAGAAGAATGACAAACATTTGTATTACCAAAAAAAACATTGTATAGCTAACTTAAGGACGGAAAGAAACCAAAGGGCAGACCAGTGCTGAGATTAAGATAAGGATGTTTGCAGGGCTTCCTTGAGGGAATTCTCTATCAGTGAAAGAAACTGGAAAATCTGGCTGCAGATCGTAGCACATGGAGAACAAAATAAAAAAATGGTCCAGCATCTTTCAATGCAGTATTGATAACAAATTCGTAAACAAAAGGCGCACGAGAAAGGTGACGAGACCAGACACCACGGATACATATTATTTGTCATCCTGTTCGGCAAAGCAACATCCAGCATAAGACACTAATATATTAAACAAACTACTGACATATCATGATTGTTTACAGCCAATCTTCTGCCTAAACGCAAGGGTTATATTATATATATATATATATATATATATATATATATATATATATATATATATATATATATATAAAGAATATAATTTCAGCATGTTACAATATCAGCCGCGATAGCTGGGTGGTTAGTGAACTGGACTACAAAGGACAAGAGGTAGGGTTCGATCCCAACCGACGGCTCCGGTTCACCCAGCCTTTAATGGGTACTGGATTTTTTTTCTGGGAAAGTGAAGCGGCACGGGTGTAATACCGACCACATTACCCCAAAAATCATGTTCCGAAGGTCTGTAAAATTTATGGTCACTAACACCATATTCCCTATACGCCACTTGGCGTGACGGTGGTACTTTTTTTTACGTTACAATATCAAAAAGCACATGCAAAACAGAATAATTTATAATTGTAATAATTTTTAAATATTGATTTTAAACTCGAATTCGTCTAATGATCTTCACTTTTTCCTTTTTTTTCAATAGACGATTCGTATTATGAATTTTTACTCGACTTCTGTTAGGTAAAAATGTGCAATCAAATGAAATGAGAAAAGAAGGCAAATGAAGAGTAAGGTACTAAGTGTGCTCAGGTCTTGGACATTGTACAAAAGGTGGTCACATTTTAAGATGTAAAGAGATGGTTTCGTGTCAAACAAATCATCGTGCGACTTTTTGAATAATAACAACTGTCTTGATCCTCAGCTAAAGACAAACAAGAAATGAAAACGTTGAGAGTAAATGTGTGTTCAATAAAACACGAATTTCCTTCTTTTGTCTCAACAGGCTGTCTGAAGCGGGATGTTAATAGATGATGATTTTAGCCAGAAACTGTCTTCCCGGGTATCTGATTTAACTGTTTCTACGAATATTTTAATGTCAATCTAACTTAGAATGAACAATGTTTTGGGAATAAAGAAAGAAATGGTGAAGGATAGCGGTAAAGCTGGAGTAGATGCATTATGTAGGGAAAATGTGATTGGTTATGATTAAACATCATCATCATTACACTGTTTGACAGTGTTTGTTTAATCATAATTATGGTTTATTCTAAGGCCCCGGTATCACTACAAACGAATTAAAATCCATAATTGCTCAACAGCCCGTGCCTGTGGAATCATCCGAATTAAACCTCATCTCATTGTAGGATCCAAATAATGTGACGTTTTAACTTTATGGATAAGACAAAACTAAGCAAAAGATCAAAGTTTCGACAGTTAAAGGTCTTCAACTTTGGCAATCACAAACAAAATACAAGATAACTATTTTAAAATCCTAGGGTATAGACAAAAATCTAAATGGTTGCAGACGGGTTGAACACTATATAAACAAACACATACAGTAACAAGTGATACGAAACAACAGTGGTTCTGGAAACGAAGTTAAGAAAGGCGGAATAAACATATAAAAAGAACAATTTGTGTAGGAACATAAAGCGTTATTAGAAATTAGAATTAATCTAAATTGGATTTAAAGTACCGAATTAATCCACCTTGAGTTTAAATTACTAAATTAATCCAACTTGGGTTTAAAGTACCACATTAATATAACTTGGGTTTAAAGTACCAAATGAATCCAACTTGGTTTAATATAACAAATTAATCAAACTTGTTTTAAAATACCAAATTAATCAAACTTGGCTTAAAATACCAAATTAATCCAACGTGGTTTAAAATACCAAATTAATCCAACGTGGTTTAAAATACCAAATTAATCCAACTTGGTTTAAAATACCACATTAATCCAACTTGGTTTAAAATACCACATTAATCCAACGTGGTTTAAAATACCACATTAATCCAACGTGGTTTAAAATACCAAATTAATCCAACTTGGTTTAAAATACCACATTAATCCAATTTGGTTTAAAATACCACATTAATCCAACTTGGTTTAAAATACCACATTAATCCAACGTGGTTTAAAATACCAAATTAAGCCAACTTGGTTTAAAATACCACAACCTACAAAGAGAGAATTATCAGAAGTGAACCTGTGTTCATACAAAGAACTCGAAATAATGCACGTGAAGCGACTGTCTTCAATGACAAAATGTTCAGACGAATTTATATGGATCGTAACAAGAACGCCAGAATCACAAGACATGTTATTGACATGCTCACAAATTCACTTAAACATAGATGCTAGTAAATTCAACAACCACCTGGTCATAAATGCTAATGACAACAAACAGTTATAAATGATCATGACAACAAACACTTAGTTTATACATGATCATGACAACAAACACTTATTTTATAAATGATCATGACAACAAACACTTAGTTATAAATGATCATGACAACAAACACTTAGTTATAAATGATCATGACAACAAACACTTAGTTATAAATGATCATGACAACAAACAATTAGTTATAAATGATCATGACAACAAACACTTAGTTATAAACGATCATGACAACAAACAGTTATAAATAGTCATGAAAACAATGACTTAGTGATAAATGCTCAGGAAAACGACCACATAATAAAAGATGTTCATAAAAACGACCACATAATAATATATGGTCATGAAAACGACCACATAATCAGAGATACATACTGAAACGATCACTAAATCAGAGATACATACTGAAACGATCACTTAATCAGAGATACATACTGAAACGATCACTTAATCAGAGATACATACTGAAACGATCACTAAATCAGAGATACATACTGAAACGATCACCTAATCAGAGATACATACTGAAACGATCACCTAATCACTTCAGATTTTTAAAAGGATTATTAAGATAGTCTGTATTGTTTTTTGTTGTTGTTTATTTAACTTTATTCTTGAATAGTTCACATATAGTACCTATATCCTGTCGTACACCCTGCTAAGATCTACATGTGTTACCATGAAGAAGTTCGAGATGGCAATGAACATTTCCAAGTATAATGATGACGGCGTTAGTCCTAACACAAAGACTGAATTAAATGTATTTTTTAAAGCTCGTTCTTATTATTCGATTAATGATAAAATTCTTATTGCTGTTAAATTCTAGTCCACGCAAATGCGTGCAAAAACTGAATCTTTTAGATCCTCAGCTATGAACGGTCTCCACCTGAACAATTTAAACACGGGGCTTACGTTTTGTTCTCCCCTTCTGACTTTGTTCTCGAATGCATCTACCTTCATATTATTTATCACGCAGAAAAATCTAATCACTCCTCGTTGGATTCTCTCTCTCTCTCTCTCTCTCTCTCTCTCTCTCTCTCTCTCTCTCTCTCTTTGATCAGGACTCAATCAGAGTAGGACTCCAGACTCTCGCACGAAGACAGCTGTCTGTTTAAGCCTGTTAGATCCACTCCGATTGAATACCAGTAAAAACGTTGCACTGTTTTCTGCGCCAGTGGCACAGTGCATCCGATTTCAGCCAGCATTTTCTTCAAGTTTGCTTTCCTTAGCCTTTGATTGTCCCCAATCTTCCTGCAAGACAGCAGATGATCTTTTCTGTAGGGGGATTCTGCCCTTAGATGGTCGGCCTTCCCAGGTTTACGAGCACCATATGCCCGAGTCACTAGAGGTGACTAACACAGACATACGACTTGTAATATGAGGAAACTGCAACTAGGAACACTTTTCATGCACAGCCTCCAACTGTTCCCGCCGCCTATCCCCATATACCGGTAAGTCACGTCCTCTTAAAAATGATGATCGTCGTAGCACTTGATGATGTTAGGCCATCGATTCAAAACGGATATTATTTTAGCACTATGTATCAACATTATCTCTGTCTTTAATCACATACATGTAATTATCAATTTTGCGATATTTCTTGATTTGTCCACAATCTATGATTCTCTCTAATTTTATTATGGACAAATTTATATTTAAAGAAGGAAGGAAGGAAAGAATGAAGGGAGGACCCTCTTACTCCTCGTAGTCCATATGATTTTTATTGTCAATATTTCTTTTACAATTGACACATGATTTAGTATGGTGAAGAGCACTACAACAGTGCTGTTTACTTTTTCTAGAAACACTTTTGATATCAATAAATAGTAGGGTAACTTTGAAGCCGTCAGTCGGGATCGAACCCACATCTCTTGTCCTTAAAAGACCAATTCACAAACACCACTGCTCCATCACGTCTCGTGGCCAATATACACATAAATATATATATAAACAAGACGAGTGATATGAATTGAAACTCACACGGCACAAATGAAACGTATACAACCGAGGATTTCAAACAGAAGTATTTAAGACAGATCTATTGTCACAGCTAGAGAAATGCTCAAAGCAATATCGATTATTCGTTTAAAGAAATGTTGTTACCTCCTCTCCCCCGCCGCATTCTCCGAAATTCTTTTCTTTCCAAAAATTGCCCGTTTATTGAAAGAATTCCTATTCTCATAAAGCACTTTTAGTTTCGAATATGCAGATCATTCGCTGAAAGTACAATTTCGATGGGAAATGCTCAATTTCTATTTATGCTGTTTATTTTTTCCATGGTAATTGCAGATATTAAGTAAACGAAAACTGGATGGGGAAAAAAAACAAATTATGAACAGTATCGATTGTTTCATAGAAACAGGAAGTTGAAATACGAGAATAAATCTAGGAAAAGTGATCCATTATGAACATATAAACATAGAAACATAGAATATTTGTGCTCTTACCTCGTGTCTTACAGCAAACTTGCTCTAAATACAACCCTGTTTTCCCTCGTCCGATGCAACTTTTTTGGCTTATGTTTAATTACGTTATTTTCCGCCTGCCGTTTGATTCTCGTCTTCAACCGTACACGCTTAAACGTGCCTTCTGGGCAGAGCATCGTCTTTATTGATATTAAAAGTGTAAACATATCTGGTCAGATTAAGTATCGTTTTCCCAGTTGAGACTGCCTGCGATATATCTCTCCCAGCATTTACTCAATCTTGCCTCGATGACACACTCCGAACGATTACTTTATGCAATTATCTTGATGTTTTCTCCGCTCTTCTCTTGATGCTACTTCATTAATTTATTGATCTTTCATCTACATGTTCCTGGATTTTTTCTTTCATATTTCCCCTTTAATTTGCCTCCGCATTTTTCCAATAATCGTTTATTTCTGCTTGTCTTAAAGTCTCTGTGTCTTCCTGTAATGGTTCTTCCTCGCTTTTTTAATGTTTCATTTGCATTTATTTCTTCCCTCAATTTCTTTTCTTTCTTCTCCTACATTTACTTCGACTCACGTACGTCCGTCTCTTATCTTTTGATGTTTCCACACTTCCGTTACTCCTTCTCTACTCAAACACTCTTATCTCTTGATACTTGCTGTTAGCATCTCTCGATGTTTTACCTAATTCTTAACGTTTCCTTTACACGCATTTCATTTTTCAGTTAATCTTTTTTTCTGAATCTTCTTTTATCTCCCATCACTCAATAATTCCTCACATAATCAAATATTTAAATTTCTTCTAGAAATGTGATATTTACCTCCATTTCTCCTGATATTGTTTCACAGCTGTTCATTATGTTGCTGCCACTTTCTTTGTAATATTTCTTTAAGTGTCTTTCGTGCATCTCTTAACGTTGGTTCTATCCACTAGCAATGTTAACACTTATCATTTCACCACTCACTTACCTTAAAGTTTGTTCCATCCACTAGCTAATCCACTTATCATTTCACCGCTCACTGATCTTAAAGTTCTGTTGTATTCAACGAACGCAATTTCTCAGGTTAATTGTAACTATGCACTGGTCTCAATCAATCAAATATATAACAGAAATTGACAACAAACAAACAACAACTAAATTAACCTGAAGTAAAGAAAAACGTGACGGAAATTTCTATTTGATAACATCGTCAACCATTTGTTATTTACTTTTTTTTTTAAACACCAATATTTTTTTCTCTCTCTCGACTGTTCTCAAACGGTCGTTAAAAGTGCGTAGATTGACGTAAAGACGTATTTTTTTTTTTACACCAGTGATTTCTCATCGCCTTTTAGCCCGTCATATCAAATTTCAGCAAGATTTGTGTGCATCAGGTTTGTCTACCCGTCATGACTGGGTAGACTAGCTAGCCTGTTTCCAGAATCGGCACACAGAGAGAGTGTAGGATTTTGATTAGCTCTGGATAGTTGATGATACGACGTCAGGAGTCTCCAATTCTATTTTGACTCATTTTCTTTACGGCACCTCCAATTTTTAGTCATCTTTATAACTAGCTTGTAAAGTAAAGTAAACTGCCCCCGTCACGCCAAGTGGCGTATAGGGAATATGGTGTTAGTGACCATAAATTTTACAGACCTTCGGCACATGATTTTTGGAGTAATGTGGTCAGTATTACGCCCGTTCCGCTTTACTTTCGCAGAAAAAAATCCGGTACCCATTAAAGGCTGGGTGAACCGGAGCCGTCGGTTGGGATCGAACCCTACCTCTTGTCCTTTGTAGTCCAGTTCACTAACCACTGAGCTATCGCGGCTCCCTTATAACAGGTATAGACAAGAAGAACTAGCTGACCTTTGGCTGATCGTTTGGATCAGCTACCGCTCTCTCTCTGTCTTCCCTAGAGCTTCCCAGAAAAACCATCTGCATCATTGTAGACTGATTAACGAGGTTATAGTCATTGTCATTCCCTCGTGGGAAAAACTACTGTGATCTGATATAGAAGTCTACACGTTACACTAGCTACTAGTTTGAATAGTAGCTTCCAAATTCTGCAGCGGGAACTGACAAATCAGAAAGCCATTTCTGCCCGGTGCAAGAGATCTTTGGGAACAAGCTCATTACATTAACAAGTCAATCAATCAATCAGTTAATCAGTCTATCAATTAGTCAGTCAATCGTGGTTCATATATAACTATCTTCTTTTTTGTTGCAGGAGAAAGGAGGTATGTATAATATGATTTGGTGACATTTGATATATTGCCTGTTCTTTGTATCGCTTTCCTTTAAGATTTGGTGTCGTTCTTGAACGAATCAGAACGCTGTTGGGATATAAATGTTTTAATTATAACATGTGTCTTTTATTTCTTCTCATCACCTTTTTCTTTGGTCTATCTCTTGCTATCTATCGTTATGATAAAACTTCATAATTACTTGCATTCTATATTTGTATTTTCGCTGATTAGAAGATTCTCTAGCAGAGTTAACAGTGTGCGAATTTTTTTTTTTTTTTTTTTTTTTTTTTTTTTTTGCGTTCGCCAGCTTTTACCTCTGACGAAGTCCCTAGAGACTAGGAACGGAATTTTGCGTGTTAATCCGTTTTTCCCTTGCAGCCGTGTGAGGGACAGGGGTCCCTCGCCGCACAGGCAGATGGCTCTATCTTCGGAGGTACTCATATTTTTTTTCCGTCGATGAGTAATTGATGTTTCAAGCCGGGCCTCGCTGCTGAGACCAGGGGTGGTTTCCGCAGAGAGAAATCATAAATAAAAATCCTAACTGGTGCAGCCGGGATTTGAACCCACAAACTCTCTGTCTCGAGGCTGGCGTCTTGCCTCGAGACCAACCAGTCCCCGTGTGCAAATTAGTGGCCCCGTGGGTTTGGGCTCAAAGGCCAAATGTGGTGATTGTTCTTCGTAACGATAAGGCTCCGGGTTTTCCTCGCCTCTGATTTGTTATCAGAAACGCTGTCTGAGAAAGTACGGTGTAATAACTATCTTATCGCCATTAAACGTGTCCAGGTTCTTGACAAATAGACACTAACATCATAATCCCCATGGGCGTCGTTAGTAAAAAAAAAAAAAAGTAAAGTACACCCTTCATGAAGGGAGCCGCGATAGCTCAGTGGTTAGTGAACTGGACTACCACGGACAAGGGGTAGGGTTCGATCCCAACCGACGGTTTCCTGGTCCACCCAGCCTTAAATGGGTACCGGATTTTTTTCTGAGAAAGTAAATCAGCACGGGCGTAATACTGACCACATTACCCCAAAAATCATGTGCTGAAGGTCTGTAAAATATAGGATCACTAACACCATATTTCCCTATACGCCACTTGGCGTGATGGGGGTACTTTACTTTACTTTTACACCCTTCATGCCATATGGCGTGTAGGGAATATGGTGATATGAGCGTCGTTAGGCATGGTAGAAATTTTACTTTCTACTTTTTTCTTACTAATAATCTATAATGGTGAGAACTATTACTTTCCCTACCAATAATCCATAATGGTGAGAACCATTACTTTTCTTACTAATAATCTATAATGGTGAGAACCTTTACTTTCACTACCAATAATCTATAATGGTGAGAACCTTTACTGTCCCTACCAATAATCTATAATGGTGAGAACCTTTACTGTCCCTACCAATAATCTATAATGGTGAGAACCTTTACTTTCCCTACCAATAATCTATAATTCTGAGAACCTTTACATTCCCTACCAATAATCTATAATTCTGAGAACCTTTACTTTCCCTACCAATAATCTATAATGGTGAGAACCTTTACTTTCCCTACCAATAATCTATAATGGTGAGAACCTTTACTTTCCCTACCAATAATCTATAATGGTGAGAACCTTTACTTTCCCTACCAATAATCTATAATGGTGAGAACCTTTACTTTCCCTACCAATAATCTATAATGGTGAGAACCTTTACTGTCCCTACCAATAATCTATAATGGTGAGAACCTTTACATTCCCTACCAATAATCTATAATTCTGAGAACCTTTACTTTCCCTACCAATAATCTATAATGGTGAGAACCATTACTTTTCTTACTAATAATCTATAATGGTGAGAACCATTACTTTTCTTACTAATAATCTATAATAATGGTGGGAACTTCTACTTTTCACAGAGTATAATATTGCTAATTTTCACTGTCTTTTTTTGTGTTACATTCCTTTTCCCCTGTGGTTCAGTGCATATTTAACTACACTACTAATGACAAAAGTTTGGGTTCGACCACATCGACGGCTTCTATGTTCATCCAGCCTTAAATGAGCACTGGATGTTTCTAGGAAAGTAGGATAACTTGGCGTAATACCGACCACATCATCCACACAATTTTCCGAAAGTCATTGACAAATACAGGTACCAACGACATATTCTCCTTTCGAGATCTATGGAGCCCTAATGCTTGTTTTCATCAGTTATTTGCAATTACCAGAATGGTATTTAATTTATTATGAATGAAAAATCCAATGCTCAATTTATAGAATATATCTTCAAAATTGAGCAAATAGTCCACCGACATTACAGAATTACGTGGCAGTTAGATAAATTTATAAATAAACGTGCAGGCATAACGCTGAACTGTACCATGACAGTTTAATAGAGTAGTAGTTGTTGTCTTGGTGGTGTTTGACTACTTCTTGGCGCGGCACAATCCGTTCAACCTCAGATTACGTGACAGTCGCATTCTCACCTTTTATTGTATTTCCTAACAGGCTTTTGTTAAATTGAGCCCTGATGTATATAAAGATCTCCGTATATTGAACGAATTATGTTACATTATCAAGAGTTCCTATGTGCCGAATACAGTATATTGTTTAATACTGTAACATTGATATGTTTTCTTACCGGTAGCTTACTTCTGTTTTACTTGTCTTATCGGGGTATATCACAATGGTCGTGGTATGTTAACACTGTGAATTTATTGAGTACTTTTCTCATCATTCCAAGAAAGACAGTTCAGTGTGCTCCTTAAAATACTAGGACGTCATCAAGTGCCACATCGACTGATAATAATAATGATGAAGATGGTGATGATGATCCTCTCATTAATTATTATTCTGGCCCATCACCAGTGGCGTGTATAGTATGCGGTCCTGTTGGAAGTACCCACCTGCCGACATGGCTGTTTAATTCACAGGGGCGCTCAAAACAATGTCAGGTATGTCTACCTAATGTCAAAAACCTACAAAATATAGAAACGGAGAGTAACACAGAGAAGTGGGTAAACGGGTAGATAGAACATGTTGTTTTACGATCATTTGGACGGAGGTTCATTTCCTAATGAAGTCAGTAGGTTTAATATTTTTGTTTCAAGTCAATGATGACAAAATGAAACCAAATTTTACCGGTACACCACGTGACAGCCGCACTAAAACAACGGACTATCATTCTCCAGTTTTCACATAAATCCCCAGGGAAATCCCCAGTAAATTGAATAAGTGCTGTAAGTAAAGTAGGGAGAATGCGTTTCTATCGACAAAATACATAGCTTCTAGCCGCTATTCTTTAATCTATCATATGAATCCTGCCCCGCGCTTATATCTTATGTTTATAACTCATCATTATGCGTCCTATCGGTTGGGGAAGGCGATTATGCCCTATTACAATTATGTATCCACAGTGTATCGTATTATATCTGTTATTGAGTTATTGATTTTTTTGCGGGTCATCATCATTGCACTCCGAACATGTCCATAGGTGCTCAGATCCCCTTCCTCAGCAAGTCCTGCAGTGTCCAGCGACTGACGACTCCAGTTCTGTGTTGGTTGATAAGTCTTCTTACACGCCCACTACATTTCTCATTTCTGGCTGGAACCATCTTAACTCCCATTTCTTTCATCCAAAGGAGTGACGTGGACTCTTGATTGTCGAAGTCCTGTTGTTGGTTATTTATCGTGTCGTGATACCATGATATCTATTATTTTTTTCTTTTCTCTCTCTCTCTCTCTCTCTCTCTCTCTCTCTCTCTCTCTTTCATTCTCTTTGCCAGTTGTAACCAAGTATTCCAACTTCCCTCTTCTTATCTTGTGCTCGGAAAAATGTTCATTGTATATATTTATATACTACAGTATGTGTTTACATTATTATATAATGAACATGGAATAATAAGGAATACCGCCTCACATCTTGAGTTTCGATGCTTGAAGCGACACTATCCAGAAGTCTCCGAACACTTCTGGAATGGCGGCGAACACATATGGGTGAAAACTCGTGTGCTATGACGCCGATTCAAGTCTCGTACTTTACCTTTAGTTAAATAATAAATACTATATTATTTTCACACTGCTGTGTATTCAAAGATATAATTTGTTTCCAACTAAATTAGTGCGTAGGAAAGAAGAGGTAAACTACAATTTACACGATAAAAATCTGTTATCAGAATTTAACTATCAGAGGAAGAAGGTTTATTATAAAATGTAAATGCCAAAGGTATAAAGTTTATTATTAAGCTTTTGATTTCAGAAATAGATAGTTCAGTTATCCAACGTTTCACTGTCAAATATTTACGGTTTATTATCACGCTCTGTCAGAGATGTTAAATTTATTACCTGACGTTGACTTTTAGAGGTAAAGATTTATTATCAAACATTAACTGTCAGAGATAGAATGTTTTATTTTTCAAAGATCTGTATTGTTGATAAATTTGTACCATCTTAGAAATTGTTCTGGTTCTGTCAGACCTTTGGGTCTCTCGGCTGCGTGGAGAGAAGAAACATGTGCAACAACTAGTCTCTTATTTCTTATTTTTCTTATCTGAGAAGGTGAGGAATGCCGACCTCCCATCGTGAGTTTCGATGCTTGAAGCGACACTATCCATATGTCCCCGAACAATTCTGGACAGGCGACCCAGCACATATGAGTGAAAACTCGCGTGATAAGATGCCGATTCAACTCTCGTACTTTACCTTTACTTTTGTCTTATGCTTAAGCTCGCACCCTTGATGTAGAAGGGGAATTGCAGGCCAAAATAGGTAGAGACTGAATTTGGTGCAGAGGAGTGCGAAAGGGGATAGGAGTGACGTGGCATATGATGACGTGCGTTGGCAAGGGGAGATTGGTTTTTTTTTTTTTTTTGAGCAGTTAAAGTGAGTCGGTGTATGAGATGAAGCCTGGCAGTTTCTTTAATCTCATCTAGGATGGGCCTCATATCCTGGAACCTGAAATGCAAGGAAGGACGTGGCCAGTTCTTTATTCATTATCTTTATATGTGGACATCGGCACCGACACACCTGCTGAACAATGAGCGGACTTAATGATAGAGAGTCCAGTCCAACTCTCAGAGCTGTGCGTTTCTTTTTTAACCGCTGTGCTGGGATTTCAACCATGGTAGAGATGGCGCTATGTTGTTTCAACTGAAGACAGGTGACCTGCCAGCGCCGCGGGAAACTTTGATTTTTAGTCCTAGCGGCAATAAAGGAAGAAAGAGGAATGGAGAGGAAATCCATGACCTCTGGACCTGGCAGAGAATGTCAGTTGAATTTCTAGAGGACAGGAACTAATGAAGTTCCTTGTGTGACTTAGAGATAAGCAAAGTCGTTAGGGTGATAATCATGGAGAATTACGTCTCATGTTTAAGTCGAGACGGTCCTGTGTTTTAATAAAAGTGTAGTTTGTCCAGTTATGTTATTAATTCAACTTTTGAGTGTAGATTCATGTAGTGTGGAATTGAAAAAAGATACAACAGTTTTGAAAAGTGCCTACAGGATATTACTACATGAACAGCAGAGTACACGGTCAATTGCTAGTTTGATTCTTGTTGTGAAAATAGCATGTGACTTGCTACGTGGAAATTAATAAACACAGGTCATTTACTACGAATTGTTTTTGTTAAATTGCGCTGTGTGTTAAGGTCACAGTGACAAACGGCATAGAGACAAACGAACCATAAAATCAACGCGAAGTACACCATAGAACACAAGCACGACGCAAGTGGCACAAGTACAAACAGAGATTAACGTATGAAGAAAACTGTACATTGAGATAACACTCTAATGCTCCAACTCAAGCAGAAAGCAGACAGATTCACAGAAAAAGAGAATATACGGCGAAAAAAAAGAAAACAATAACACACTAGGGGCGCTGCAAAATCCATAGTCAACTATGACTGACGGATACTTCTACTATAGTACCATCTAAAGCGCTTTACTCCGCGTTTTACTCCAGAACACACTCTGAACCTGTCAATGGTGTCTTCTATGACTGCATGCATATCGACCTCTCCCGCGGTGTACGCAACTAAAAGATAATAATTGCACATACATATCAATAAATACTACCCTAGACAAACGCTGACAATTATGTTGGTCTTGTCTACTACAGTAAATTTATTTACTATTAATATATATATATATATATATATATATATATATATATATATATATATATATAAAGTAAAGAACCCCCGTTACGCCAAGTGGCGTATAGGGAATATGGTGTTAGTAATCATAAATTTTGCAGACCTTTAGCACATGGTTTTTGGGGTAATGTGGTCGGTATTACGCCCGTGCTGCTTTACTTTCCCAGAAAAAAATCCGGTACCCATTTAAGGCTGGTTGAACCCGGAAGCCGTCGGTTGGGATCGAACCCTACCTCTTGTCATTTTTTAGTCCAGTTCACTAACCACTGAGCTATCTTGGCTCTCTCTCTCTCTCTCTCTCTCTCTCTATATATATATATATATATATATATATATATATATATATATATATGTACATATATATTTGTACGTCAATATAGCTACGAGGAGGGGAGGTAGGCGGAAAAAGAGATGAGAATACACCATCAAAGAATGGTAACAAGCATCGACTTTACAGTCTCAAAAATGTCTGAAGAAAGATATGAAGAAGGAATATCAATGGTGTCCAAACGATCCCCAGGGTTTTAGGATGAAGAAGCAGAATATAGCAACTTTATCCCCAGTTATTCATTTGTTTTGTTCTGCAAGCTCCAGAAATTGGGTATTCTTATAATGGTATTTTTCTGTTTTAGACTACTTAGATTTCTGACCAGCTCTAACAAATATGTTATGTTGTTCTTGTGTATTTTTTCTCGCCATAAATAAAGTATGAAAACACTATACTGAGGAATGGTATATTCTATTCTTATGGATCTACAGATAGATTCGGTCTTGTCGGTCTAGAATATCGAAAATCAAGGGAAATGTATGAATGCTTTCACTTGCAACACACAGTTTGCCTTAGGCAGCAGATAATATACTTTGGAAGGCAGTGGATCGTTTACTTGTGTATAAAACATGTCTTTTTATTTAGTAAAATATTTAGTTTGCTGAGTTGGAAAACATCTTACCCTCTTGTAAATTTCTTTGACCGAAATGATTTTTACCTTTTTTGTAAAGTAACCAGTTTACATTTTTATGTGGAAGATAATTCATTTACGTCCATAATAGAGAGGCTTGTTTCATACACCGCAAAATGATTTTTATTGTCAGTCTTTTATTTTATTTCCCATTGGAAGTAGAGAACGATATATTCAGGACATTTACTGGACATTAGACAGAAAAATATATCTCAGTAACACATCGCCAATGATGATTTAGACTTTGCTGATGACATAGCTCTCCTATCACACATCCATCAACAGATGCAGGATAAAATGAGCATACTTTACGAGAGATCACAACAGCTAGGACTGAAGATTAATAGAGATAAGACCAACATTATGAGAATTAATACAGTTGGCAATAATCAAATAAAACTAGGAGAATTACCTCTATTAGATGTACAATCTTACATATATCTGGGCAGTAGTATAGATAAAGAGGGAGGAACAGAAAATGATACCAAAATAAGGATATCAAAAGCAAGAGGAGCTTTCATTGCACTGGGAAACATAAGGAAATCCAAATAAATTAGGTTTAATACTAAAATACCAATTTTCAACTCAAATGTTAAGTCGGTCCTATTATATGGCTGTGAAACATGGAGAACAACAAAATTGACAATCACGAAGATACAGACTTTCATTAATGGATGCCTGCGCAGGATAAAAGGATGGAAATGGCAGGACAAAATCACTAACATAGAATTATGGAAATGTACCAGTAAAACACCAGTGGATAAAGAGATTCAGCGAAGACGATGGCGCTGGATAGGACACACACTACGGAAGCCAACTGAGAGTATTACACAACAGGCCCTTTTTTTTGAATCTCCAGGGGAAAAGACAAAGAGGAAGACCAAGGAATTCTTGGAGAAGACAGATCGAAGCAGAGATGAAGATGAAGGGGACGACATGGAATGATCTTCAAAGAATGGCAAAAAACATAACGACTTGGAAAGTGTTTGTTGAAGATCTATGCTCCACTGGGAGCTAAAAAGGTAGAAGAAGAAGAAGAACACATCGCCAGCATATGTGCTTATAATAGAACATAAAGACCAATATGTTCCTCATACAAGTTTAATTGGGTATACTTCCAAAATAAAAATATAGTACTCGAAACTTAATGTGTATTAGACACCTTAAAAAAAGAAAATAAAATAAATACTAATCACTAAGTTTCGATAATTATTTATTTCCATTTATTATCTGAAATTTGTTTACGTTATCGCCCATTACTTTGCTACCTTCTTTCTCGTATTTTCATTATCATATTAGAAATATGTTCAACTATTCGTGAATTTTAAAAATTGATCACACAGCACTATAGGTAGATCCATAGGTGGTCAAGTGTCCTTGTCACAGAGATGATTCATAGTATATGCGCTAACACAAAATGCACTGCGTAAATACACTTCTGGTTCGTTCTCTAGCGGACCACGGTGGCCTAGTTGGGAAAACCACCCTACTGAGTTACCGATATTCGGACAACCCGTGTAGTGTGAATTGTACTCGTGCTTGGAAAATAAAAATATCCCAGTGGTCGACCCAACCGCTAACAGAAATGGGTACCAAGAAGGTGAGAAAGGCCGCCTCGTATCGTGAATTTCGATGCTTGAAGCGACACTATCCAGAAGTCTCCGAACATTTCTGGCTAGGCGGCCAAGCACACTTGGGTGAAAACTCGCGTGCTAAGACGCCGATTCAAGTCTCGTACTTTACTTTATCTTTATTTCTCGGTCATTACGTTGTTCCTTATTTGACTCTACATTTTCGGACTCTCATAACTGTCAGTCGCTGTGCTAAAATGTGGGGTTATTTAAAAACTTCAGTACAGTTTTTTTGTTAAAACTGTAAACTTCACACACAGGTCTATATTCTATTATTTTCTATTATATTATATTAATGAGATCGGTTTCATTGCAGTCGTGACATTCCCATGTCTGCTCCACCGCGCGGCCCAGCTAATCTCGAAGTGTATGCAGACTGACTATTCCTGTAAAGTGTTGAATGATACATCTACTTTTCCCAATAACCGGATTAACAAGAACCTTTTCCACATCTAGACTCTTCTCTTAACTCTTTCCGTACGTCTCGCCGCACTGTGCGTCAATCTCAATTTGATTAGTGTGAACTGTTATCAAACCATATTCCTTTTACATGTCTTGTATCATCTTGGTATTGGTAAAAATCTAATTCCTTGTTCAGTTATATAAAAATTCATATATAATATATTATATGTTGGATAAATATAAACATGAAGATTGATTCTTAAAACTATGAAACATTTTGTCTATGAAATACTTTCGTTGCATTGATAAAAAGCTTCCGTACGGAAAGTGTTAAGGAATGAAGGTCTCATTTGTCCTTTTTGTCCAGAATCAGGCCACACTCAGTGCCAGAGCTGCCATGGGGATAATCGACTACTGCATTTCAGTGTGTGCGGGAATGTACATTAAACACAAGGTACAATAAATAAGGTCAAAGTTCCCTCCACTCTTGATATGCGTATTAAAAATATTGTCTAATGTCCATATTTTCTATGCGCAACTGTACAATTTTCCATGACCAACAACTTTACATCAACAACAGTTGCACAGTCAAAACAACATAAGCTGCACAGTCAGAATAACAGCAGCTACGCGGTTAGAATAACAGCAGCTACACGGTCAGAATAACAACAGCAATACGGTCAGAACAACAGCAGCGTCACAGTCAGAATAACAGCAGCTACGCGGTTAGAATAACAACAGCTACACGGTCAGAACAACAGCAGCTACACAGCCGGAACAACAGCAGCTACAGTCAGAACAACAGCAGGCTACACAGATCACTTTGAAGTTATATTCGAAGTAAGACAGGGGTGCGTACTATCTCCAGTATTATTTATTACTTACGCGAATTACATATGTAAATGAGCCAGCTGATCGGCGACAGAGAAGATTAGCGAGCTTCTATTAGCAGACCACCAGGCACTAATACACGGAAAATAGAAGATCTAACATTTATACAGACTTAACAGCACTGGCACAAAATACAACATCAAAATCAGTACAACAAAACAGAAGTCATGAATATCGCAAATGAGAAATAGAATATCAACATAGCGATGGACGGCAGACAAAACTAATACAAGCGGAGGAATGTCAATACTTATGAAGTCTAGTGATAAACAACAATTCACAAACAGCAGAAATAGAATCAAGGTGCAACAAAGCTTGTTAAATTATCGGACAACTGTCTCCATTATGGTCCAATATGAAAATAACTCTAGAGGCAAAACGGGCACTATACAATACAATCTTCATCCCAACGTTGTGCTACCAACGTTGTCCTGGGCACTTGATATAAGAACAAAAAGAAAATAACCTCTAATGAGATTAGATGTGTTAGACGAATGACAGGAAACAGCCTGAGATTTAAGATCAGAAATTAAAGACTGAGAAAAAAGCGAGGAATAACTGCCACTATAAACAAATATAAAGAAACAACAGATAAAATGGTTTGATCACGTGATAAGGAAGAAATATTAAAGCATTACACAATGAGCTTCAATAAACGTTGCGAGAACGCCAGACCCAAGGGCCGACTACGAAAAAGATGGATTGCTGGAATATTTGAAAAACAAGGAAACATAAGAGCAGGAAAGGCCAATAGAAGAGCAAAAGAGCGTACTTCCCTCGACGCAGGATCGGCAAATGAGGAAGGAAAGAAGGAGATCGACATAGTTTTCTGCAGATGGTTGTTGATTCATGATTATTGACTGAGTCACTAGCCCGCCCTAACTTTCTCAGTCCATTGCATGTCCGCCATCCCTTCCAATCGTTCCAGCCAGGCTGTCAGCTCGTTCATTTCCTTTCATGACCGAGAGTCCAGGGACAAAATTGAAACATGTACCAGTCAGTCCTGTGTTTTGTAGTAACACCAACAAATGTCTTCGATCCTAGCCCATGTCGATCTTCTCAAGCTCATCGGGTCACTCAGAAAACACAGTGAAAGGTTTCGAGCTAGGCCATCGCGTTAATTACTTCCACGATATGCATATTCAAACTACGTGTAGTTACCGCGAAACCACCGCTCTCCCTCATCACTGTTTTTCCCTTGACCTAGGTTATGGAAGTCCATGAGCTCCGACTGTGCCAGACAAGAGACGCATCAGTGTAGATAACTGCCGAAGCCCCATGTGAATTCTCATAGAAACAAGACCTGCACATCCGCTTCCAAAACCATAGGGTTTTGTTGCTTACATTTCCTGTTCAAAATTATGTAAATAGAAAGGAACAAAAGAGTTCTTATGGCACCCGTATACACTCTTCTCGGGGCTCAATGCCCACTCCCCTCCCAGTGGACAAATCTGTTGAACAATATCCTCCACCCGCGCCATCTATGATTTTCCTCTCCTGAGCCTGCTGTCATTATCCTCATAATCTCACTGTGCAAAGGATGTTGTCCGTCATCTCTAACTCGAAATAGGCACGTGCATGGGACATCACTATTCTGTCGGCGATGGAGGGAGAGTCTAGGAGATACCGCATCGTTTTGTCTATTGTGGCTTTCGCGCATGCAAGTATGATGCGCATGTCCTCACATTGTATTCGTTCCAGTCTTTCTTAATTCTCCGGTGTCTGCGTGCGGCTGGGGTTTAGAATCGTCAGTGCGTCCTCGATCACCGAAAGCACTAGTCCCTGCTGTAGGAGGACAGACGCTGATCTTTGCAGTCTACCGCCGCCATTATTTTCAGTGCTGAGTGGCTCCTTTACGTGGTGGGGTGAAAAAGATCATCAGCAGGTCCAACTTTTGTGGACCCTATTGGAATCCTTACCCAGGCATATCTGTTGTGCAACATAAATTAGTTGTGGGTGTAAAAGATAGAATTGTAAATGTCACTGACAATGGTAAAAAAAAAAGAAAAGAAAGTAAAGTACCCCCGTCACACCAAGTGGCGTATAGGGAATATGGTGTTAGTGATCATAAATTTTACAGACCTTCGGCACATGATTTTTAGGGTAATATGGTCGGTATTACGCCCGTGCCGCTTTACTTTCCCAGAAAAAAAAAATCCTGTACCCATTAAAGACTGGGTGAACCGGTGCCGTCGGTTGGGATCGAACCCTACCTCTTGTCCTTTGTAGTCCAGTTCACTAACCACTGTGCTATTGCGGATTACAAATGATAGTACAGAGATAGAATTCAATATAAATGGTGATAACCTCTATATTAATCTCAATGAAAAACAGAATCTATAAATAATCACTATACATCATATGCAAATTAATGATTAACAGATTTGAGTATGAATGATTCATCGTCTGTGATTGTTGATTGTGTCAACACCGTTGTTTAAAACGTTGTGCTGTAATATACGTAATCTGTCAACAGAATTGAGTAGTCCAATCAAGAGATACAAATAAGAAGCAAACAATACAACACTGGCACAGAACAATACGTTACTATTAAGAGCAAAGGTACACCACTGTTATATGTTGTATTTTGTATGATGACGCCATGATTTAGACGCCGCAGACGTCTGTGCTGTCGTTTTTATTTTACCAGCGCCACGTGCTGAGACTACCAGAAATAATAATGTCCTATCACGGGGTTATAAACTTTCACTGCGCAGCCACGTATCCTTTATGTTGAGAGTGGAATAGTGAAAAAGGGGAGGGGTGTAGCGTAGGAAAAAATACACTTTATATACAATTCTCATGTAGATATGTCGCCGTAAAGGAAATGTGGTGTATACAAAGATCATATCTGCTGGTGGACTTGTGTACTTTGGTGTGGGGTCAGCTATTGTGGTGTCTCCATTTTCCTTTCAGGATCAAAGAGAAATGGTAATGACTAGAGCTCGGATTATTGTGACATGTCATATTTTTTTTCCAGACAGTTATTTTTGAAATCCAATTCATTTCAAGATGTTTCATGCCTCTGAATATTCTGTCGCTGATTTTATTGGTCTTATAGATGCATATTTTGACTATAATTTAGGCTTAGAACATATTTTGATTAAATTGCAAGGCATTAATGTATATTATTGATTATTTTTAGTCATATTTATCGCCATTTTAGGTACAGTAAAGCTTTCATTCAGAAAACCATTTATTTCAGTGGGAAAATTTAACTTTGAAAATATATTGCTAAGAAACATGTCATCTTGTCTGAATAAATACAAGGTGTCTTTAACTCAGATAACGTAATTCAGAATAAATATTTAGATGGAAAATTAAAGATCACTTTTAATTGGTTTTCCGTGTGATAAACATTTGAAGTTCAAATATAAAAGAGAAACTAGCCAAAAGAAAAAAAAATGTGAAAGTGATTGCAGCAACTGAGGGAGAATAAATGTGTCCAAAAAATGAAGAAAAAAAAAACAAACTTAGTCTCAGAGATGTGCCAGCCTCAGAAATTGCTCGTCAACAAAACAAAGACATAAAAGCAGAGCTCAGCGCAAAGGATGTAGACACCTTAGCTGATAATTTGACAGATCATCTGAATAAAGAAACAAGAAATAAAATGAGGCCATTTTGGAAAAAATAAGGAAAATTCGTTAAGTCGATCCATAACACAGCCTACACTATGTGGCAAATCACACGGGGTCAAACGGCAAGTGATCAGTTTATGTATAATAGAGAGATATGACTTGATACGTTTTGTTACAAATCTAACTTCTACAGTTGTACACATTTCTCATTTAATGTCATTTTCAACAGCAAATAAGAGATAACTTATGTCATATTTTGCAATTTTATGTCATAAACATCTCAGCCCTAGTAATGTCAATGTCTTTGTTCTTGCTGGTGATGATCATCCAAGGTATTATAGAGGAGAACACCTACTTAGACAAACTTTGATCCACGGCTCGTGCACTGAATGGCACAGACGCTGAAGAGAAGGAAAGTGGCTCTACGTTTTGGTACCTGGACATATGAGCCGAGATATATCCAGCCGGGTTAGCCTCAAGAATCGTCGTTATTACCTGTTTTGTTCAATACATTATACACTGTCAGGCTAGTAAATTGATTAGTGTCGGCCCGGATAGAACTCTCGATTTTGCAGATGACATTAAAACTTATGTACATTGTCGTGATAGAGCAAAAATGGCTATGCAACTGCAAGAAAGAGTAGATTAGATAACCACTTGGTGCAAAAACAATAAAACGCTCATTAACCCGAAAAAGATATGTCATGTTGTGTTCATTGAAAAACATAATAGTTCAGGGCATCTTCCTATAGTCCGTTTCATAAGTCGTGCCCAACATTTAAAATCGATATCTTTTAAACCGCTTTTTATAAGCTTTTCAAAATTTGCATGTAAAGTTATAATGATTAGAACCCAACAGGGAATTAATTTAATAAAAAAAAACAACATTTGGTTATTATTGTTGCTTATTTGATTTATATAAATTTATAACGACCCATTGATGTAGTCAAAACTTAATGTTTACAGTATTTAAGTTAAAAATAGCGATTAAAAATCCATACACGGTCAAATTGACGATTTTGCACGCTTTCAACGTGGGTTTTCTGACACAATTAGACACTTGTAGAAAACACGAGGCATTGTGTGTTCTATTTCCGTTCATTCAGCGGCGAAGCCGTCCTCGAACTGAGCAGACAATAATTCTCCTGGTGTTTTGTCTTATCCAATTATTTCCCCATTACGGCCACGCCTTTATCTAGTGAAAATTAATCATAGACCAGCAACTACGGTAATTTCTATTCTTTAGGGCTTCACAATTTACAATTGTGACAAACATCAACGAAATTCGCCGCTTTAAGAAAACTGCAGCTGCAAGATATTTGTTAAATATACATTTAAAGGGTCTTTTGCATTCTAATAACATTTGGAAAATTTCAACAGTCTTTAACAAATGTTTACTGCGTAATAGCGTTTTGAAGTTGGGCACATGATTTGAAACGAACTATAGTAGACATAAACTGTAATAGTGAAAACATCGTGAGGAATACGATTATTTTACTCTTTCCGTGCGTTTCACCGCACAGTGCGCCACTCTCAACTTGATTAATGTGAACCATCATCAAAGCATATTCTTTATACGCCTTGTATCAACTTGGAAGTGATGAAATATAATACCTTGTTCAATTACATACAATTGCATATATAACATGTTAAATAGTAGATAGATATAAATATGCAGTTTGATTCTTAAAATTATGATAAATTGTGTCTCTGAAATCTCCTTCGTTGCAATGATAAAAAGCTTCCGTGCTGAACGAGTTAAATATTTAGGAATAGTATTTGATAGAAAAAAAGAAGACACTAAACTAGTTATAGAACATCAAGTTCTAATACAAGAAACAAACTTTAAATGTCTGGGAACAACATTCTCTGAAGAGGATAAAATCGATAAATAAATAGATATACATGCAATAAGGCAAAAACAAATATAATAGGACAGCTATTTCTTAGACTGCAACACAAGACAATACCCATTACCACAAAAAATTATCTTATACAGAGTATATTCATTCCAACATTGTACTGCCAATGCCAAACATGGACACATGTGACTAACCATAAAAGAAAGTTTGTCGCTCAGAGATAAGATGTCTGAGAAAAGTGCTTGGAGTGACCAAAAAAGACAGAATCAGAAAATATATTATAAGAGAAAGTGTAGGCATTTGGCTAATACTAAGCTACATGCAGAAAGAACAAATAGATTGGTTTACCCATTTAGAAAGAAAGTCGTGTCCTTCCTTACCATACAAAGCATATATTTAATAAAGGAGAAAGGAGAAGTGCAAGAGGTAGACCCAGAGTAAGATGGATAGACAACATCAAAGAAACATTACAACAGCATCAATTGACAATGAGTGAAGCCGGAAAAAGGGCGAGAACTAGAACTTTCTATATCCACCGACACCAGAACATGTACAAGAGGAAGTGAAGAAAGACAAGAAAGAAGATTTGATATGACCCTTTTCTTGCAATCACCACACCGACAATGTCACTTAAAAGACAAGAATATGTATCAGCGCGATCAAAATCATAGCTCTGCGAACCTCCAGCAATAGTTATTCTCGCTCATGTAGGCTTTGGGGCTATCAGTACTGGATTATGGTTATACACAACGTTGGTCACACAGTCTTGGTGACTGACTCGCGAAGTGTGCTACAGAATAATATCAGTCTCTGCGGCGGGAGTGGGTGCAGCTCTTGGATAGCTCCTAAATGAGCTCGTTAACCTGGGTTTACTACACAGGGCACGATGGTGTCAGAATAGCAATTAAATTCGTTTCTAGCTCTGGCACGGAATTCGGTTTGACTGTAGACAAAGAAGACATCCCACGCTTATTCTTCGTTCCTTAAGAAAATAGAAGATGGATGTATGATACACTTATGTACATACTGAAAGAGTGATGTGTTTAAAGGTGGAAAAGGGATCGAATAGATCCCAGGTGCTTTGTGGGAAAATCAGATGTATCTACATTCAACATCTTACCGGAATAGTCAGTCTTCAGAGGTAAAGAAAAACATTCAGTTGAGCGGATATGGGGATGCCCCGACTGCAGTGAAAATGATTCCACGAAGAGAATAGAGGAGAATGATGGTGATTTGCTTGCTACTATGAAGCTTAGGACTCAGTGGTTAGTGAAATGGACTACAAAGGACAAGAGGTAGGGTTCGATCCCAATCGACGGCTATCAGTTCACCCAGTCTGTAATGGGCACCGGATTTTTTTTTTTTTTTGGGAAAGTAAAGCGGCGAGGGCGTAATACCAACCACATTACCCCCAAAACCATGTGCCGAAGGTCTGTAAAATGTATGGTCACTAACACCATATTCCCTATACGCCACTTGGCGTGACGGGGGTACTTTACTTTTTTTTATGAAGCTTAGGAGTTAAGCTTGTGGAAATGTGGATGCTGATCATAAAGGTTATTATTAAAGCGATGGTTATACTTGTGGCAGAAAGATTAACAATGACGATGCTGATATAGTTACAATTAGAGCAACAATTTTAATGAGAAGGACATATTATGATAATGGGGTGATAATTACAATTAATAATAATTGGGGGATAATGAGATTATGAGGTTTATAATGGCAAGTGTGATTATATTAATTAGTAACGCAATGTTGATACGGGTAATACCGATGGCGACACACTCACACACACACGTTATACAACTAGCAGATGGTAAAGAAACTAGGCTGCCCCGGAAACTCCGATTTAGTGATGTATGTGAACGATACCTGAAGACACTGAATTAAAACCCTGCAGCCTAAGAAGATATAGCTGCAGACCTCAATCTTTGGCAACCCACTCTATAGATCCAACTCAAGCAAGAAGAGACAGATTCATAAAAAACGAGAATACACAGCGGAAGGAAAGAACAAATAACATTTCCTACAGACACTGCAAAATGACTGTCATCTATGACTAACGGAGGTTACTATGTATACGTATATTATCATCCTCATCATCATCGAGTGCCATACAGGTTAGCGTCGGCGATCATGTCCTTCCACGATCTTCTACCACTGTGCATCGTATCAATTCTGTTGTTATCTGTTTTCCATGCCATGACATCAAGCTTTATAGTATTTTATCTCTTTGTCGTCCGCGATCTCTCTTTCCCTGTATTTTGGCAGTTGTAACCAAGTATTCCAACTTTCCTCTTCTATGATGTGCACGAAAAATGTTGATTGTTTCTTTCTGATGTTTCTTAGGAGTTCCTTTTTGTGCTGGCCTCTTTGAGAATTTCCTCGTTAGTCTTTTTAGCTGACAAGTGAACGCTTTTTTGCTTTGACCCTATTAATACAATACAACGGCTGCTTTATATTTGTATATCGTCCTACGTATTTACTCTAGTAGATGTGTGTTTGTTCTATGTTTGTTCCTGATGAAGGTCTATTGAGAAAGAACATTGTTCTAATTTGTGTCGTCCAGTTATTACGTAAAGCTTTAACCATATCGTTTTTTTTCTATTTTCTTTCTAATTATGTTTTGTATTTCACCTTATTATCTTTACTAATCTTACTTTCCATGATACAGACATTTTAAGCTCCTGGTAGAGATGTATTAACCCTCAGGTAGAGACAGGTTAAATCCCTAATAGAGGAATATTAACGACCTGATAGAGACATGGTAACCCCCTGTTAGAGACATGATAACCCCCTAGTAGAGACATAATAAGTCCCTGATTGAGGCATGTTTGCGCCCAGGTAGAGACATGTTAACTCGCTGGTAGAGGAATGTTAGTCCTCTATTAAAGACGTGTTAACTCCAAGGTTGAGTTATGAGAATTTCCTGGTGGAGTTATTTATCCTTTGGGCGAGATAATAACCTCCTTGTGGAGATATGTTTACCCCCTAGTAGAGACACGTTAAATCCCCGATGGAAGTATGTTAACGCCTTTGTAGAGACACGTTAAATCCCCGATAGAAGTATGTTAACGTCTTGGTAGAGACACGTTAAATCCCATATAGATGCATGTTAACGCCCTGGTAGAGACATGTTAAATCCCCGATAGATGTATGTTAACGCCCTGGTAGAGACACGTTAAATCCCCGATAGAAGTATGTTAACGCCCTAATAGAGACACGGTAGCCTCAAGGTAGAGATATATTAACCCCTGGTAGAGGTATCTTGACCCCTGGTAGAGATATGTCAACCTCCTGGTAGATCTATATAAAACCAATGGTACAGACATGATAACTCCATGTACATGTATATCAACTCCTTGTACATGTATGTTAACGCCCTGATAAAAGTAAAGGTAAAGTACGAGATTTGAATCAGCGTCTTAGCACGCGAGTTTTCACCCATATGTTCTGACTGCCTATCCTGAAGTGTTCAGGGACTTCTGGATAGTGTCGCCTCAAGCATCGATACTCAAGATGCGAGGTCCCATTCCTCACCCCCCTAGAGTACTAACCTGGTACCCATTTCTGCCAGCGGCTGGGTCGACCGCTGGGGTATTTTTTTTCCAACCACGAGTACAATTCACACTGCTTCCAGTGGAAATCGAACACTCTGAAAGAGGCAGGTTAATTCCGTGGCAAAGACATGTTAAGTTACTGGTAGAGACATGTTAACTCTCTGATATATGTATGTTATAGCCATGATAAAGACATGCTAACTTTCTGGTAGAAGCATGTTATGTCCCTGGTTGAGACATCTTAAGTATCTGATTGAGACATGTTAACCCCCTGTTACAGAAATGTTATTCACCTGTTAGAGACATGTTAACTCCTAGGTAAAAACACGTTACAATCCTGGTAGAGACATGTTAACTCCTAGATAGAGACATGTTTCAATCCTAGTAGAGACATGTTAACTCCTGGGTATAGACATGTTAACTCCTAGGTAGAGACATGTTTTCCGCCTGGTAGGTTAACGTCTTGATGGAGGTATGTTAACACACTGGTAGTGGTCTATTAAAACCCTGATAGAGACATGTTAACTCCCTGCTAGTTGTATGTTAACGCTCTGATAGGTACAAGTTAACTCCCTGTTAGCTGTACGTTAACGCTCTGACAGAGACATGTTAACGTCCTGGTAGATGTATGATAACGTCCTGATGGAGTTATGCTAACACACTGGTAGAGGTCTGTTAAACCCCTTGTAGAGACATGCTAACTCTCTGTTAGTTTGCATGTTAGCTCTGTTAGAGACATGTTAACGTCCTGGTAGAAGCATGTTAACTCCCTGGTTGAGACATGTTGACACCCATGTTTATGCATGTTAACACCCTGGTTGATGATGTTAACACCCTCTTAGAGGCATGTTAAATCATAGGAAGAGACATTTTAACTCCCTGGTAACTCCCTGGTATGTTGTCAGCCTGGTTGAGGCGTGTTAACGCTCTAGTATGTTGTCAGCCTGGTTGAGGCGTGTTAACGCCCTCGTAGACGCATGTTAAACCGTTAGTAGAGCGATGTTAACATTGAATTTATTGAGTGCTTTTCTCATCATTCCAAGAAAGACAGCCCAGAGTGCTCCTTAAAATGCTAGGACATCATCAAGTGCTACATTGACAGCCAATAATAATGATGAAGACGGTGATGATGATCCTCTCATTAGTTTTTATTCTGGCCCCTCATCAGTGGCGTGGCTAGTATGGGGTCCTGTTGGAAGTATTCACCCGCCGTCATAGCTGTTTAATTCACAGGGGCGCTTAAAACAATGCCAGGTATGTCTACCTAATGTCAAAAACTCATAAAATATCTTCTTCTACCTTTTAGCTCCCAGTGGAGCATAGGTCTTCAACAAACACTTTCCAAGTCGTTCTGTTTTTTGCAATTCTTTTAAGATCATTCCATGTCTTCCCCATCATCTTCATCTCTGCTTCAATCTGTCTTCTCCAAGAATTCCTTGGTCTTCCTCTTTGTCTTTTCCCCTGGGGATTCCAAAAAAGGGCCTGTTGTGTAATACTCTCAGTTGGTTTCCGTAGTGTGTGTCCTATCCATCGCCATCGTCTTCGCTGTATTTCTTTATCCACTGGTATTTGACCGGTACATTTCCATAATTCCACGTTTGTGACTTTGTCCTGCCATTTCCATCCCTTTATTCTGCGCAAGCATCCATTAATGAAAGTCTGTACCTTCGTGATTGTCAATTTTGTTATTCTCCATGTTTCACAGCCATATAATAGAACCGACTTAACATTGGAGTTGAAAATTTGTATTTTTGTATTTAGCCTAATTTCTTTGGATTTCCATATGTTTCCCAGTGCAATGAAAGCTCCTCTTGCTTTTGATATCCTTATTTTGGTATCGTTTTCTGTTCCTCCCTCTTTATCTATATTACTGCCCAGATATATATAAGATTGTACGTCTAGTAGAGGTATTTCTCCTAGTTTTATTTGGTTATTGCCAACTGCATTAATTCTCATAATGTTGGTCTTATCTCTATTAATCTTTAGTCCTAGCTGTTGTGATCTCTCATCTAATATACTCATTTTATCTTGCATCTGTTGGTGGCTGTGTGATAGGAGAGCTATGTCATCAGCAAAGTCTAAATCATCAAGTTGTTTGGTCAGTGACCACTGGATCCCATTTCTGTTGTTTTGAGTTATTTTCATAATCCAATCTATGGCCAGTAGAAAGAGAAATGGAGACAGAAGGCATCCTTGCCTTACTCCTGTTCTTATTTCAAATGCTTCTGTAAGCTGTCCTTCATGCACCACACTACATTTTGTTCCTTCATACATTGTTTTTATCAGGTTAATAAACTTTATGGGGATTCCATAATGACTCAGCAACTTCCAAAGCATTCTTCTGTCTAAACTATCAAATGCCTTTTCGTAATCTATGAATCCAATATAAAGTGGGGATTTTAGTTCTAAACTTTGTTCAACTATTATACGTAGAGTAGTTATTTGATCAGCACATGATCTGTTCTTCCTAAAACCTGCTTGTTCATCTCTCAAGTGTTTCTCTATAGCCTCTTTTAGTCTCTCCAGAATGATTCTGCCTAATATTTTTCCTGGCACTGATAGTAGCATAATTCCCCTATAATTTGTGCACTCCTGTAAACTTCCTTTCTTTGGTAGTTTGATCATATAACCTTCTCTCCAGTCTTTAGGTATTTCTTCCCTCTCCCAAATTTTATCCAATAGATTATGTAACATCTTGGTAGAGGTGATAATATCTGCTTTGATGGCTTCCGAAGGAATTTCATCTGGTCCTGTGGCTTTACCATCTTTTAACAGTTTGATGGCTTTCATTATTTCTTCTTTGCTTGGTTTTCCGCAGTTAACGTGTAATTCTTCTTCTGCTGGTAGTATATCTGGAGGATTATTTGAGCCAGGTCTGTTCAAAAGTTCTTCAAAGTGCTCCTTCCATCTCTCCATTTGTTCCTTTATATTACTAAGCAGATTTCCTTTCTTATCTTTGATAAAGGCGTTGATCTGTTTGTATTTTCCACCTAATTTCTTTGTGCTGTTGTACAGTTCTTTCATATTCCCTTTATTTGCTGCTTCTTCTGCCTCTTTAGCTAATTCATCTATATATTTCCTCTTATCCCTTTTAATGCATCTTCTCACTTCTTTATTCACCTCTGTGTAAGCTTCCTGTGTCTTGGCTTTATTACTTCTTGTTTTGCTTTTATTTATGTCTGCTTTCTTGTTCTTTCTTTCTTTAATTTTATCCATGGTCTCTGCTGTCATCCATGCCTTATTCTGGCGTTCTCTTTTCCCCAGTGTTTCTTCGCATGTCTCTTTCCATATATTTTTTACCTGTTTCCAATGATCTTCTATATTTATAGTATTTTCTAGTTGTTGGAGGACTTGGTATTTGTTTGATATTGTGACTGCGAATTTATCTTTAATTCCTTGTTCTTTAAGAAACCCTACATTGAAATACGTTCTGCCCTTATTCGTTGTAGTATACCTTTTTAATTTAATTTTAAGTTTGGCTAACAGAAGATGATGATCAGAAGCTATATCTGCCCCTCTATATACTTTTACATCCTGTAAGGATGACTTAAACTTATTATTAATACATATGTGATCAATTTGATTTTCCGTTCTATGATCTGGTGACACCCATGTAGCTTTGTGTATTCTTTTATGTTGGAATATTGTTCCTCCTAGGCTCATTTGATTAAGGGCGCAGAAATTCACAAATATCTCTCCATTCTCGTTTATATCTCCAAGTCCATGTTTTCCCATAATCTCTTCAAAGCCTCTGTTGTCTGATCCTACCTTAGCATTTAGGTCTCCCATCAAGATTATAATATCCTTGGCTCGTCTTGCATCCATCTGGCATTGTAGCTGTTTATAAAAATCATCTTTAACTGAGTCATCTTTATCGTTGGTTGGTGCATAGCATTGTATAATGTGTAATTTTATTTTGTTTTTGGTTGTTCTAAATGTTGCTCTCACCAGTCTTGGTCCCACTGCCTCCCATTCTATTAGTGTCTTCTGTGCATTCTTTGATAGCATTATAGCTACCCCTTCGCTATGTTGTGCTCCTGGTTCCTGGTGTCCTGATGATAAAATCATCTCCCCTGTATTCAATTTTATTCTCTCCGCTCCCAGCCATCTTGTTTCACACATTCCCAGAATATCTATCTTGTAGTTGTTCATTTCTGCTGCCACTTGTGCCGCTTTTCCCTGTTCGTTAAGGGTACGAACATTCCAGGTGCCAATTCTGGATGATTTCCTGGTAGACAAAGTGTGAGTCGGCAACCCGGACTCCTTATGGCTTTCTCCGGATTGCGTCATACATCTCTTAGACAGAGAGCCCTTCTCTTTCCTGGTTGACGGATTTACTTTATCTTTCTTTGACTTGTTCATGTTTGTGAAGTTTTTCGGCTTATTTTTTTACAGTATGGGATAGCCAGTCCCATGCCTAACCCTCCTTTCTCGCCTCTTACGAACATGCCTGGTAGGGTACAGCGCCGCTATTCTTTACTTCCCTTTCGGGCCCCGGCAGCGCATCATAAAATATAGAAACAGCGAATAACACAGAGAAGTGGGTGGGTAGACAGAGCATGTTGTTTTACGATCATTTGGACGGAGGTTCATTTCCTAGTGACGCGAGTAGGTTTTACATTTGTTGCTTCAAGTCAATGATGAAAAAATGAACCAAATTGTACATGGACACCACGTGACAACCGCACTAACACAACCGACTATCATTCTCCAGTTTTCACATAAATCCCCAGGGAAATCCCCAGGAAAGTCCTCAGTAAATTGAATAAGTGTCGTAGGTAAATCAGTCTAGAGGAAGAGGTATGTTTACAGCACTCGGAAAAATGGGGCTGTGCCAAGGAGTACGGGTTCGATCCTGTTTAGGACCATATATTGTTCTTCATTTTTTTTTCTGTTGTTGATTATTTATAATTTTTTCCGAGTGCTGTAAACATACCTCTTCCTCTGAATTGATTCGCTGATTATCGTCTCGGAAGTTTCTCTCCATAATAATATTCATGTATTATTATTTGTCTCCTGTCGTAGGTAAAGTAGTGAGAATGCGTGTCTGACCACAAAATACGTTGCTTCTAGCTGCTATGTTTTAATCTATCATATTTGAACGACACAACAATCTGATTAATTATACATTGCCAATAAGCATTTGTAGATTTAAGCTTCAAGAAATATGCTTTCATGAAGTCATACTGTGCTGGTGATGCACACTTAATACGCAATATGTTCATATTCTTTATTTTTTTTATCCAAGAGTATTTATCCACCTTAAACTTCTTTATGAGCATGCCGACATTTGTATTTCTCTACAACTTGCACTTGTAATGATTCTCAAGTCTCGTTGTTGACCTTATAAAATAGAGCAGTTTCTCCTCGTTACTCGTATGCTTTTGATCCCGGATCGTTTCATTATTCTGAAGGACTAATTTGTTTGTGAAAATTCGTCGACCTTTCATTATTGATACAGTTTTATTAAAAGAGTACAGGAGGGCACATTACAGAATGAAAATGTTTCCTCTATACATAATCAGAATTACTGTATTTATTATTATTATTTGGAGCGCAGGGTAGTGATCGAGTTAGCAGGTTAGCTTCAAAGGAATCTGAAATGAGATATTGATTTTAGACATGGGAGACATAGACATGAGGTCTATTGGTAATCACCATTCTAACTAGCATTATTTTATGATTGCAAGTACAGTGAAACCACTGCGGGAATATGAAATCAGACTCGGATAGAAATTACAGTTGAAATTATTATCAAAGATGATTAAATCTCTAAACTACATGAGTCATTAGCAACCTTACTATACTCAATGTGATGAAATCTATCTTGCAACTTTGTTAATGCTGAAAGTGCAGTCATGCATATCCAGAACTTATTTTTCCTAAACAATAGCTCGATATCTGCTCCTCTTTATTGCCCCCTTTAAAAGGTCGTTCACTGGGCGTCGTTGATTTTGCTTCGAGCTTTACGGCAAGATGCGATATCAACGCATTTCGACCCAATAGCTCCGTTTAACAGATGTAAGACAAGGATGTGTCCTCTCACCACTCCTCTTCATCATATATACATATGGACAAAATAAATCAGGAAACAACCAACAATAAGGACAAATCAAATAATAACATAGAGGTAGAAAACTACAACAACAACGAGCTACTCTTCGCAGATGACCAATGCCTAATATATGAGGATGAAAACCTGCTACAACAACATTTAACATCTCTTGATAAAAGCTGCACAAACTACAGTATGAAAATTAACACAGCAAAATCAGAGGCTATAAGAATAAGCAAATTAAGACACCCATTAAACATTAAGATCAAAGATAAAGAAATAAAACAAGTAGAGGAATTAAAGTATTTAGGCACAATGTTCACAGAAGATGGAAAACTAGAGAAATTGACATGAGAATACAAAAAGTAAATGCTGTCACATACCAGCTTTCACCATTGCTAAGACATCCAAACATTTATGTGCCAGCTAAACAACAAATGATAAATAGCATTTTCATACCAACTTTGTGCTACAAAAGTCAAACATGGACTCTTTCTAAATCCCATTTAAGGAAGATCATTACATGTGAGATGCGATGATTGAGAAAAGTAACAAACAACACAAGAAAAGATAGAATACCAAATGAAACCATAAGAAAAATGGTAGGAACTAAACCATGCCAAGAATATATAGAACAACAACTTAAATGGTCTGGGCCACCTGGTCAGAATGAATCCTTACCAATCACCATCAAGGGCGTTCTTCCCGAGAATGCATGGAAAAAGACCAAGAGGAAGACCCAGAAGAAGATGGATAGATGCAGTGACAGAGACATGTAACAACAAAGGAAAATCACTAATTCAGACAGTTCGAGCAGCTCAAGAACGACAAATGATATAAACCACGACATCTTTTAGGTATCAGTGAAAAGAGAAAAGAAGAAGAAGAAGAAGAAGCTTCGTTTTCCGTGTGACATTTTTTTTCACCAGATTGCTTTTCCTCTTTATCTCAACACGATCGGATGGTATTCGAAAGTTTTATATTCAAATAGTTGTACACCTCATTTACAATATTTCTTTTTTCACGTTTGTTAACATTCTTTCTATAATTGTATTTACAGTTTTTCAAATGTAAAATATTTGATGACAATAGCTCTTTCACATTTTCATGTCAGATAAATCTGTCTAAAAGAACAAGATAACTCCGGGCTGACAGATAATGAGTTTTTTTCTTTATCACTACTACTACGAGGAGGGGAGCAGGATCGAGTTTGGCTGTTGTTGAGCTTGACACAAGTAGCCAGCGTTCATTTTCTGTCCACAACCCATGTACTGTCCACATCGCATGTACTGTCCACAATCTATGTTCTGTCTGGAACCCATGTTCTACCTACAACCCATGTACTTTCTTCAACCCTTCTGCTGTCCACACTGCATGTACTGTTCACAATCTATGTTCTGTCTGCAACCCATGTGCTACCTACAACCCATGTACTTTCTTCAACCCTTCTGCTGTCCACACTGCATGTACTGTTCACAATCTATGTTCTGTCTGGAACCCATGTGCTACCTACAACCCATGTACTTTCTTCAACCCTTCTGCTGTCCACACTGCATGTACTGTTCACAATCTATGTTCTGTCTGCAACCCATGTTCTACCTACAACCCATGTACTTTCTTCAACCCTTCTGCTGTCCACAACCCATGTACTGTCCACATCGCATGTACTGTCCACAATCTATGTACTGTCTGCAACCCATGTTATACCTACAATCCATGTACTATCCACAATCCATGTTCTGTCTACAACCCATGTTCTGTCTACAGCCCATGTTCTGTCTGCAACCCATGTTTTGCCTACAACCCATGTTCTATCTGCAACCCTTCTGCTGTCCACAACCCATGTGCTGTCCACAAATAATATGCCCTCCGTCTTTTGGTCCCGTGTCCTAAACGAACCACTAAACTGTTATTGTTGCTATCATAACAACTATTGTGTTTTCTCTTGTGATAAAAGAAAAATTCGCTTTAAGCTTAACACATCACCAAAGGAGACTATTACTAACTTTGACAGCAATTGGCGCGTAATGGTGCTGATTGAATTATCATGCGAAACTAGCTGTGCAATACCAATGTATAGACACGAAACAAAACATTAATTTAAGATTAAAAAACAGAACAGGTGGAGGCTGTGCATGAAAAGTGTTCCTAGTTGCAGTTTCCTCATATTACAAGTCGCATGTCTGTGTTAGTCACCTCTAGTGACTCGGGCAGATGGTGCTCGTAAACCTGGGAAGGCCGACCATCTAAGGGCAGAATCCCCCGACAGAAAAGATCAACTGCTGCCTTGCAGGAAGATTGGGGACAATCAAAGGCTAAGGAAAGCAAACCTGAACAAAATGCTGGCTGAAATCGATGCACTGGGCCACTGGCGCAGAACACAGTGCATCGTTTTAACAGGTATTCAATCGGAGTGGATCTAACAGGCTTAAACAGACAGCTGTCTTCGTGTGAGAGTCTGGAGTCCTACTCTGATTGAGTCCTGATCGCAGAGAGAGAGAGAGAGAGAGAGAGAGAGAGAGAGAGAGAGATTTTAAAAAATGTACAGAAATGTATGACAGAACCGATAAATACGCTGACCCAGTATCAATAAGAACGGTCGCAATGAAAACCATCTTAGACAAGTGATAGGATACATGTATACACTGATGGTACAGTCACTAAGACAACTATCAAAGCCGGATGTGGAATTCTAATGAATAATCCAGATGGAGCAGCAGAACAACTAGGTGAATAGTGTGACGAAGTAAAAAGTAAAGAGTAAAGAACCCCGTCACGCCAAGTGGCGTATAGGGAATATGGTGTTAGTGACCATAAATTTTACAGACCTTCGGCACATGATTTTTGGGGTAATGTGGCCAGCATTACACCCGTGCCGCTTTACTTTCGCAGAAAAATATCCGGTACCCATTTAAGGCTGGGTGAATCCGGAAGCCGTCGGTTAGGATAGAACCCTACCTCTTGTCCTTTGTAGTCCAGTTCACTAACCGCTGAGCTATCGCGGCCCCCAGTGTGACGAAGTCCGCACTAATTATAAAACATATGTAACAACCATAGAAACATCACTGTATCACTTGAACACTTTTTGATACTAAAATATCAAGGAAAAGAAACACACATCTTTATTGATTCCATGTCGATTCTGCAGATTCCGGGGAGTAACAAATAGAACTCACAAAACTAACTACACAAAACCCTTATAATTGTAAGCGACATAACGATATTGAAGCAAATTATCTTGCTTGCTTACTTGCGTTCGCCCGATGACTAAAGTATTCTAGAGCACTCTGGTAGACTAGAATGTTCCTCTTCATTATCTGCCCTTAAAAGGATGTTAAATGGGCATGTCTGCATTGTGTTGTGGTTTGCAGTATAACTGTGATATTTGCGCCTTGCGGCCCAACACATCCGACTTCAGCACGACATTATTGAGTACCAGGTTGTCTTCCCTCTTCGATCCCTGCTCGCTTGGCCAGACTAGACAGGTTAGTCTGTTACTAGAGGCACCGCGGAAAGGTGGAGCAGGGTCTGGATGGTTTTGGTTCACAGATCCTGGCGCAAGCCATCAGCTGTGGGTCGCTGACAACTCCCAGTTCTGGTGCTGAGAGTCGCGCCTTCGCCTCCAAGTGATCTTAGGACATTCCAACACACCAGAAACCAATAAGGCAGATACAGTAACTAAGAGAGGATCCAGATAAACACTTTCAAACCACCATCTCATTAAACACAGCCAAACAAATAATAAACTTCACCAGTAGAGAAGATTGATTGAATAGATTGGCCATTGGAAAAAAAAACAACAACACGAGACATGTTTAAATCTATGCCTAGGCCAACATCCCCCCCCCCCCCCCCCGCCCCCTTTTCCGACAAACACTCTTCTTTTACCTTTCATCTCCCTCTGGAACAAAAGTCTTCAACAAGCACACTTTCCAAGCCGTTCTGTTTCTTGCTATTCTTTTAAGATCATTCCATGTCTTCCCCATCATCTTCATCTCTGCTTCCATTTGTCTTCTCCATTAATGTTTTGGTCTTTCTCTTTGTTTTTTCCCGTGTTCCAAAAAGGGCCTTTTGTGTAATACTCTCAGTTGACTTCCGCAGTGTTTGTCCTATCTAACGCCATCGTCTTCGCTGTATCTCTTTATCCACTGGTCTATGACTTGTGCTTTTTCCACAATTCTATGTTAGTGATTGTGTCCTGCCATTTCTGTCCTTTAATTCTGCGCAAGCATCCATGTATGGAGGTCTGTATCTTCATGATTGTCATTTTTTTCTCCATGTTTCACGGCCATGTAAAAGGGCTGACTTAACACTAGAGTTGAAAATTTGTATTTAACTTAATTTCTTTGGATTTTCATATGTTTCCCAGTGCAACAAATGCTCCTCTTGCTTTTGATATCCTTATTCTGATATCATTTTCTGTTCCTCCCTCTTTGTCTTTATTATTGTCCAGATATACGTAAGATTGTACGTCTAGTAGAGGTATTTCTCCTATTGTTATAGCCAACTGCATTAATTCTCATAATTTTGGTCTTATTTCAATTTATTTTTAGTCCCAGCTGTTGTGATCTATCATCAAGTGTGCTCATGTTATCTTGCATCTGTTGATGATTATGTGATAGGAGAGCTATGTCATCAGCAAAGTCTAAGTCATTACGTTGCTTAGTCAGTGACCGTTGTATTCCATTTCTGTTGTTCTGGGTTATTTTCATAATCCACTCTAAGGCCAGTAGAAAGAGAAATAGAGACAGAAAGCATCCCTATCTTACGCTTCTGTAAGCTGCCCTTCATGCACATCACTACATTTCATTCTTTCAATACATTGTTCATATCTGATTAATAAACTTGATGGGGATGCCGTAATGACTCAGCAACGTCCAAAGCAGTCCTCTGTCTAAACTATTAAATGCCTTTTCGTAATCGATGAACCCGATACAAAGTGGGGAACGTTTTCATTATTCTTCTTAGCTGTTCATGGTATTCTCAATATTCTTCTGTAAAACCACAGTTCTACAGCCTCCAGTGATTTTCTTGTCATTTGTCCTATTGTCTATGATTCACATCCATATGTTAAGACTGGCTCTACATAACATTTAAAAACTTTTTTTTGTTCAAGCCTACAGCTAAACCTCTAATGTATGATACGATGATTCTTTTATGATTTTCAGCTCTCGAATGTATGAAATATTTTATGGTTTTCATGATAACTACGTATGTGGAATTGAGCATTTCACAAAACTCATTCTTGGTTTTAGTCAACATGTGAAGACCAAGCACATACAGGACAGACTGAAGTGCCTTAATATTTCTTCTGACGTGCAGTTGCCAATGCTTGGGGGCCTCTGTAACCTGGAAGGGAAAACCACCCGACTGGGCTACCGAGGTTCGGACAATTCGTGTTCGATTCCCGCAGGAAGCGGTTGGAGTTGTACTCGTGATGCAGGAAGCGGTTGGAGTTGTACTCGTGATGCAGGAAGCGGTTGGAGTTGTACTCGTGATGCAGGAAGCGGTTGGAGTTGTACTCGTGATGCAGGAAGCGGTTGGAGTTGTACTCGTGATGCAGGAAGCAGTTGGAGTTGTACTCGTGATGCAGGAAGCGGTTGGAGTTGTACTCGTGATGCAGGAAGCGGTTGGAGTTGTACTCGTGATGCCGGAAGCAGTTGGAGTTGTACTCGTGATGCAGGAAGCGGTTGGAGTTGTACTCGTGATGCAGGAAGCGGTTGGAGTTGTACTCGTGATGCCGGAAGCAGTTGGAGTTGTACTCGTGATGCAGGAAGCGGTTGGAGTTGTACTCGTGATGCAGGAAGCGGTTGGAGTTGTACTCGTGATGCAGGAAGCGGTTGGAGTTGTACTCGTGATGCAGGAAGCGGTTGGAGTTGTACTCGTGATGCAGGAAGCAGTTGGAGTTGTACTCGTGATGCAGGAAGCGGTTGGAGTTGTACTCGTGATGCAGGAAGCGGTTGGAGTTGTACTCGTGATGCAGGAAGCGGTTGGAGTTGTACTCGTGATGCAGGAAGCGGTTGGAGTTGTACTCGTGATGCAGGAAGCAGTTGGAGTTGTACTCGTGATGGGAAATAAATATACTCCAGCGGGCGACGCAGCCGCTGGCAGAAATGTGTATCAGGGTAGTACTCTGGGAATGTGAGGAATGCCGCCTCGCATCGTGAGTTTCGATGTATGAAGCAATACTATCCAGAAGTCGCCGAACACTTTAGAATAGGCGGCCGAGTACATGTGGGTGAAAACTCGCGTGCTAAGTTTTACCAACGCAAAATAATTTGAAAGTGCGGAACTTATATATATATATATATATATATATATATATATATATATATAATATGTTTTACAGATGATCCACAGGAGCTAATATTTAAACTCAGGTAATTGCTCACAATACTTTGTCAGGCGGGCGAAAATATAGGAACAAAGACATTTCGAAAAATTTCTTTGCTGCACTTGTCCGACACAAACAAAATTATTATTTAGGATTATCTCTAGAAAATGTTATAGCTTTCTTTTTATTCTCTTATATAATCTACATTAAAATTTTGACTGAGAATGATCGCTTATTCTCTTATATAATTCATATAAGTTTATTTTTACTGAGAGTTGTTTATATTCGTGATTACCTAAAACGTTTTTCTTCTTTTTCTTTGCTATAAACCAACACATCATCTAAATGATGCATGATTTAGTCGTTCAGAAATTGTTGCCCAACTTCAACATTCATTTTCTCGTAAATTGTTTGGTCTGTGGCATTTTTCATGCACTGTTAGATTTTTTAACACTATTTTGTGTATGTTATAAAACTGTTGTAATGCAAGGTTTTAATTTTCTATTATGTAAAACACAGCAAGAAGCTTTTAGGGCAGATATTTCAAGTTATACAGTCAATCACATCGTTCAATAAAGCGCACACTATCACATTTAAGTAAAAAACAAAAGCATGGAAAGCTTCAAAGCCCATGAGATTTTTCTGTTGAACTTGGCAAGTGACCTTTGATCACCGATTTATCTCTGTGAATGTATTTAATATATAGCACATTGATGAAAACTCAATGGTCTATAGATACAACTCTACATGCAATATTATCTGGGTCTCTGCAAGAACTGCAAAAAAAAAAAGATAGAATTTATGAAAGAAATTACATTGCAGATGTAGACGACATGCTTCAGGCGAAGGAAAGATGATCACGGCGAATGACGTTAATACTCATAGTGAAGGCGCATACAAAACATTGATTATTTTCCAGAAGTGCTAAAAATAGTGATAGAGGTACATCCGTGTTCTTTCTCTGTCTTTCTTAACGTGCCCCCGACCACCAAGTGGCGTATAGATGGTGTTAGTGACCATATATTTTACAGACCTTCGGCACATAATGTTATGGGTAATGTGGTCGGTATTACGCCCATGCCGCTTTACTTTCCCACAAAAAAACCCGGTACCCATTAAAGGCTGGGTGAACCCGGAAGCCGTCGGTTGGGATCGAACCTTACCTCTTGTCCTTTGCAGTCCAATTCACTAACAACTGAGCTATCCCGTCTCCCTACCTCCGTGTTCTAAATCATAATAAATTTAAATTGTAATTTCATAACTATGGAGATAGGTAATGTTAATATTGTATAAACACTTCTGTAACGAAGCTAAAGTAGGTCAATCGTACCACAGCATCCAACAATCAGAGAAGGGAACACAGCATGTGTTTGTTTTAGATGGAAAATCTTGTATCCGGTGGATGAGATAGAAACTTTGAATCTAAGAAAGTGGCTGTCAATCATGAAAGAAAGAGAAAAGTGAATGATTTTGACAAATATGTTATTAGACCTGAGAGTTTGAAAATGCTTCAGGCAAATCCACTTGTTACTCTCCTACGCAAACTTATAGTTATGTTACAATCGGAATGCAATATTAAACATTAAAATAAACTACTATGTGGAAACTTGTAGGAAACTATGGTTTCACTTTTCGAAAATATACAAGTAGCAGGACACTGTAAAGAGACACGAGTGATTGCTTCTCGGAGTAAATACCTGAGACCGGTCCGAGGGAGAAAGATGGAAGACTGCGACATCGTATATTTGGATGAGTCGTGGGTTTATGCTCACAATACATTTGAGAAAGAATGGCAAGCTCTTGACAGAGAAAATAAAACCTAGCAGAAAAGGACAGCGCTGATAGAACATGCTGGCAGCAGAGAGGACAGCACTTGTCAACCAAGCAAGGCATCTTTATCAAGCAAATTCTACTGATGGTAGGCGCTACCACCTTGAAATGAATGAGCATATTTTCAGAGATTTGACAGAGAACACTATCCCGCCCACCTTGACTAGACCGTCATGCCTTGCAATGGACAATGAATCCTATCATAATGTTGTAGAGAAGCAAGACAAAGCTTCGATTTCATGAAGCAAAAATATCAAGACGTGGTTTGCAAGTGACAATTCCCCCCTTTCAAGACAACCAGTTGGAGTCAGATTTGCTCCCGTTCGTGAAACAAAGGAAAAAAAGTCAAAGTTTATGATTGTCAAAATAATTACAGAGCAGGGTCACACTTTTTTCGACTCCTACCTTTAGTATCTTTACCCACGAGTACGTGTATTGTACTCAAAGGGCAAGTGCCAGCACGTTTTAAATAAGTGATGTTAACATGTAGGTACGTGATGCCCTCTTACAAATATCCATTGAATATAGAACGAAATATGAAGAGCGTCAACGGAGAGATGGCTTGTGCTATCTTCAGCCGATAACTGTTGTGAACGTCTTTCATTCGTCTGATTCTTATTGAAACCGCTACCGCAAATCTCTTTCGATGACACTCCACCCACTGTATTATTCAAATACCCTTTACGGAAATAAAACATTATATCTATATATTGTCCTTTCGAGCCGAAGACTGCACATAGGGCAGAACTACAATCTCAGAAACAGAAACCTTGCGTGTCAAAATGGCACATATTGCAGAGATCACTGCTTCTAAAATCTATAGCTCTGTATCCATAACAATACTTTTTACAATGACAGCTTGTCAAGCCATCGATCAACCTCCTTAGTCGCCTCTTACGACATGCTTGGATGGATCACTATCTTTTACTTCCCCCAAAACACGGCCCGGTAACACACGGCAATAAAATATTATTTTCCATAAATTAGTGGAAAATAACTGTAGCTTTGTGAATAGAAAATGTATAGAATAAACAATATACTCTGTTCTGATGAGGGGAAGAAACTGCGTGAAACAGAAATTGCGCTCTTCTCTATGCAGTTGGATACGCCTTCGAATCGCAGTGTCATAATGATGTGTTATGATGTAAAATCGAATGTATCGTGCACACTATTTATTTAGTACACAATTTACATAAGAAAAACTCATATATGTGAAATCCATTTAGCCTTTGGACATTGTGTTACAAATTCTTAAGGTCGGGGAGAATCTAAGAATGCAAGCAAAAAATCACAGCGATACATTAAAGTTTCCGAGAAAATTGGTGAAAATTTTAGGCCAAAGTTTGTGAACGAACTATTGCGATGTGAATGACTAGCAATGTTGCACTAGTAAGTTCGGTCCGTGGCCCAAATTAGCAGGGTCTCTAGTCAGATCCCAACTGTTAATCTTTTTATTATGTTTTTCTCCATTATAGTGTCCTTTGATATAATTCTCTTTTTGCATTTCCATGCCGTTACTGTGTGCAAATTATTATTTTTTTTTAATTACCTGCTGATCAGTTCTTGGTTAGAAAATTACACTGAGACACCGGTAATTTTCTGACATTCGGTAAAATCCACAAACAGAAAATACAGAGAAGATTAAGCAGCCAGAATTAGGATCAAATTCGTACTCCTCGACGGAACACCTTGCTACAAGAGCCCGCCATCACACCACACTTCCAGCTCTGCATCTAGAACAATACATTGACAGAACTTACATGCATGTATCATCACGTAACTAGAACGTAGGTTTACCTCAACAATTCAAGAACAAATGTATAGACGCGGCTACGTTATGAGTGCTCCATTAGCAAGTATAAGCCAGACACTTAAACTGAGTAAAATACCGTTTGAACACAATTTTTAATGCATTTTATTTGTCTACAGGCAGGATGTACAAAAGGATGACATCTTGTTTTCCCTTTCTGTTCACCTACATTCATTTTCGCACAGAAACACTGAGATGATCTCACATCGCATATTTTTAAAATAATAATAATAATAAAAAAAGTACCCCATCCACGCCAAGTGGCGTGTAGGGAATATGGTGTTAGTGACTATAAATTTTACAGACCTTCGGCGCATGATTTTTGGGGTAATGGGGTCGGTATTACGCCCTTGCCGCTTTACTTTCCCAGAAAAAAATCCGGTACCCATTAAAGGCTGGGTGAACCGGAAGCCGTAGGTTGGGATCGAACCCTACTTCTTGTCCGTTGTAGTCCAGATCACTAACCACTGAGCTATCGCGGCTCCCGAACATCACATATATTCTAAGTTTATTTTGTTTTTTCAATGCACTAGAGGCGAATTTTCAGTTGTTGTCATCACCTTGTGTTACTACGTTTGTTTTGTATGTGAATATGTTTCCTGCAACACGATCCCAGTCTTTTATTTGAATGGTGTAGAGTTATTTCAAATTTAACGCCACTGCTTCTGTTTTTTTATGTTTATGATCAACAATAAGACTTGTGTGCTGTGTTTGTACAGTATCTGCAAATATAATCTCGTTCAATTAACTGCCAGTGTCCTGTTACTAGATAAGTGCTCGTGTTGAGATGTTAGAGCAATATATATATATATATATATAGTTCGTACTTGCAATCTACATAGCGTCATAAGATGAATGATTTTAGTATTTTCGTGCCCGCTATTTAACCTTATATTCATTTCAAGTAAAGGTTAAATCATCATCATTATCAAGTACCATGCCTGCTGGCGCAGGTGATCATGTTTCTCCACAACTTTCGATCTCGACTGTTATTTATTATTCTGTTGTTAACCTTCTGCCAAACCATTCTCTTAAACTGTCTGGTATCATTTCTTTATTTTTTGCTTCCCTCTGTCTCTTTGTCCTTCAAATTTCCCAGTTGTCACAATATGCTCTAGCTGTTCCTTCTCATTACATGGCCAAAAAATGATGATTGTTTCTTCTTAATATTGAAAATTAACTCTACCTTTGCTTTGGCCTTTTTCAGAACGTTTTCATTATTGTTATTAGCTGTTCATAGTATTATGAATATTGTTCTGTAAAACCACATTCCTACAGCCTACAGTGATTTTCTTGTCTGTTGTCCTATTGTACATGATTCACATCCAATTATTAAGACTGGTTCTACATAACATTTAAGAACACTTTTTTTTTATTTCGATGCTCAAAAATGGATAGCACAGTATCTTCACTTTTTGGAAAGTTACTATTGCCTGAGCTATTCTGTATCTCACCTCTGTTGTACATCTGCCATCTGAGTTTAATATTGTTCCAAGATATTTAAATTCATTTACTTGTTTTAATATTGTTCCACTTGTCTTTATTGCGCATTGCGGTGAAGTATTTTTCTTTGTTGCTCTTTTTTGTTATTGAGGCTGTGTCCTTTATTTTTCATTTCCTTCACTATAATGTCTAACGTCAATTGCAGCTCATTTTCACTCTTTGCGATTAAGACTTTATCATCAGCATAATTCGGTTATTATATACTAAGGTTATTTATATTATGACCTCCGATTGTTATTCCAGGTATGTCCCTTATGGATCATAAAATAATCTCATTATACATATTAGCTTATTCTGGTGACAGCACACAATCGTGTCTAACACCTTGTTTTATTTGTTGAAACATTCCCAATTTATTTCCAGTTCCTATGGCGGCTATTTGCTGCCAGTTAACGTTCTTTATTACTCTTGCATCTGTGCTGTCAACGTTTATGCCCACTAAAATGTTGATTATTTCTTGACGCTTTACTTTCTCATATGCCTTGGTACTATCTATGACATGTAGATATAGATCTGTTTTCACCTCTGTGACTTTTTCTGTCAAAAATCTTATGATGTATATGACATTGTTCGTACCTTTACCTCCAACAAAACCACACTATTCATCACTAATTTCTGGACTGAATTTTGTTTCGTACTCTAAATAAGATGATTCTTAGTTTAGTCATGTAACTCATAAGGCTTACTGTGCAATAACCATTGCATTCAATCACACCACATTTCGTTCAGGTTCACCCAGCCTGAAATAAGTACAGGATATTTTTCTGGTAAAATAAAGTGGCACTGCCGTTATACCTCACCACATTACTTCATCAACAAAAATGCGCACACACACCGTAGTCCTTGTACAGCACCTCGTGGTTTGTACCCTTTAGTTTAGCTTAATCTTCATTTTACGACAGACAGCTCCATTGTACTTATAAACTCTCTTCAGTACGTTCCGAAGTATGATACACACCCATCCCCCCTCCCCCTCCTCCGAAAGTACTGAATGTGCCTTTCACCTTAATTGTGCCCTTCGTGAAAAGTCTTTTTTTCATGACTAATAGAGAGCAGTAGAATAATCATTTGAGAAATCCCTTGAGTATTAGAAAAATACAGTTAGCTGTCTCATGAGTTATACAACAATACAGTTATACTCTATGATGATTAATAGAACAGTACAAATAATCTATTCAATAAATAATATACAATACATCTACATTAACCGTGACAAGAAACAATGGCTAGGAAAGGGACAGCGAACTATTTTTCTGACTAATCACGATGGTTTCTCCCTATTGGCCCAGTGTAGTTTCTATCTCTTTTATATTTTATTGTTTATTGGTTATTTATTTTTTACAAGAATTAGCTTTACTGCAATTTGATGGTTTAGTAGTACATAAAAAGAGAGCAAATTTAGAATATTAGGAAGAAACAATCATCATTTTTTGGTCATGTAATTAGAAGAGAATAGCTGGAATATATTGTAACAACTGGGAAAATTGAGGGACGAAGAGACAGAGGGAAGCAAAGAGAAAAGATACCAGACAGTTTAAGAGAATGTCTTGGCAGAAGGTCAACAACAGAAATGATAAATAACTGTCATGATTGAAAGTTGTGGAGAGGCATGATCACCTACGCCAGCAGGCCCGGTTCTTGATGATGATGATGAGTAGTACATACTTGACTTAAGAATGAAACTCCTAATTTGAGAGGTTTTCCACAACAGTAAAATAAAATATTACATTGCATTAACAGTATTTCTTCATGTTATGTGACAATCTCTCTTTTATTTGATTTATATTGCAACTTTTTATTATTAATTAATGCTATTAATAGTTTAAATACGTGTTGAGCTTTTTAAAAAGAAGGCGTTGGATATACATTGATTACGTGCTGAGAATGAATGAAGAAAGACTTTCCCATTAGCCGTTTCTGTGACAAAGATCTGGTAAAAGAAAACAAGGTAGACAAAGAGAATCGCTAGGCATAACAATTTTTAGGAAAGGCTCAACAATGGTCTAATAAACATCACAAACCTACAAGAGCTAGCAGCAAATTGTCAATCGTGAAGAACTACGACTTCTACTGCGATAATATAGCCGCGAAATCTACACCTCTCGACCTGACACATCCGTCTTCAGAGGGGCCTCGGTAGCCGAGTTGGGAAAACCACCCGACCGGGCTACCGACGTTCGGACAACCCGTGTTCGATTCCCGCTGGAAGCAGTGTGAGTTGTACTCGTTGTTGAAAAAAAAAAAAAAAAAATTACCCCCACTGTCGACCCAGCCGTTGGCAGAAATGGGTACCAGGGTATTACCCTGGGAAGGTGAGGAATGTTGCCTCGCATCTGAGTTTCGATGCTTGAGGCGGCACTATCCAGAAATTTCCGAACATTTCTGGATATGCGGCCCAGCACATATTAGTGGGGAAACTCACGTGCTAAGACGCCGGTTCAAGTCTCGTACTTTACCTTTACCTTTACATCCGTCTTCAGCATCATCATTAGGTCGCATACCCTTTGCAAAACGTTGCGTTCACTACAGTCCGTCTTAAAGAATCTCTAACCAGATCTACTATTTCTTCTGTTGCTATGTTCAAGTTCTCCTTGGTGTCTTGAAATCTCCTTCTTCTTGGGCTGCCCCTGAAGCGTCGCTCAGAAACCATGCCTTCCATTATTGTTCTTTCGGGCCTACTGTGTCTTTTGACGTGGCCAAAATATTTGTATCTCCTCTCTAGAGTGGTCTTTGTAAGCTAGTTCTTTTTAATGTTTAAATCTTTTAATGTCTTCAATGCTCTTTTTCATATCAAAGATATCTTGAGATTTTTTTCTGGGAAAGTAAAGCGGCACGGGCGTAATACCGACCACATTACCCCAAAACATATGCCGAAGGTCTGTATAAATCATGTAAACACCATATTCCTTATACGCCACTTGGCGTGACGGGGGCTCTTTACTTTACTTTTAATTCCCCTTTTAATTTTTTAATTCGGACACTCGTATAAATTTTCTTTTTTTTCCGTAGTTTGATCATATACCCTTCTTTCCATTCTGTTTTTTTTTTTTTATCTTTCTTCCCTTTCACATATTTTATCTAGTGGATTCTGTAACATCATGGTAGAGTTGTTAATATCTGGTTTTTTAATGAATTTCAGCTGGCCCTGTGGTTTAACATGCATTTTTTAATAGCTTGATGGCTTCCATTTTTTCATCCTTGTCTGACTTTCCACAGTTAACGTATAACTTTTTCTTCTGGTGGTAGTATATCTGGTGGTTTATTTGAGTCGAGTCTCTTCAAAAGTTCTTCAAAGTGCTCATTCCATCATTGCATGTGTTCCCTTATATTACTAAACAGATTTTCCTTTCTTAGCTTAAATAACAGCATTGATGTGTTATTATTTTCTGCTTAATTTATTTTGGTTTATCGTATAGTTCTGTCATCTTTCCTTTATTTTTGCTTCCTCTATCTTTTTTTTCAGCTACTTCTTCTATATATTTCCTCTTAACACTGTTAATGCATCCTTTAGTATTTCTCGGTCTGCTTTCATAATTTCTTACTTTCTTACATTTCTTCAAGGTCACTGCTCTCAGTTATGTAGTATTCTGATATTATTATTTTTTTCCTTGGGTGTATTCACGTCTCTTTTTTAATATATTCTTTTCCTGTTTCGAATGATACTTAATATTTATTCAAATTGCAGGCTATAAAATAGTGGCTTTTCGAGGGCTAGTTGTGGCTTTTTGAGAGCTAGAAAATAGTTGTTTTTTTTTAAAGGTTATAAAATGTGGCTAGTTGAGGGCTGGAAAATAATGGTTTTTTGAAGGTTATAAAATTAGTGACTTTTTGAGGGCTGGAAAATAGTGGCTTTTCGAGGGCTATAAAAAAGTGGCTTGGTGAACTCAGAAGCCGTGTCTTTCTAAGGAAATAAAAAAAAATGCTCCGCACGTTTAGTAGGTTAAACTCGGACAGTAGAATACCTGAGCAGTAGTCAAGGGCACTAACCACTTCGCTACCGCTACTTCATGCGCACTCCATTGTTGCCTAATGTTAGATCAAGTTTGGTTAACCGATCCCGCTTGTTAATCATTCACCGTTTTACTAATTATTACGGTTAAACGCTGGAGTTAAGCTTGGAGAAATACAAAAAATAGAAACAAAATATGAATAAAGCTCCAAGTAAAAAGTGGACAACATAAACCAGAACGACGTTTCGGCACAGTAGGCCTTCAACTGGAACAAACATGCAACTTAAGTAAGGGAGTTTAGCTTGCAAGGAGACATCAATATCGAGACAAGTATTGAGGGAAGTATCCTGACCAAACACAAATACCGACAAGTAGCCGCAGACACAAACTAAACAGATTACATCGCTGTATGAACAAGTAGTGGACTGTAACGTTCACTTCTACATGTTATGGTGACAGTTTTACAAAAAGAAACACAACAAAATACTGACGTTTCAGCCTACATGCAGCTAAAATGTTTTCACATATTAACTATTAATACCCTCCCATATGTAATACATCTCTCTTTCGTTTCATCATTTCATCTCTTAGTAGAGGAATTCAAATACCTAGGAAGTCTAATGACAAACGATAATTCCCAAACAGCAGAGATAGAATCAAGATGCAACAAAGCTTGTCAAATCATTGGACAGTTATCGCCACTATCGCCCAACGAGGAAATGACTCTGGAGGCAAAACGAGCACTATACAAAATAATCTTCATCCCAACGTTGTGCTACCAATGCCAGACCTGGACCCTAGATGCAAGAACAATAAGGAAAATAACCTCTACAGAGATGAAATGTGTTAGACGAATGCCAGTCTGAGAGATAAGATCAGAAATGAAGAACTGAGAAAAAAGCTAGGAATAGCCCCCGTCATAGAATATATAAGGAAACAACAGATACAATGGTTTGGCCACGTGACAAGGCAGAAAGAACAAAACACAACACAACGAGCCTTCAACAAACGTTGTGAGAACACCAGACCCAAGGGTCGACCACGATGGAATATTAGAAGCACTAGGAAACATAACAGCAGCAGAGGCGAACAGGAGAGCAAAGGACCCCAAATTATATCTCTCCTCGACGCTGAAAGACAGATAAGGAAGGAAAGAAGAAGAAGAAGAAAGATCTCTTATCCATTTGTTTATTTTTTCTTGATTTACTTGTCCCGTTCATCATCGATGTAGAAGTTTTTATCTTTATTTCGTTGTTACCCTTACTTTTGTGTTCTCGTTTTCTGAGGAAGGCCGCATGTACGCCGAAACGTTAGTATTTTGTTGCGTTCCTTTATGTAAAGCTGTCACAATAATGTGTGGTAGTGTACGTTACGCCGCACTACTTGCTCCTTCTACCAGCTTTACCGCAGCACTGCAATTATTTGCCCGTTTCCCGCTGACATAAGAGTCAGCAAGACGACCATGAGTCCACGTCACTCCTTCTGATGAAAGAGACAGGAGTTAAGATGAGCACAGCTAGAAACGAGAAACTTTGTAGACGTGTAAGAAGACTAATCAACCAACACAGAAATGGAGTCGTCAGTCGCTGGACACTGCGAGACTTGCTGAGGAGGGGATCTGAGCACCTATGGACATGATCGGAGTAAAATGATAATGACCTGAAAATAACTCAATAGCCACATCTATCGACACCCATTCACGTCCTATTTAAGTTCATGTTTCTAACAAATCGATCGTAATTATTTATCAATACTCTTCCTTTTCATCAGAGCAACAACTAGCCAAACTCTCATCCATCATGGCGACACTTACGAGTCGGAAACTAATATGATCAGGTCACGTGGGTTATCGTATTCTAAAGCAAGTATAGTACAGCGAACTTAATTTAACAACGGAAAAAGCAGACCATTTCTGAGATGGAAGGTTCTGTTCTATTGATGGAATCAGTAGTATTCACTAATTTCCTATATCCGCTCCACTCATGTCACAGCTTCTTCCAAGGCGCGGAAGTAATACCATTGACATAGTTGACCACCGTGCAGTCCTAATCTCGATGCAGAGGCGACGATTTCAAGCGACTTGCAGCGGCAGAGGTCATTTTGGTCTGCGCCCCCCGATCTCCGGAGATACCAGCTGCAGGATGCTGGTTGAAATGCTGCACCAATATCATTTGCCAGGTCGTCGAGCGGCTATTTAAAGCTTCGCTCCATACTCACCTATGGAGGGAAGTTGCGGGCAGTCCCTCGGTCGACCCTTTTTAAAATCTTCGACTTTTCTGAAAGTGTGGTTATAAAATAAAGGGAAATAATCCCTACCTAAAATCGGTGACTCGGGCTCAGAGTCGAGTAAATTCACTTTTAAACTTAAAAAAAAAGTATTAAAAGTTTAACAAATATATTAAAAGTTAAAAAAAAATATTTAAAAGTGGAAAAAATTGTAATTAAAAAATATTGATAATTTACAAGTTCAGTGTCCAAGACCACTTCGAAGTCAGATCAGGTGTAAGACAGGGGTGAGTACTATCCCCTCTACTGTTTATTACATGGACAGTATATATGCAAGCTAGCCAACCCATCAGAGACAGAGGAGATCAACGAGCTTTTATTTGCAGACGATCAGGCACTAATATATGAAACAATAAAAGACCTACAAGAACACTTTAACAAACTAAACACCTCAGGCACAAAATACAACATGAAAATCAACATCAACAAAACAGAAGTCATGAATGTCGCCAAAAAAAAAACCGAACATCAACATAACTATAGAAGGCAGACAACTAAAACAAGTAGAGGAATTCAAATACCTAGGAAGTCTAATGACAGATGATAATTCTCAAACAACAGAGATAGAATCAAGATGCAACAAAGCTAGTTAAATCATTGGACAGTTATCACCACTATTATCCAACAAGGAAATAACTCTGGAGGCAAAACGAGCACTATACAATACAATCCTCATCCCAACGTTGTGTTACCAATGCCAGACCTGGACTCTAGATGCAAGAACAATAAGGAAAATAACCTCTACAGAGATGAAATGTGTTAGACGAATGACAGGAAACAGTCTGAGAGATAAGATCAGAAATGAAGAACTGAGAAAAAAGCTAGGAATAGCCCCCGTCATAGAATATATAAGCAAACAACAGATAAGATGGTTTGGCCACGTGACAAGGCAGAAAGATCAAAAGATCAAAACACAACACAACGAGCCTTCAACAAACGTTGTGAGAACACCAGACCCAAGGGTCGACCACGAAAAAGATGGATCGATGGAATATTAGAAGCACTAGGAAACATAACAGCAGCAGAAGCGAACAGAAGAGCAAAATACCGCAAATTATATCTCCCCTCGACGCTGAAAGGCAGATGAGGAAGGAAAGAAGAAGTGTCCAAGAAATATTTTTGTTCGGAATAGCGTCCCCTTGCGCTTTATTTGGTCGCTCTTGAATCTGCCATTAGACCTCTGGCTTTAGGTTTAAGGTTTGCAATAGCTTACGAGTAACCTTCTTCTCCTTTCTTTTCTCTTTCACTGATACTTAAAAGGTGTCGTGGTGACCTTCACATTTGTTTATAAAATATAATTAAATGCAGGAAAACTAAAAACAGTGGATAATTCAAGTTATGTTCAGTCAGCAATGGGAGGTCACTTGTTTAGCAGAAAAAATGTATAAAGTGGAAAAAAATTAATTATTTAAAATACGTCCTTTTATCATCATTGCATGTCGTCTCCGCATCGAAATTTGGACTGTCTTTCTTGTCCATCTTTTGATGTTACTCGTCCATGTTAGGAGAAATGGAAAAATATATTGTAAAAAAAATAGAAACAATTGTATGGTTAAAACTTACGTAATATGTGGGCGACACAAATATGACCAACGTTTCGGCTCAATAGGCCACACACAGATATGTATTTAAAACAAAAAAAATATAATAAATAATAATAATAATTTAGAATTAGAATGCGAAATAAAAATAAATATAAAATATATTATGAAACACCTCTTATTCTTATTTATCCACTTTCTGATGCTTTTTAAAAATTTTTACTAGTCATTTTCTTGATTTCTGTGTAGATCACTCTTAAATCGTGTTTATTTTCTAGATTTTCGGTATCTAGACATCTTTGGTTGAGCCAGTCTTCTTTTGCCTTTTTGTCTATTTTTGTGTATTTCATTATCTATTTTGTTGTATTGGGTAGTTAGTGTCCTTCGCTTATCTGGTTTCTTCCATTTTTTCCAAGATGATGTCATTTATCCATTTTTTTGTTTTTGTTTTTTGTTCTTTTTCTTTTTGGGTAAGATGTTGCAAGTTCCTTGTGTGCTTTTCTTTATGCATTGCCATTTGGTTGTGTAACCTTTTCATCATGATTTTCTCTTCTGTACTGCTCAGTCCCCTCTTCTAGCAGCTTCTGATATATGTTATTTACTTGTATTGTATTAGTATCTTTAACATATTTTTTTTATTTAAAGCTTTTTATGTCTAGTGGTATTGTTGTTGAATTAGTCTTTTGTTTGTTTCACTTAGTTTGACTTCATTTTAATCATTATAGTATTGTGATCTGTGTTGAATATTGAAACAAATTGCCATGTCACGATTAAAAATTTGGGACATGTAATATTTTGTATGAAGAAGCAGCAAAATATGTACATAATTGGAACCCACCAATGAAGAAACATGTGGACAATCCTATATGATCCTAGATCAGTGGAGTATACTGGTTTTGGGGTCTGGGCTACCGCTGACATAATAAATAAAAACATACATTATATTCAGTAGACTAACATGAAGTAATAATTTCTAACGACTTCACAACATTTTAAATTACTTACTTATTTATGTTAATTATATCCGTCTTGTTTGAGACGAAAATGCCTTGATGACTTTGTTATTGAAAGCACTGTTGGGTTGGTTTTGAAGTTTCTGAGGGAATGATTTCTCAATGGACATTAATGCCAAACCAGATAAGCGTTCTTGTGTTTGAGTTGAGCGACAATAAGATTTGGTTCACTTGAGAGCAGAAAAAGTTCTTTATACAGATGCTGATGCGCATATCGTACTTATAAATAGCTAAGAAAGTTTCCGTAAATAGACATTGTTTCACTTTCACTTTGTGACGATTCTGATTGGCTAAAGCTAAAAATAACACATGAAACGGCATTTCTCTTGCGGCAACACCCGCTATATATTTTGATTCCTATTTTTGAATATCAAGGTCGTTAATACAAGGTCCGGATAGAAGACAAATGTACCGCTGGCTTCTAGAGGTTTCAGTGTATAGTAGTTTTGGTTTCATTCACAAACATTATAGTGGCCAGAGGAAAACTTTGCTTTAATAAATGCAAATCAAAGCAAATAAATCATATTGGCCTACGAAATGTGTTATAGAATATTCGAAAATGTGTAATATAATTATTTTTTTACAATATAATAAATTATCATTTCCTTTTGTATTTCGTTAGTATGTTCAGGCTACCGGCGGTAGCTGCGGTATCATAGAGAATACTCCACTGTCCTGGATAGGTCTTGGCTTCCTTGATCTGCTACAGAACCTATCTTTTATCATAATGTGAAATATTTATTTCTCTTCTTATCTCCATGGCTTTTCCGTGTGTAGAGTTTCCTTTCCTCTTGCTCAAAGTAGGTGTTACATATTATCAACGAATTAATTCAGAGGAAGAGGTATGTTTACAGCACTCGGAAAAAAATGACAAATAATCAACAACAGAAAAAAACAAAGAACAATATATGGTCGATGCAGAATCGAACCAAAGGAGATCCTTTTGGCCTCACCCCTGTTAAAGTGGTATTCAGACAACGGCTTGGAGGTCACTAGGATATATCAGGTTGTAGAGTACCTACCCGTTAGTTGTTTTAAAGAATTTGGTGACAAGGTCACAGAGGCGCGTCGAGCTGGGGATTTAGATAAAAATCAATTTATAGTCAGCGTTACGATGGAGCTCATGGGAAACTCGGCATACGGGGAAGACCCTGACGAATAAGACGAAACACATGAACGTGTCCTATGTTAAGGAGGGGACCAATACAACCAAGATGGTAAATAACCCGCGGTTTAAAAACACGACGCGTGTTGGCGACGACCTGTAAGAGATGGCGATGGAAAAATGATGTATTGTGTGCGATCTTCCTTCACAGATTGATTTTTTCGTCTACCAGAACGCCAATTTGAGGATGCAGCAAATTTACTATGACTTCTTGGATAGATTCGTAGACAGGTCAAACTTTCAACTCTGCAAAATGGACACCATAACAAGTTAGATAAGGATGCTTTCACAGAGGTCCGAACCAAAAAGCAAGCCGGGGGTGGTAAAAATATGGGGTTTAAAACACACGGGTGCTCGGTATACTCATACACGCTACACCAAAACTCACTTTCCTTTTTGTACATCAAGGGACAGGTCTATTATGGTAACGTAACCACCTACCCTTTATCCATTTAACACTATCATGTATTAATATTCATATATAAACTACTTTCATCATATAGATTAAAGTTCCCGAACAGTGGGAATGTATCTACTTCACATGTGTGGTTTCTTCGTGGCTTTACCCTTCTCTGGTCTGGCCTTCTCAAATAACGGCAAAACAACTGAAGGTTTAGTGTGCTTTTTACTCGCAGTGAAGAACCCTGTGCAATTGGAAATCAAAAGAGTGGATCAAAAATGGCCGCTGTCAGGGATAAAATTGATGGAAAAATACCTTAAAAAAATCTCTCGACGATAAAAAAAATTAGGATACCTTTGAAGTCGGAGATGATCTGTCGGTATAGCGAAGTACACCTGAGCACACGGCTGCCGGTGAGGAAAACAAATTCAATCTCTTGAAACATTGCTAGAGATATAAGACTTTGCGCAGGCAAACAAACAAACAATTTAAACTTAGATCAATTGTGCACACCATATTTTAGAAGCATCTTTTTTCAGTATAAATAGGTATACCCTGAATAAGAAACTAAAATGAGAACGAAATGAGTAGAAAAGCGGGGAGGGGGGGGATAGCAAAAAAAAGAGAAAGGAGAGGAGTTGAGATTGAAAGAATTCATCATCATCATCAAGTACCGGGCCTGCTGGCGTAGGTGATCATGTCTCTCCATAACTTTCGATCTCGGCAGCTATTTATCATTTCTGTTGTTGACCTTCTGCCAAGCCATTCTCTTAAGCTGTCTGTTATTTTTTTTTTCTCTTTGTTTCCCTCTATCTCTTAGTCCCTCAATTTTTCCAGTTGTTACAATATATTCCAGTTGTTCTTTTCCTATTACACGGCCAAAAAATGATGAATGTTTCTTCCTAATATTGGAAATTAGCTCTCTTTTAGCTTTGACCTCTCTCAGAACATCTTCATTACTCTTCTTAGCTGTCCACGGTACTCTCAACATTCTTCTGTAAAACCACATTTCTACAGACTCCAGTGATTTTCTTGTTTGTTGTCCTATTGTCCATGATTCGCATCCATATGTTAAGACTGGCTCTACATAAAATTTAAGAACTCTTTTTCTTGTTTCTATTGTCAAAAATGGATTGCATAGTATCTTCCTCATTTTTTGGAAAGCTGCTTTTGCCTGAGCCATTCTGCATCTCACCTCTGTTGTACATCTTCCGTCTGAGGTTAACAAAGTTCCCAAATATTTAAATTCATTTACCTGTTTTAATATTGTTCCACTTGTCTTTATTTTGCACTGAGGTGATGTCTTTTTCTTTGTTGTTACCATTACCTCTGTCTTTTTGCTATTAAAAAATTGATTTTGATAATTAAACTTGAAAGAATTAGGAAAGTGAAAAAGTAGTCATTTTAAAATGGTCAGAAGAATCGAAATAGAGGAAAGGGGGGAAGAAAGATTGGCTTAAAAAGTATTGAAAACAAAAGAAATCGAAGAGGAAGAGTACACAAATGTTAAAATCAACAACTGCAACATTAGCAGAAAGAAATACAAGCCACAACGAAACCAGCAACGACGAAGACGACAGCAATGAGGGCACGGGGACAACGATGTTATTTTGTTAACGCGAAGATAATATAAAGAATAAGATAAATAGATAATCTGATAAGGAGAAAATAGATTCCTGTTGGACATAATTCAGCCGTAATTGCAGATTCGGATCTGACTAGTCATGTAGAAAAAGATAAAAGAATTCAGAAAGAACCTGACAAGACCTAAGAAATAGCTCCGCACATCAGTATATTTGATTATGGGAGATAGATTGGGACGTGACGTGATGCCCCATTGTTGTCTTGTTCTTGCACAGCGCCATTTCTGCAAAGGGTAGATGAAACATTAGTCCGAAAACGGCCGGCTGTAAACTCAATCAGTTTCCATCCGTCCCTAGCGATAAAGACCTCAATACTGCCTTATCACTGACTCTAGAAGTAAGAGTGGGAGAAAAACGACGGAACTGATTATATCAACAGTGGACACGGAAAATGGTATCGCTTGTTTTGTCAATTTTACCGACTGTCCTAAAAGGAAGCGGAGTTACACAGAATCAGACGCAAATGCTAATGGTATGCAGAATATGGGGAAGTGTAGTCACAAGGGACATAGAATATGATAAGGATATAATACCGGCTCTGTCTCTGCGTGAAGTACAAGTTAGCAAGTCCGGGATGGTGTTGTATGACGAGAGGGAGACGGGTGTCATTATCAGGATGGTTCGATTATCTGGACACTTTTTGATAAACACTTTTTTTTTTCATTCTTGTAACCTCAAACCCACTTTCTCCCTCCCCCCAGCCCTTGATCGTTATGAGTCAAATTTGTCACGTGGTTTAGAGTACAACTCTGGGTTCTTTCCGCTCTGGGAGTTGTCGGGGGTTATTGTGTTTTTTAATGTACATCTAGGAATAGTTGGGTAATAGATGTAGCACACACCCAAGAATGGTTTCAATGGTAATATACAGCTATTGATGGTTGGACTAATAACATAAATCTGCTGACGGCTCTTGGCTAATAATATAGATCTATTGATGGTTGGACTAATAACATAAATCTGCTGACGGCTCTTGGCTAATAATATCAACCTATTTATGGTTGGACTAATAACATAAATCTACTGACGGCTCTTTGCTAATAATATACATCTATTGTTGGTTGGACTAATAACATAAATCTATTGATGATTGGACTAATAACATAAATCTACTGACGGCCCTTGACTAATAACATACATCTGTTGATGGTTGGAATAATAACATAAATCTACTGACGGCCCTTGACTAATAACATACATATGTTGATGGTTGGAATAATAACATAAATCTACTGACGGCTCTACGGCCAATGACTAATAATGTACATATATTGATGTTTGGACTAATAACATAAATCTACTGACGGCTCTTGATTAATAACATATATCTGTTGATGACTAGACTAATAACATAAATCTACTGACGGCTCTTGACTAATAACATACATCTGTTGATGACTAGACTAATAACATAAATCTACTGACGGCTCTTGACTAATAACATACATCTATTGATGGCTAGACTAATAACATAAATCTATTTATGGTTTGTTTAATAACACACACCCACTGATGGCTAGACTAGAGGTATACATCTTTTGAACGATTAAATTGAAACATACATCTGTTTATGTTTGGACTAATAACATAAATCTACTGACGGCCCTTGACTAATAACATACACCTATTGATGTTTGGACTAATAACATAAATCTACTGACGGCTCTTGACTAATAACATATATCTGTTGATGACTAGACTAATAACATAAATCTACTGACGGCTCTTGACTATAGTCCGTTCAGAAATTCATAACCACACTTGAATTAGCTTTACGTGATAACCGTTTGTTATTTTGCTTTCAACTTTTGCATGTAATCTTATAATATTGATGTCGTTATAGAAATATTTTTTGCTCTGAGAAATTTGATCTAGTTTAAAAGTTTTCTTCTTTAGGCTATATTAAATTCACCCTGTTCGAATTTGACACCATTTTAGGATATATACATTAATTTGGTGCGGTCGTTCACGTAAAATAGTTTGGCTATTGCAGAAACACTAAGTTCAGGAAAATCCCGTGCACAAAACTGAATTGTTATTGAACGACATGACACACCACGGCCTGGGCATTAATTACCGAAGGGAAGGCGTATCTTTATTAATTTTGTGAAGACTCAGTAGACAATTTGTTGACTTTAAATACCAACATTTATATCTAAATTACAATGAGTTTGAAATGCAAATTTATAACTATGCAAAAGGTTACTGTTTTACTATATCAGCACTTCCTTAGGGAATTCAAGATGGGACAAAGTGCCTACTGCATCAAATACAAAAGAGCAAATTAGGACATGGCTTGCGAATGAAAATGTCAAATTTGACGACACATATTTAAAACCCGAATTGTTACAACTTGTGAAGAATACGAATAAGAAAAAGGTGTACCATGTTGACAAAATCATTGAGAAATACGGCCACACTAATTGTAACCAATTGAATTCATGTTTGCAAATAAACATAACGAACAACACCCACAATTAAGCACTATGTAGATACGCTTCTATAGTCCGTTCAGATTCGTTTGCCTAGACGTTAATTTATTTTTTTCAAAAACTTATTGTTCATTTGCATTGATCTTTTGAAGTTAGGTTTAGAATACTAATGTCGCTATAAAAATATTTTTTTATCAAAGAAATGTGATCCAGTTTCAAAGATGCCTTATTTAACCTATATTAAAAAAAAGTTAATCGATATTATAAACACCGGCGGGATTATGTAGATGCTTACATCTCACAGCTGATTCTTTAACATATAGGCATGACCTTCACGGCTGAATGCGCACCGTCCTAAAATAGTTATGTTTCCACTATAAATTTTTATAAAGAAATGTTACATATGAAATTTCCCGTTTAGCACAAAATGACATTTTAGCCGAAACCGGAAATTATGTGACGTCAAAATCACGGCCGTAGACTCGAGTTCGAGTCATAATTCAGAGGCAAATCTCAATATTTACAGAAAGGAGGCGGCACTATCCATATTATCTTCTGCAAGTCTATGTGAGAATTAATATAAAGGCAAAATATTTTACTGAGCATAACATTGCTATAAAGATTTATCAATACTTCTGCAGAGAGCGTAAAAAGGGACATCTTTATTGTTCTTTATCAAACCCTGAGAAGAGAACAATGCATATTTTAGGTTTGTGTAAACGTTCATTTGATCGAATAGTTAAAGGAAGCGGATATTTATTGCCAACAAATGCAAGAAAGCAAGGAAGGAAAGAAACGTTAGACAGTTTTGATAAGGACCTAGTAAAAAGAGAAATCTATCGAATGTTTGATATAAACGAAGAAGTGACACTTAGAAAGTTGAAGCTTTGGCTGAAAACTAACAACGACATTGAAATATCAAAAACTTCATTATGGAAAATATTAAGAAGTGCAGGCTTCACCTTTAGAAAGTATGCTGGTGGAAAAAACATTATTTGTGAGAAGCCACATCTAGTAGCTCTTAGAAGCAAGTATTTACGTGAAGTGAAGGAAATGCGCGAAAATGATTATGATATTGTTTATTTAGATGAAACTTGGATCAACGCTCATCATACAAATGAAAAGGAATGGCAGTTAGCAGATGGAAGTATTAAAAGATCAGTACCAAGCAGTAAAGGGCAACGTTTGATAGTTGCACATGCAGGTAGCAGACATAATGGGTTGTTGCAGAATGCTCATCTCGTTTTCATTTCAAAATCCATAGACAATAGAGACTACCACTCCGAAATGAATGGGCACATATTTAAAGACTGGATCGAGAAAAGTATCCTTCCAATATTAGATCGACCTTCTTGTCTGATAATGGACAATGCTTCATACCATAACGTAGTTAACGTAGAAGATAGAATCCCAACATCATCAAGTACAAAAGATGCAATCAAAACGTGGCTCATAAAAGAACACATACAAGTTAACGACAGCTACTTGAAACCCGAATTGCTTAGCCTTGTAAAACAGACACAACGTACAAAGATATTTAAAATAGACAAGTTAATTCAAGAACATGGCCATAGATGTTTGAGACTACCTCCATATCATGCATACTTAAATCCTATAGAACTAGTTTGGGCAAAAGTTAAAGGACACGTAGCATATACAAATAAAACTTTCAAATTATGCGATGTTGAGACACTTACAAATCAGGCTCTATCAAATATAAATAAAGACTACTGGGTAAAATGTGAGGATCATGTGTTACGACAAGAAGAGGAGTATAGATTTGCAAAATTTCCTAGTTGATTTGTTAAACAGTTTATTGTTCAAGACCACCCAAGCAATCAAAAATATGTTATAAGCAAACCAACAACCATTAGTTTGAATGGAAGCCTGCTTGAGTCAGTACAGAAGTTCAGCTATCTTGGATCCACTATTACAGCCACACTTTCCTTAGATGAGGAACTAAATGTACGTATTTGAAAGGCAGCGACAACATTTGGGAAACTCACACCAAGAGCATGGAACTATATCAAATTGACTCTACGAACAAAAGTTCTATATATAATTTAAAATTTGTATACTTGCCACCCAGTAAAATTTTATGGACATGCCTATGGGTCATCGTTGCACTAGATTACTGTAAAACATTTTGATTAGGGTCAAAATAATAGTTACATGGGCAAAGATCAAAGGAATTCGCCGCTTTAAGAAAACCGTTATAGCTAGACATCGAGTAACACATATGTTCTCGTGACATGGACATTTTAACACCGTATGCCAAAAATCATGTGAAATCATCAAGAACTTTTTGAATTATAAATCATAACATCTCGGCAAACGATTCTGAACGGACTATAATAACATACATCTGTTGATGACCAGACTAATAACATAAATCTATTTATGGTTTGTTTAATAACTCCCACCCATTGATGGCTAGACTAGAGGTATACATCTTTTGAACGATTGAATGAAAACATACATCTATTGATGACTGCATTAATAATACTTATTTGTTTGAACCTATAAATGTATCATTATTCTTCAATATAACTCATTAACAAAGTATGAATCATTGTTTGTATATATGTTTCAATATAATAAGGAATTTTCTTCTAAATAAATGTATACAGAACTCTATTCCATGCTATAAAACGAAAAAGTCGAGGCATGTTAGAGCTCAGAAGTTCTAGTTTCCTTATATATGTTAAGAGAAAGATCGAAGGCGCAATTAAAATTCGTTGAACTTTATCTACACCCTTCTCCAAAGTCAGGCCTTTAAAGTTTAAATTTTAAACTGTCCCAAACAGCTTCACGATAAGAAGTCGCTGGAAATAGTAAGTAAACAAATTTAAAACAATTGGCGCCAGCACTAATTGTTAATTATAATATTCCAATTACATTATTTGATTGTGTCACAGAATACGAGTCCAGAAATCATTATTTAAAATTATTTCTAAAATATTTTTTAAAAGAAATTTTTAACATCATAAATGTTTACCGGAACGTGTTCCGATGTATCCTACATGAAGAAGCCTTACGTGTTGTGTGAATTTGTCTTTTAATCAACAAATCACCTTCATTGCACAACTGACAACACCGTAGTGCTGAGATCTCCTCAACAGCACGTACCCCGGTATCAGCCACACACTAGCGAAAACACTGATCATGTATGTATTTTTGTGTTTTGGTCTGTGTGTGTCAAGATAAAATCGTTTATCAAGATAATATCGTTTATATAAATACATATTTGTAAAATTGCTAGATCTACCGCAACATATGTTGTCACATATTCAATCTTCCTTTTTTCCAAACTATAGTGATTTTATATGGACCCCGTAAAGACAAAGGTCTAGCATTAACAAAGCTGTAGATCTCGTGGGAGTTTAATTATCACAACGTTGATTTAATCATGTGTCCATTTGTGCAAATGAATTAGTTGTGCACCTCACTATCCCCAGTGTCATGATCCGGGCTCAACACTCCGTTATTGGAGAACTCTTCCCTATTGGTTTGATTTCCTTGATCTTCTGTTAAATATACGAGTAAAAAATAGATTTGGTGGTCATTCAATGTAGTTCGACCATTGTGCCTATTGCTTTCTATTAACCGTGTAGATTGCATGTTAGACCTTAACTTGTACAATCAGCAACTTGATTAGTTGATGTACTGGTGATTTGACTTACATGACCTACGTCTTAAGGAGTAAGGGGTTACAATCACACTCTTCTGGTTCTGGTTCTGTGGTATCTTTTTCAATTGAGCCCACGAAAGTCCTGGAGCCTTTGCTTCTGTTTCGATGGCTCTGCTCCAGATCTGCTTGGGCCGTTCAACTTCACTATTCCTTTTGGATTCCAGTTAGTCGAATGTTTTGAAATAATGTGTCTGTTTTGCTTGGTTGTCTTCACAATGTGTGGCCAATCCATAATTCCCAATTCGTTTCTTGATCTTCTTCCCTATTGGTATCCGAGTTCTTTCCTAAAGGTTTACAGTTGTCATTTTATTTGGCCATTTAATATGTTGATGTCGGAGACATCTAAGATGACAGATTGCAGTCTAATGCTATTAGACTTTGTTTCCATCTAAGTTTTGGAACTGTAGAATAGGAGTGCCTTAACATTTGTGCTAATAATCCTGATTTTAGTGCACCAAAGAATGTGCATCGGACTTTCATACACGACGAACAGTGTTGTTAGCAATTCTGTTTGTCATAGACTAGTCAGATCCACCGTCTATGCTAATTACATTGTCTAAATAGGTGAACTTTCTTATCTCATTGATATTTATTTCTTTGGAGTATGATTAGCATCTGTTGTTTGCTGTTGATTTTCATATCCGGTCTTACTTTATATTTATCTTCACAGGGTTCTTTCTTTCTCATCTGTGATTTTATGTAAGTTAATTTGAGCATATTAATGTACAAATAAATCTTATGAATTTATTTCCTTTACTTTAAAATCTATTTTTCATTTATTTTTCTTTGTATCTTTTCTTTAGTTTTTGAAAGTGTATATTCTTATTTTTTACATCTCTATCCATGACTTACATTTTACTATGTTTAACGACTTTTTGTGCCTCGCATTACTATGTATCTCTTTTCTTTGTCCCTTTCTTTTCTATGTTACTTTATTTTCTGTATTCATTTTTCCGTCTATATTCTCTCTTATTTCTCCACTTATTTCTGCGTACCTATTTTTTTTAAATTTATATCCACTAATAGCAGTGTTCTTTTTTTGTGTCCCTCACTGGTATGTGTACTTCCGATTTGCCTTTTTTTTAAATACCTCTTTATTTATCTGAGCCTTTATTTCATTTACGAGCACGCCTCATTTTTCTATATACCAACCTTTTAAACGCGCCTCTCTTGTCCGTATCTTTCTTTCTTTTCTTCCACATTTGCCTTTCGGCGTCGAGGGGAAATATGGTTCGCGATTTCTTGCTCTTTTATTGGCCTCTTCTGCTATTATACCTCCGAGTGTTTCAAGTATGCCGTTTATCCACCTTTTTTCTTGGTCAGCCTCTTGGTCTGGTGTTCTCGTATCGTTTGTTGGTGACTCGTTGTGTTAGATGTATTTCTTTGTGTCTTATCACATGCCCGATCTACTTGATCTGTTGTCGCTGTATGTATTCAATAGCTGGTTCCGTTCCTTGTCTTTTTCCTAACTCTTCAATTCTGATCTTATCTCTCAGGTTGTTTTCTGGCATTCGTTGTTTCCTTGTGCTTCTTTTATATTTACCTTTTTTATTTGCATCTTTTCTTGAGTTCTACTAATTCATAACTTTTTCTTCTTTTCATGGTTTTCTCTTTATTCCTCTAATTGTCTGCCTCCTGTTCATATTTCTCTTCTTCGTATGCGTCAGATCTTCTTCTGACATTTTTTACATAGATTTTTTTCTCCTTCAATTGCTAGCATGCTACAATTTTTATACATACTATTGCCACTGTTTCATTCGTCTCTTGTCATCTCTCTCTCCTCATTTCCTTCTCCATTACCGTCCACTTCCGTGACACAAAGAGCTAATTATTGACAATAATAGTAATCATTGGCTGCTGGCTTGTTGTGAGCTGGCAAGTACAATGGCACTTAGCGCTTATGTGTGCTGAGATATGGGACGTGTGCTTGCATGTCCGTCCTAACGTTCATATTGTCATTGCAGTGTTCTGTCCAATATTTTCTTTGGTATCTGGTATCACAAAGTATGAGACCACTGCAATGGGGATTCTAGTTTCATTTGCTCAAATATTATTCGTCAAATAGCATGCCTGATGTCGTAGATGATCTGTCTCTCCACATTCTATTTTGTCTCTACAATAAAGCAAAGCAAACGTTTTTAATCAATGCCAAACATTTGGACATGAACTGTCAAAGAAATCAGAACAATTATTACTACAGAAATAAGATACCAGAGAAGAATACTGAAGGCGACATGAAGTGGCAGAGTTAGAAATAAGGATATTAAGGAAAAGAGTTGGAGTAACACCAGTGCTGGATCATATTTAAAAAATACAGTAATCAAATGGTTCGACAAATAACACGATCTCCACCAGCCAGCAACCCTGAGTGTTCTGTAACACCCATAAACAAATGATAAACCATAAAAGGTAGACCTAGGAGACTATGAGCTAATGGAATACAAAGCTCGACGAGCAACATGCAGGAAACACGGTACGTGATGTAATCCGAGAATTACATTTTACCTCAACATTAAAAGCAAGTAGACAAACAGGAGAGGTAAAAAAAAAAAAACACACACACACAGTAAATGTAGCATTTAACTTCCCTACCATGACATTGTCTCAGGCTGTTTAATGTTAAAGTTAATCTTCTGTGGTATACTAAATAATCTTCTGTGTTATACTAAAATAATCTTGTGTGGTACACTAAATAATCTCGTGTGGTATACTAAATAATCTTCTGTGGTATACTAAATAATCTTGTGTGGTATACTAAATAATCTTCTGTGGTATACTAAATAATCTTCTGTGTTATACTAAATAATCTTCTGTGGTATACTAAAAAATCTTCTGTGGTATACTAAATAATCTTCTGTGGTATACTAAATAATCTTATGTGGTATACTAAATAATCTTGTGTGGTATACTAAATATTCTTCTGTGGTATACTAAATAATCTTCTGTGTTATACTAAATAATCTTGTGTGGTATACTAAATAATCTTCTGTGGTATACTAAATAATCTTCTGTGGTATACTAAATAATCTTGTGTGGTATACTGAATAATCTTCTGTGGTATACTAAATAATCTTCTGTGGTATACTAAATAATCTTTTGTGGTAAACTAAATAATCTTGTGTGGTATACTAAATAATCTTCTGTGGTATACTAAATAATCTTCTGTTGTATACTAAATAATCTTCTGTGGTATACTAAATATTCTTCTGTGGTATACTAAATAATCTTCTGTGTTATACTAAATAATCGTGTGTGGTATACTAAATAATCTTGTGTGGTATACTAAAAAATCTTGTGTGGTATATTAAATAATCTTGTGTGGTATACTAAAAAATAGTCTGTGTTATACTAAATAATCTTGTGTGGTATACTAAATAATCGTGTGTGGTATACTAAATAATCGTGTGTGGTATACTAAATAATCATGTGTGGTATACTAAATAATCGTCTGTGTTATACTAAATAATCGTCTGTGTTATATCAAAAAATCTTCTCTGTTATACTAAAAAATCGTCTGTGTTATACTAAATAATTTTCTGTCGTATACTAAATAATCTTCTGTGGTATACTAAATAACCTTGTGTGGTATACTAAATAATCTTCTGTGGTATACTAAATAATCTTTTGTGCTATACTAAATAATCTTCTGTGGTATACTAAATAATCTTCTGTGTTATACTAAATAATCTTGTGTGATACACTAAATAATCTCGTGTGGTATACTAAATAATCTTGTGTGGTATACTAAATAATCTTCTGTGGTATACTAAATAATCTTCTGTGGTATACTAAATAATCTTCTGTGGTATACTAAATAATCTTATGTGGTATACTAAATAATCTTGTGTGGTATACTAAATATTCTTCTGTGGTATACTAAATAATCTTCTGTGTTATACTAAATAATCTTGTGTGGTATACTAAATAATCTTCTGTGGTATACTAAATAATCTTCTGTGGTATACTAAATAATCTTGTGTGGTATACTGAATAATCTTCTGTGGTATACTAAATAATCTTCTGTGGTATACTAAATAATCTTTTGTGGTAAACTAAATAATCTTGTGTGGTATACTAAATAATCTTCTGTGGTATACTAAATAATCTTCTGTTGTATACTAAATAATCTTCTGTGGTATACTAAATATTCTTCTGTGGTATACTAAATAATCTTCTGTGTTATACTAAATAATCGTGTGTGGTATACTAAATAATCTTCTGTGTTATACTAAATAATCTTCTGTATTATACTAAATAATATTCTGTGTTATACTAAATAATCTTATGTGTTATACTAAATAATCTTCTTGGTTATACTAAATAATCTTCTGTGGTATACTAAATAATCTTCTATGTTATAGTAAATAATCTTCTGTGTTATACTAAATAATCTTGTGTGGTATACTAAATAATCTTCTGTGTTATACTAAATAATCTTCTGGGTTATACTAAATAAACGTCTGTAGTATACTAAATAATCTTCTGTGTTATACTAAATAATCTTCTTGGTTATACTAAATAATCTTCTGTGGTATACTAAATAATCTTCTGTGTTATACTAAATAATTTTCCTTGGGGTACAAAATAAAGAATGGGGGGGGGGGGTTAGGGAAGAGGCAAATAATTGCAGTGCTGCTCTGGTATACTAAACCATTGTTCGTGATACACTAAATAATCGTCTATGCTGTAATAAATAATCTTCAGTGATACACTATATACTCTTTTATGGTACACTAATTAATCTTCCATGATTACACTAAATAATCGTCCGTGATACACTATATAATCTTCAGTGATACACTATAAAATATGTTACGGTATACTATTTAATCTTCCGTGATACACTAAATAATCTTCCGTGATACACTAAATAATCTTCTATGGTATACTTAATAATCTTCCGTTTTATATTAAATAATCTTATGTAAAAACACACTTTTGATGTTCCTAAAGATTATCAGGCCGTGTGCTATATTATAAACTCTAAATTAAAATATTTGTGCAATAAAACATAAGTAAACTAGAGAGTTTTACTTAATCTTATTTTAAATTAGTTTAGTTGAGGCTTCAGGTTCAGGTAACAAAACTGAACACGAACACAATTGATAATCAACGACTGAATCACTGACTATAACAAACTCAATCTAACGGATTAACAGGACAAATCTCCTGTCCCTTTTTTCCCTCCCATACTCCTGTAGTGGCCTCCCTCCTACCTGACGTGATTTCCCCCCCCCCCCCACCCACTCCCCCTAGGTTATATTTTTGGGCCTGTTTAACATATCTTGATTATCAACTGATTACGTCTCATTTACCACTAGGTTGTTTGTGGAATGTCGGGAATGTCTGTTTGCTTGCTTTGAAACTCCATATATAACTTTAGAGATTACCTGTGTCACGCTGTACTGCTTCACATCTAACTTAACTATATTATTATCTCGTCGTAGCAAAAGAGACTGGAATCAATATAGAGGTATATCTCTTCTCAGTCACGTAGGAAAGCTATACGCAAAAATCGTGGAAGAAAAGGCTGAGGCCAATAATAGAATTACAGTTAAGCGATTCTCAAATGAGGTTCCGAAAACAGAGGATGTACTGACGCTCTATTCACATTAAAACAGCTTGCAGGAAAAAAGACAGAAGACAATCAAAATTTATTTGTAGCTTTCATTGACCAGGAAAAAGCATTCGACAGAATAAACAGAGAACAACTGTGGAAGATGCTAACAACATACGGAGTAAGTCAACATCTAACCAACCTAATTAAAAGTCTCTACATCAACAGCAGCTGCACGATCAGAACAGCGGCCGGCTACACGGACCACCTCGAAATTAGATCAGGTGTAAAACAGGTGTGCGTACTAATACCCCTACTGTTTGTTACATCCATGGACTATATATGCAAGTTAGCCAACCCATCAGAGATAGAGGTGATCAACGAGCTTTTATTTGCAAACGATCAGGCACTAATATATGAAAAAAATAGAAGACCTACAAGAATACTTAAATAAACTCAACAGCACAGGCACAAAATACAACATGAAAATAAACATCAACAAAACAGAAGTCATGAATGTCGCCAGAAATAAATAGAACATCAACTCAACTATAGAAGGCAGGCAAGTAAAACAAGTAGAGGAATTCAAATACCTAGGAAGTTTAGTGACAAACGATAATTCACAAACAGCAGAGATAGAACCAAGATGCAACAAAGCTTGTCAAATCATTGGACAATTATCACCACTATTGTCCAACAAGGAAATAACTCTGGAGGTAAAACGGGTACTCTACAATGCAATCTTCATCCCAACGTTGTGCTACCAATGCCAGACCTGGACCCTAGATGCAAGAACAATAAGGAAAATAACCTCTACTGAGATGAAATGTGTCAGACAAATGACAAGAAACAGTCTGAAAGATAAGATCAGAAATGAAGAACTGAGAAAAAAGCTGGGGATAGCCCACGCCATAGAATATATAAAGAAACAACAGATAAAATGGTTTAGCCACGTGGCAAGGCAGAAAGATCAAAACACAACACAATGAGCCCTCAATAAACGTTGTGAGAATACCAGACCCAAGGGTCGACTGAGAAAAAGATGGATCGATTGAATATCAGAAGCAGTAGGAAACATAACAGCAGCAGAGGCGAACAGAAGAGCAAAAGACCGCAAAATATATCTCCCCTGGAGGCTGAAATGAGAAAGGAAAGAAGAAGTCCAAGTTTTGCGCTGATCGAAGACTGTGTTAGCTTTCGTGTTAGCTGTTTAGTTAATTAATTGGTCAAGGCATTTAATTACATTATTAGATAACCACCAAATTATTTTCTAACACAGTTAAATCACTAGCAGCTGAATCATAAGCCTTGAGTTTTAGAAGATGAAACAGGATTTTTGTTTTTAGCAAGCGAATCCAGTATCTCGCTGTCTACATACATTTATGAAGAGACATTCCCATATCTCATGTGCCCTGTTTTTCCCAGGTCTTGTTTTTAAAAGCTTGATGGGTCGTTGGAACATATCAAGAGGCACAGCTAATCCCATCCATAATTCTCTACTTCTCAAAGCTATGTTGTCATCTAGCGAAGTCGGGACTCGGATGTTCCTTTATGTGTGTCATTTTAGTTCACTTCCTCTCTCTCTCTCTCTCTCTCTCTCTCTCTCTCTCTCTCTCTCTCCCTTTCTCTCGCCGTCTCTATGCCTGCCTCTGTGCATTCTCCCACTTAAGGTTTTCGACATAATCATCATAATTCTCATCATCCAAGTGACCAATTTGTGTTCTGATTCTCTACTGAGCGTCAACGTTGGCAATGTGGTCGAAGCACAAATAAGAACCCCCACATCATTTTACACCTAAAAATAGACAAACTATGTGTCCCAACTTCTTGAAATTCGATAATACTTAATTGATTATCGTGTCACAATATACCAATCAGTCTCTGGATGAGAGCATTGTGTCTCCCTAGCCCATATCTAATATCCACACAAAAGAGACCTTCGATAGCTGCCATGTCATTTATTCGCGAAGGACCCCTGAGTTGTCATGACTCATTGTTCCATATGTATCCCCCCAAAGATTAAAACCAAATACATTTGCAGCTAACTCGTGTTTCAATCGAACAGTTTAATACGCTGTTGAATACAATACAAGCAATACGGTCAAAATAAAGCTTATTTTTGTGATGCGATTCCGTTTAAGAATTGAAGTTGAGCATTGTTTGTGGATATTCATTTGTGACAACGGAGAACTGTGAATTTCTGTGGAAATGGTGAATGGTGTTGAGTTACAATGACCTCCTTACTGATATGCGTGTGTAGCTAGTCCGGAAACAATATGGCGTTTGATATCATAAATCCGAGATTCTCAGAGGCCGGAGAGAGGTAGAGATGGATGGATCGATGGATGGATGGATGAATGGATGGATGGATAGATTAATGGATGGATGGATGGATTAATGGATGGATTAATGGATGGATGGATGGATGGATGGATGGATGGATAGATGGATGGATGCATTAATGGATGGATGTGTTGATAATTGATGAGTGGGTATATTTTTGGCTGGGTGGGTGAATGGATGATTTAATTGATAGATTAGTGGCTGGATAGATGGAAGTGTGGGTGAACGGATTGATTGATAGATTAGTATCTGGATAGATGGAAGTGTGGGTGAATGGATTGATTGATAGATTAGTAGCTGGATAGATGGAAGTGTGGATGAATGGATTGATTGATAGATTAGTAGCTGGATAGATGGAAGTGTAGGTGAATGGATTGATTGATAGATTGGTGGCTGGACAGATGGAAGTGTGGATGAATGGATTGATTGATAGATTGGTGACTAGATATATGGAAGTTTGGATGAATGGATTGATTGATAGATTGGTGGCTGGATGGGACGGTGGATTTACGAATGGTGAGATGGATGGATGAATGGATAGATAGATGGATAGCTCAATGGGTCTGCATGAATGGAAGTAGATAAAGAGAAAGATTAAACTTTAGAAGAAGTTTTAGGTTCCAAATGACTGGAGATATGAAATACTGTAGCAAATAGTAATGCTAAAACATGTATCATTTGTTAACATTATTATTTTCCTATATTTTATTGCATTAATTTTCGCACTCCTTTATGTATGCCCATTATCATTTTCATCATTTTTCTTATCTGTCTTTCTTCTTTATTTCTTCATGATTATTAATTTTATCTTTAAAATCGTGCCATTTTTTAATAACTCTAATTATATTTTTTGTTTATATTTATCCCAAAAGAATTATTTCCTACAATTTATTTTAGAATTGTATTTTGTTATTTCAGCAATCTATTTTTAATGTTTATTAATTATGCTATTTTTATTTAATTTGTTTGGGTTCCGTTATCATTTCTTGCTAAGTTCATTTATTTTGCTAAATTAGATAGAGTGCAATAGTTTTACCTTATATGACTATTCTCAACGTATAATCTGTAACATTTTAAATGTTGTATTACTTCAATATGTCGTAGAAGACTTACTGAAACACAATGGTGAAACACAAATACACATATATCCACACACAATGTCTTTTAGCTAATTTTTCTCGAACTTTTACAAGCTCCTTCCAAGGCCTTTGTGTATTTTCCTTATCTTGGACGTTCCTTAGGTTATCTTGGAGTCTCATGAATATAATATCCTATGATGGTTTAACTTGAACATTAAGAAAGTAAGATGGTATTATCAAAATAAAGAATCTACGAAATTAAAAAGGAAGAAATTAAAACAAAGAAACTACGAAATTAAAAAGGAAGAAATCAAAACAAAGAAAGTTAGAAAACGTGTCTCTAGGAAGAGGCAGACAAGCATCAAGTCCAGGTTCCCTTAGTTAATAATGACGACGACCCATCTTGTTAGAAGGTATTACCCGTTTGATGTGTAAAGCGAAAGGGAAAATAATGTACATTTTACATACCTCGGTACTTTATAGATAACACTCAGAAATAAAAATAAACAGGTGTTAAGAATTTGTTGTGAATAGCAAACGTCTAACAGTTTAAATATGTTTATGTCAATAGCAAACGTCTAACAGTTTAAATATGTTTATGTCAATAGCAAACGTCTAATAGTTTAAATATGTTTATGTCAATAGCAAACGTCTAATAGTTTAAATATGTTTATGTCAATAGCAAACGTCTAACAGTTTCAATATGTTTATGTCAATAGCAAACGTTTAACAGTTTAAATATGTTTATGTCAATAGCAAACGTTTAAAGGTTTAAATATGTTTATGTCAATAGCAAACGTCTAACTGTTTAAATATGTTTATGTCAATAGCAAACGTCTAATAGTTTAAATATGTTTATGTCAATGACAAACGTCTAATAGTTTAAATATGTTTATGTCAATAGCAAACGTCTAATAGTTTAAATATGTTTATGTCAATAGCAAACGTCTAATAGTTTAAATATGTTTATGTCAATAGCAAACGCCTAATAGTTTAAATATGTTTATGTCAATGACAAACGTCTAATAGTTTAAATATGTTTATGTCAATAGCAAACGTCTAACAGTTTCAATATGTTTATGTCAATAGCAAACTTTCAATAGTTTAAATATGTTTATGTCAATAGCAAACGTCTAATAGTTTAAATATGTTTATGTCAATGACAAACGTCTAATAGTTTAAATATGTTTATGTCAATAGCAAACGTCTAACAGTTTCAATATGTTTATGTCAATAGCAAACGTCTAACAGTTTCAATATGTTTATGTCAATAGCAAACTTTCAATAGTTTAAATATGTTTATGTCAATAGCAAACTTTCAATAGTTTAAATATGTTTATGTCAATAGCAAACTTTCAATAGTTTAAATATGTTTATGTCAATAGCAAACGTCTAACAGTTGCAATATGTTTATGTCAATAGCAAACGTCTAACAGTTTCAATATGTTTATGTCAATAGCAAACTTTCAATAGTTTAAACATGTTTATGTCAATAGCAAACTTTCAATAGTTTAAATATGTTTATGTCAATAGCAAACTTTCAATAGTTTAAATATGTTTATGTCAATAACAAACGTCTAACAGTTTAAATATGTTTATGTCAATAACAAACTTTCAATAGTTTAAATATGTTTATGTCAATAGCAAACGTCTAACAGTTTCAATATGTTTATGTCAATAACAAACTTTCAATAGTTTAAATATGTTTATGTCAATAGCAAACGTCTAACAGTTTCAATATGTTTATGTCAATAGCAAACGTCTAACAATTTCAATATGTTTATGTCAATAGCAAACTTTCAATAGTTTAAATATGTTTATGTCAATAGCAAACGTCTAACAGTTTCAATATGTTTATGTCAATAGCAAACGTCTAACAATTTCAATATGTTTATGTCAATAGCAAACGTCTAACTGTTTAAATATGTTTATGTCAATAGCAAACGTCTAACAATTTCAATATGTTTATGTCAATAGCAAACTTTCAATAGTTTAAATATGTTTATGTCAATAGCAAACGTCTAACAGTTTCAATATGTTTATGTCAATAGCAAACTTTCAATAGTTTCAATATGTTTATGTCAATAGCAAACGTCTAACAGTTTCAATATGTTTATGTCAATAGCAAACTTTCAATAATTTAAATATGTTTATGTCAATATCAAACTTTCAATAGTTTAAATATGTTTATGTCAATAGCAAACGTCTAATTGTTTAAATATGTTTATGTCAATAGCAAACTTTCAATAGTTTAAATATGTTTATGTCAATAGCAAACTCTCAATAGTTTAAATATGTTTATGTCAATAGCAAACGTCTAATAGTTTAAATATGTTTATGTCAATAACAAACATCTAACAGTTTCAATATGTTTATGTCAATAGCAAACTCTCAATAGTTTAAATATGTTTATGTCAATAGGAAACGTCTAATAGTTTAGTTATGTATATGTCAATAGCAAACGTCTAATAGTTTAAATATGTTTAGGGGGGCTGGCAAGACGCCTGCCTCGAGACAAAGAGGTTGTGGGTTCAAATCCCGGCTACACCGGTTGGGACTTTTATTGATGATTTCTCTCTGCTGCAACCACCCCTGGTCTCAGCAACGACGCCCGGCTTGAAACGTCCATTACTCATCGACGAAAAAAATATGAGTACCATTTTTCCACGTTTTATTTAGCTTTACAACTGCACTGTGCTATGATATATACTTGTAACTATCTGCTATGGATGAGTGAAACTAGATGATATCATCAATTGTAATCGTACCCGATACATTTCTTTTTGCATTAAAAGACTGATAAACTAACAGCTGCTTTGCTCCGATTCCCCACTACTGATGTCACCACAGTTGTTTGTTTTCACCTCAAAGTGGCATTTTCTTCCTTCGTCTATCTTTCAGCTCCCTGTGGGACATAGGTCTTCAATAAACACTTCCCAAGCCGTTCTGTTTCTTGCCATTTTTTTAGGTTCATTCCATGTCTGCCCCATCACTTACATCTCTGTTTCCATCTGTCTTCTACATGAATATTCGGTCTTCCTCTTTCTCCTTTACTTTGGGGAGTCTAGAAAAGGGCATATTGTGTAATACTCTCAGTTGGCTTCCGCAGGTTGTGTCCTATCTAGCGCCAACGTCTTCACTGTATCTCTTTATCCGCTGGTATTTGACCGGTACTTTCACATAATTCTATGTTAGTGATTTTGTCCTGCTATTTCCATCCTTTTATTCTGCGTAAGCATCCATTAATTAAGGTCTGCGTCTTCATGATTGTCATTTTTGTTGTTCTCCATGTTTCACAGCTATATAATAGGACTCACTTAATATTGGAGTTGAACATTTTTATTTTTGTATTTAAACTAATTATTTTAGATTTCCATATGTTTTCCAGCGCAGCGAATGCTCCTTTTGCTTTTGATATCCTTATTTTGGCATCATTATCTGTTCCTCCTTCGTTCTGCCCAGATATGTGTAAGATTCTAGGTCTAGTAGAGGTAATTATCCAATTGTTATTTGGTTATTGCCAACTGCATTAATTCTCATAATTTTGGTCTTATCTCTATTACTTTTCAGTCCCAGATGTTGTGATCTCGCATACAGTATGCTCATTTTATCTTGCATCTGTTGATGTTATGTAAAGTGGCATTTTAGTTAAGGTAAATATTACTGTTTTATGAATGATGATATCTTGATCACAGTACTTCGCCCTCATTCTTAAAATTAATATTGTATGAGAGTTACTGTTATCTGGAGTTTGTGACACCACGCACAAAATGTAACATTTATAGTTAAAGTAAATATTTATGTGTAAATGATATTTTACCAGTTAATGCTCATTTACCAAAGAAAAAAAAATCTAATATTGGCAAATCCGAAAGTTTCAGGCGGTACAAAATTCAGTTTTTAACCACAAAAGTTTTTACGTTCTAAAACACAGCTTCTTCTAATCAATTTGAACGTAGGGTATAAGAAGTATATATATATATATATATATATATATATATATATATATATATATATATTCTATCGTCCTGGAAAGACACAAATGACAAAGCAACTAAAGGAACAGTGATAAACACATGTGTAAAAAGCGCCACAAAGCAATCTCTTTTTAATAAATGTTGATGAGGAAAAGAAAGTAGAAGACAAGTGGAAGGTAATGTAGATAGAAAGGAGGAATAAATTAGAAATGATAAGGAAGCAAAATAACGACGTAAGGAAGTTTTAAGATACGCTATAACCTTCGAAAGAAATTCTTCATGCCGGTATAGTTTTGTATTGTCAGATGAGTCATAAAATAGCTCATAAAAGGGAAAGTCGAGCTTGCATAATATCAGGTGTCCCGTGCGTTGTTACACACATTAATTAGCTGCAAACTGACTCCTGCTAAGGTATCCCAATCAGAATAATCTATTTACTTGAGGCACGGGAATTTCTCTGTGGTCCCCTACAACCAGGGAAAACCTGATAAATTTATTGCAGTTTGTCCCTTGGATAGGGACATTAAAAAAGCTGTGGTATTAATTTTAGGGTAGGGGAAAGGTGTGGGGGCGGGGGTAGTATGGAGTGGGTATTTGGGTGTTGACGGTCTGGCGTTTGGTAAGGCAATCGATACCTGAAAGATCGAAAGTAAAAGCTCGGAAAAAGCTGATTGAAAGACTGAGTGATTTGAACCCGGATATAGAGAGCGATAACAGATTGAGGACAAACATGCTTTCATGTGTACTGGAGGAAACAGATTGACAACCGACATGTACTCATACGTTGGGAAAATAGCAGATTGATTGCAGACCTGCATGAACTCATGCGTTGGGAAAATAGCAGATTGATAACAAGCAATCTTACATGTATATGGGAGATAATAAATTGTAAATAAGCATGCTTGTATATATATATATATATATATATATATATATATATATATATATATATATATATGAGACAAAAGGTTGAGGAGAAGCGGTCAGGTACATAAAAAAGAGATAACAAAATGTGATTGAAAATACATATAAATGTAATGGGAGATACCAGATTATGACCTCGTAGGCATGCTTGTTTTGACGTATAATATTACCAATGTGCACACCGTGAGCTGTGTATTTCACCCGTTTTGTTCATGTTTCGATATCCAATTGTTTACGATGAATGATGATATCGTATGACAAGGAACAGTTTGGCTGTGTTCACTTTCTGTGCGGTTTCGCCGTATGTCTTTTGGCATGTGCTGAGACTGCTATGATGGGGACTACAGCTACCTTTCTTTGTTTGGGTGATGAGTTAGTCATTCGGATGATTCCACTAGCATGGACGGTTGAGCAATTATGGATTTTAATTCCTTTGCAGTGATACAAGCGCACTCCATAGCCATTACCATTACCAATGAACCAACCACATGGCATGTGAAGTGTGGTCTGGACCCGCTTTTGGTCGTTGACTCTGTCATGGCTACCACAGGTATCGCTTGTCTTGCTCTCCTCAGACAGACTGAAAGACATGGATAGAGATAGCGAGAAAATGAATGTTAAACAGGCCAATTGTTAGAGTCAAATATAGAGAAACAAACTGAATATCTTCAAAAGCATTTCAAAACAATAATACAGTGAAAGTGCGTGGAGATACATAGACGGGTATGCAGATAATTTATTACAAAACATATGTGGAAATGGGAGCCGCGATAGCTCAGTGGTTAGTGAACTGGACTACAAAGGACAAGAGATAGGGTTCGATCCCAACCGACGGCGCCGGTTCACCCAGTCTTTAATGTTTACCGGATTTTTTTCTGGGAAAGTAAAGCGACACGGGCGTAATACCTACCAAATTACCCAACAAATCATGTGCCGAAGGTCTGTAAAATTTATGGTCACTAACACCATATAACTGCTAGAACAAAAATTCATATAGGAGAAGGTGTATCTTGGTCTACGCCCTATGGGCCGGTTACGGCTCGAAAGGTCAATAGATAGAACACCATATTCCCTATACGCCACTTGGCGTGACGGGGGTACTTTACTTTTTTTTTTATATGTGGAAATAAGTTAGTTTTCCGGATAGTCTGTCCAGGACAGTGGTTACCAAAGCGTTCGCCGTGGCTCACACGGGCGTCGTCAAACTTTAACAAGGGCGCCGTCAAACTTTAACAAGGGCGCCGGACAGAAGATATTGTCATAAAGGTAAAGAAAGAGACTTGAACCGACGTCCTAGCACGCGAGTTATCACCCATATGTGCTCGGTCGCCTATCCAGAAGTGTTCGGAGACTTCTGGACAGTGTCGCTTCAAACATCGAAACTAACGATGCGAGGCGACATTCCTCACCTTCCTAGAGTGCGGACCTGGTACCCATTTCTGCCAGTGACTGGGTCGACCACGGGGGTATTTTTTTTTCCAACCACAAGTACAACTCACACTGCTTCCAGCGGGAATCGAACACGGGTTGTCCGAACGTCGGTAGCCCAGTCGGGTGGTTTTCCCAACTAGGCTACCGAGGCCCTCGAGGATATTGTCATGCCCCTACTCAGTGTATATAGACCATAAAATGATAACATCCACATAGGCTTAATATTTGTAGCAAGATATCACGAACTAATTAAAGGTACACAGCCTCAACCTTCTCATTAAGACAGTGATTACTCTTTATGTTTGTAATAAAAAAAAAAAACTGTCCTTTGTTTTTACCAAACAAAAATAAAACCTAACTTAAAAAGAAAATATATATTGTGTATTTTTTTGGTAGTAAAAATAAAAAAAGTAAACTACCCCTGACACACCAAGTGGCGTATAGGGAATATGGTGTTAGTGACGATTTATTTTACAGACCTTCGGCACATGATTTTTTGGGATAAATGTCGGTATTACGTCCGTGCCGCTTTACTTTCTCAGAAAAAAATCGAGTACCCATTTAAGCCTGGGTGAACCGGTAGCCGTCAATTGTGATCGAACCTTACTTCTTGTCCTTTGTAGTCCAGTTCACTAACCACTGAGCTATCGCGGCTCCCATAATGCGCTGTCCTTTACTGCTAAGTATTTTCCTGTTCTTTTCTCCGTCAAGTGATTGCCATTCTTTCTCAATTGTATTCTGAGCACTTCTATTAAAATATACGATATCGTAGCTTTCCACCCTGTTCCATCGTATCTGCCTCACTTATTTACTCCGAGAAGCAATCACTCCTGACCTATCACAAACAATATTCCTGCCGCCTGCAGATTTTCTAAAAGTGAAACCAACATTTCCTACAACTTTCCACATAGTTGTTTCTTAATGTTTAATATTGCATTCCAGTTGAAACTTAACTTTCAATTTGCTGAGAGCAACAAGTAGATTTTCCTGAAACATTTTCAAAACTCCACGTCTAAAATTACCTTCGTCAAAATCATGCACTTTTTTTTTCTTCATTGATTGACAATAGCTTTTTTTAGATTCAAAGTCTTTTTTTATCCACCGGAAAAAGGATTTTATTGTTTACAACCAGCACGTACTGATTCTTGGATATAATTGACACCTTTTGGCTTCCTTTCAGAAGTGTCTGTACAATATTAAAGTTATTTTTTGTAATAGTGATGAATGTACACTTTAAATTTATTGTGATTTAAAAATTAAAGTAGCTCAATCACTATTTTAGCAGATGGTGAAAGTCAAGTCAACTCCATGTTAGTCAGATGTATGTAAGACGAGTCAACTCCATGTTAGTCAGATGTATGAAAGACGAGTCAACTCCATGTTAGTCAGATGTATGTAAGACGAGTCAACTCCATGTTAGTCAGATGTATGTAAGACGAGTCAACTCCATGTTAGTCAGATGGATCGAAGTCGAGTCAAAGATATTATAACCTTGATGGGAGATCTAAACGTAAAATATTATCAGACATCCAGGCCTTCGAGGAGAGCATGGGAAAACATGGATTTGGAGAAATGAATGAGAAAGGAGAGATATGCGTGAACTTCTGTGCTCTTAATCAAATGAGCCTCAAAGAAACAATATTGCAACATACAAGAATACATAAAGCTAAATGGTTGTCACTAGATGACAGAACGGAGAATCAAATTGACCATACTTATTTTAATAGAAAGTTGAAGTCATCCTTACATCATGTAAAAGTAAATAGAGGAATAGATGTAGCTTCAGATCGTCATCTTCAGTTAGCTAAACTTAAACTGAAAAGATATACTACAACACATACGAGTAGACAGTATTTCATTGTACGGTTTCTTAAAGAACAAGGAGTTGTTTTTTTTAATGTGCAGTCCCAGTATACAAAAAATAGCAAGCCCTCCAACAACTAGAAAATACAATAACTATAGAAGATCATTGAAAACAGGTAAGGGATATTTGGAAAGAGATATGTGAAGAAACCGTGGGGAAAAAGAACGCCAGAATAGTGCATGGATGACAGTACAGACCCTGGAGACAATTAAAGAAAGAAAGAAAGAAAGAGTAAGAAAGCAGACATAAATAAAAGCAAAACGAGCAGTACTAAGGTCAAATCACGGGATATATATATATATATATGAACTAGCTAAAGATGCAGAGGAGATGGCAAATAAAGAAAATATGAAAGAAATGCACAACAGCACTTAGAATTAAGCAGAACATACATACAGTTCAATGCCTTTATTACAGAAAGGAAAAGAAATCTTTTTTAGTAATATAAGGGAATAAATGAAGAGATGGGAAGAGTACTTTGAAGAACTCTTGAACAGATCCCGTGCAGGTAACCCTACAGATATACTACTAGAAGAGGAAAAATTACTCGTTAACTGTGGCAAGCCAAAGTAGGAAGAAACAATGAAAGCCATTAAGCTATTAAACAATTGTAAAGCCACAGGACCAGATGAAATTCCGTCTGAAAACATCAAAGCGGATATTAATACCTCTACCAAGATGTTACATAATCTACTAGATCAAATATGGGAGATGGAAGAAATATCTAAAGACTGGAAAGAAGGTTATATGATCAAAGTACCAAAGAAAGGAAGTTTACAGGAGAGCACTAATTATAGCGGAATTATGCTGCTATCAGTGCCAGGAAAAATATTAAGCAGAATCATTCTGGAGAGACTAAAAGAGGCCATAGAGAAACATTTGAGAGATGAACAAGCAGGTTTTAGGAAGACCAGATCATGCGCTGATCAAATAACTACATTACGTATAATAGTTGAACAAAGTTTAGAACTAAAATCCCCACTTTATATTGGATTCATAGATTACGAAAAGGCATTTGATAGTTTAGACAGAGGAATGCTTTGGAAGTTGCTGAGTCATTACGGAATCTGCATAAAGTTTATTAACCTGATAAAAACAATGTATGAGTGAATGAAATGTAGTGTTGTACACGAAAAACAGCTTACAGAAGAATTTGATATAAGAACAGGAGTAAGGGAGTTGTGCCTTCTATCTCCATTTCTTTTTCTACTGGCCATAGATTGGATTATGAAAATAACTCAGAACAACAGAAATGGAATCCAATGGTCACTGACCAAACAACGTAATGACTTAGACTTTTCTGATGACATAGCTCTCCTATCACATAGTCATCAATCGATGCAAGGTAAAATAAGCATATTTGATGAGAGATCGCAACAGATGGGACTGAAAATAGAGATAAGACCAACAGTATAAGAATTAATGCAGTTGGCAATAACCAAATAACAATAGGAGAAATATTTCTGCTAGTCGTAGTCATATATATATATATGACTCTATATATGCATAATAATAAAGACAAAGAAGGAGAAACAGAGAATGATACCAAAATAAGAATTCAAAAAGGAAGACGTGCCATCGTTGCACTAGGAAACATATGGAAATCCAAAGAAATTAGGCTAAATACAAAAATAGAATTTTCAACTTCATTGTTTAGTCTGTCCTCTCATATAGCTGTGAAACGTGGAGAGCAAGAAAAATTACAATCACGAAGATACAGACCTTCTTTATTGGATACTTGTTCAGAATATAAGGATGGAAATGGCAGAACAAAATCACTAACGTTGAATTATGGGAAAGTACCATTCTCAAATACCAGTGGTTAAAGAGATGCAATGAAAACGATGATAGCGCTGGTTAGGACATACACTGCAGAAGCCAACTGCCTTTTTTTTAATCCCAAAGGGAGGGGGGGGGTGAACAAAGAGGAAGATCAAACTCTTCTTGGGGAAGACAGGTGGAAGCAGAGATGAAGATGAAAGGGAAGACATGGAATAATCTTTAAAGAACGGCAAGAAACAGAAGGGCTATAAAAGTGTTTCTTGAAGACCTATGCTCCACAGGCTCAGTGGTTAGTGAACTGGACTACAAAGGACAAGAGGTAGGGTTCAATCCCAACCGACGGCTTCCGGGTTCACCCAGCCTTAAATGGGTACCGAATTTTTTCTAGAAAGTAAAGCGGCACAGGCGTAATACCGACCACATTACCCCAAAAATCATGTGCTGAAGGTCTGTAAAATTTATGGTCACTAACACCATATTCCATATACGCCACTTGGCGTGACGGGGCACTTTACTCTTTTTTTTTTTTTAATGCTTCACGTGGAGTTGAAAGAATGAAGGAAGGAAAAAATCTAGTGCACTTTGCGTTTTCCATGTCTGTTTGTTTTTTTCCACTAAAATTTTGATAGTGCATACTTTTCTGAATGGAGGAGGGGGATTCACTGTAAAACTTGTATAGGGCAGTCTTTCTACTCCCCTGTGTTTGTTACATAGTCTATCAAATCACAATCCTACACTACATCAGTTTTATAATAGGTGAAAAAAATATATTACATTAAGGTCTGGGAGAATGTAAAAATAATTCACAGCAGTGCACCAGTTTCCGAAAAATTTATGTTGAGTTTGAGCAGCAATTTCTGAACGGACTATAGTATAAATTAGTACACGAAATAATTTATAAAGAAAATAGCGTAACTGTAATGGAAGCTTGAAGAAACCACAAACAAATTGATAAATGAATGTATAGACATTAAATAGTTCATCATTCGCATAATGCATCTTGTCTGGTGGACATCGATGATCAAATCCCTTTGCAACTATCTATTTATATGTGCTTCGAACATATTTTCATCTTGCTGCTTCCCACTTATGTTGTTACTTCCTTCTAAATCTTACTTTATTTTTTTAATTTTCACTTCTTGATATTTTCTTCCTATTATATTTCTCTTTTGAAAAGATGTCTTTTACATATCCTTCCTGTGAATTTTCAAGTAATATTAACCATGTAATTTTGCATTTTAGTAAATAGGACAATTATTACTTTGAAAAAAAAGAGAGATATAACATTTCTTCATATATGTCATTTTCTTCTTCTGTCTTCTCATTCTTGCTGACGAATGAATGTTTTTTTTAGAGAACGTAATAATCGACATAGCACAGAGTTACTGTTTGTGAAGCTCAGCCGTTGTAGAAAGAGGGATGTTGTAGTTATTGTATATCTGATGTCGTTGATCTTCACTTGGATAGCTATCTAGAAGTAAAGGTTGCTACAAGGTAGCGAGTGCACAAATGGTGCGATAACCCATTAGCCTTGCTCCACTCGGAAGCTATGCTAGGTTTAGGGCACATAGCACCACTTCACAATACATTTTGCAAGTGGTTTTTTTTTAGACGGGTGGCTTAGGTGCACATGTACTGGCAACAAACAGCAGCTATACGAATTAACAACCAAACAGGACAATTCCAATATATAAAACAAGGAGTCAGACAAGGCTGTGTTCTGTCGCCGGATTTGTTTTCATTTTACAGTGAATATATTATGAGATCAATAGTAGACAAAAAAGGAATTGAAGTCAACGGTCACAACATAAATAATTTGCGATGTGCGGATGACACAGTCTTAATAGCAGAGACAGAGAACGAACTACAAGAAATGATAGACATAATAGTAAAAGAAAGCAACAAGAAAGGTCTCAGTCTGAATAGCAAAAAAGCAGAAGTAATGGTTATATCGAAGAAACAACCATCACCATCATGCAGCATAAAAATAAACCAGACAAATCTGAAACAAGTACAACGTTTCAAATACTTGGGCACAATAATAACATCAGATAGGAGATGCACCACAGAAATAAAAAGCAGAATAGGTCAGGCCAAAATAGCATTTCAGAAAATAAAAAATATCTTATGCTACAAATCTATGTCAATCAAAATGAGAAAGAGAGTTCATCGGTGCTATATAGAACCAATTCTAACCTATGGAAGAGAATCATGGACAATAGACAAACAAATGGAAAGACGATTAGAGGCCACAGAGATGGGATTTCTCAGAAGAATGTTGAAAGTTCCATGGACAGCTAAAAAGACCAATGAGGAAGTTCTCAAAGAGGCCAACACAAAAAGGGAGCTCTTAAAGAACATCAGAAAGAAGCAATCAACATTTTTCAGGCACATCATGAGAAGAGGAAAGTTGGAATACTTGGTTACAACTGGCAAAATAAAAGGAAAGAGAGATCGTGGACGACAAAGAGAGAAAATACTGGATAGCTTGGTGTCATGGCATGGAAAACAGTCAACAACAGAACTAATACGATGCACTGTAGATAGAAGATTGTGGAGGGACATGATCACCTACGCCAACCGGTAAGGCACATGATGATGATGAGCTTAGGTACAGGTAGGTAAACTTGTTTTTTTTTCCTCAGTTCTGTTCCACTTATTAGTGATGCGATTATTCCATTATCTAGTTTTGTACACTTTGAGGTGGTGTGATTATTCGATCAGCTAGCATTGAACAAGCTGTCATTGTAAATAGTATTGTTATGGAAACAGCGCCATTGATTTTAAAACAATTATCTCTGTAATATGTGCCATATTGGCTCGCAAGGTTTCTGTTTTTGAGATTGTGGTTCTGCCCTATGTACTGTCTTCGGCTCAGAAGGACGATAGATAGATAGATAGATAGATAGATAGATAGATAGATAGATAGATAGATAGATAGATAGATAGATAGATAGGTGGGTGGGTGGGTGGGTGGGTGGGTGGGTGGGTGGGTGGGTGGGTGGGTGGGTGGGTGGGTGGATGGATGGATGGATGGATGGATGGATGGATGGATGGATGGATGGATGGATGGATGGATGGATGGATGGATGGATGGATGGATGGATGGATAACTATTATTTGGTCAGTTAGCTTTGTACACTTCGAGGTGGTGTGATTATTCGATCTACTAGATTTGTACACTTACAGGCGGTGTGATTATTCGATCATCTAGTTTTGTACACATATAGGTGGTGTGAATATTCAGTCATTTAACTTTGTACCATTTATATATGGTGTGATTATTCGATCAGCTAGATTTGTACACTTACATGTGACTCAGTGACTACGTCAGTTAGCTGTGTACTATTAGAGATGATGTAATGATTCACTCAGTTACCCTGTTCCACCTATTGCTGCCGTGATGATTCACTTGTTTCAGAGATTACGTCATAATTTACCTACTTACTTTGCCTTGCTTAATGGTGACGTGTTGATCCACTTACTTAGCTTCCTCCACCTAGAGATAACCTGATGAACCACTTAGTTAACTTCCTATAATTCTAGGAACATGATGATCCACTTACTTAATTTTCTTAGCCTGTCCCACCTAGAGGTAATCAGATGATCCACTTACTAAATTTCCTCCACCTAGAGGTGACCTGATGATTCACTTACATGGCTAGCTCCACCTAGAGGTGATCTGATGATTCACTCTCTTAGCTTGCTCCAACTAGAGGTAACGTGATAATTCACTTACTTAGCTTGTTCCAACTAGTGGTAACGTGCTGATTCACTCTCTTAGTTTGCTCCAACTAGGGGTAACGTGCTGATTCACTCCCTTAGTTTGCTCCAACTAGGGATAACGTGCTGATTCACTCTCTTAGTTTGCTCCAACTAGGGGTAACGTGCTGATTCACTCCCTTAGTTTGCTCCAACTAGGGATAACGTGATGATTCACCTGCTTAATGTGTTCATCTTAGATGTGACATAATGATTCATTGAGCTCTGCACCACTGAGATGTGAAGCGATGTCACTTAGCCCTGCTCCTTTTCAAAATTAAGTAATGATTCACTCATCAGTTCTGCTGTATTGAGAAGTGATGCAATGACTCCACTTAGAAGTGACGCACTGACTCCACTTAGAAATGACGCGATGATTCACTGATTTAGTCCTACCACACGTAGAGATGAGGCGATGACGCCGCCATTTAGCTCTGCACCTCTTAGAAGTAACGCGTCATGAGCCAGTTGACTAGCTCTACTCCACATAGAGACGGCACCATGACTCTGCATAGAGACGGCACCATGACTCTGTCAGCTCGCTTTCCTCCTCATATCATTTGCTAGTTAACAACAAAACGAGCGGTAATCTATTCAGGAGCCAAGCTTGTCTTGCTTTGCAGTTTTTTTTTTCACTGTTTATGTAAAAAAAAATATATATGCCAGAGATGTTTATGCATAATACAATATTGACTCTGCATGGATCCTCTTCTCATTTCCTTGTTTGCTGATTACGTATGTGTGTTTGTGCCCGTATGTGTGTACTGTTTGATTATTTTGTAGCGTGATGAAGTTAAATAACGCAGCTTCAGCTAAACAAACATAGAAGTGTTGGAAAGTGATTCCCTCTATAGGAAAATGTATCGGAAATTAAACTGCATGTCTACAACTGCTGCAATATTTCGATTAAAAATAAACAAAAAACAAGGTCTTTGTTTGTGTTTGTATGCGGTGGGGAAAAAATGGGGGTGGGGTAGGGCTTGTGGTCCTTATCATTATATTGGATACATACTGCAAGTTTGCATAAAGCGTGAAGGATAATATAAATAAAATAAAAATATGTGGAATAATAATATTAAAAATATGAATGATCTATATAACTTTATATTACCATTCTCCCCCTCTTTTGGTTATCAGTTTCGAGCGCGAAAATTAAGTGGTCAGGTCAATGCTTTTGTTGTGTCCCATGCACGATCCTGAACATGGAATCTGTTATTTAATCGATTTATTATATTCTAGGTTTGCTTTCCCGCTGCTGTTGATTATCACTGCCATATCAAAGATGTTGTCTGGTGATGAATGTGTTAAATAGCATATCCATTTGATATGTAGCTTTTAAAATACGAGTTATTGAATTATTTGCGGGTCATCATCATTGCACTCCGAACATGTCCATAGGTGCTCAGATTCCCTCCTCAGCAAGTCTCGCAGTGTCCAGCGACTGACGACTCCAGTTCTGTGTTGGTTGATTAGTCTTCTTACACGCCATACTAAGTTTCTCGTTTCTGGCTGTGCCGCCCATCTTAACTCCCTTCTCTTTCATCCGAAAGAGTGACGTGGACTCATGGTTGTCGAAGTCCTGTGTCTTTCCCACTTCCCGGAGGGCTTTGGTGATGTCCGCCCTATCCATTGGTTTACCGTCCTCAACAAAAGCGCAGCTAGCCAACCTGTCCGCTATTTCATTTCCCCGTACTCTCGCATATCCTGGGACGAAGACAAGGGTAACCATACGTATTTTTGACTTATGCAATAATTCTACCCGTTACATACGTACATTGCATCCGATCCTGAAATGATGTAACCCCAAGTCCTTTCACTCTTAAAACATTTTCACCTTGTCACGTTCAGTGTCCCTTTTTTATTTGCCTCATTTCTGTTGTGACGATTCATTCTTTCCCGTTGATTGTAACTATCAAAGTGTGGCAACGGCAGCAGTCGGGTAGAATAGTCGCTTGCATGGCTAAGCAATAGACAAATGTTAATAATAAACGTGCTCAACTGGGAAACAAATAAAAATATAAATTGATATGCTTTTTTGTGACAACGGGTGGCTGAGTAATCTCGAATGTGCCAATCAGATAAAGTCGATTCGATTCCTGGTGGGATCAAGGTCTTCTTTTTCTTTAATTCGAGCTGTAAAATAATCACATTACCTTATACGATACATTGCAATTGTATCCTCCTAAATTACTTAGGCTGATAATTTCCTTCCATGAAGACATGAATGGCAAAGTCCATTTTGATGGGAGTCCATCAGAGAATTTCAAAGTCAACAAAGGAGTGAAACAGGGATGTGTCCTCGCCCCCACCCTTTTTGGTATATTTTTTGCTGCCCTCCTAAATTACACCTTCGAAAACAGCTCAGGAGATATTTACATTCGCACTAGACCAGATGGCTCACTGTTCAACCTAGCACGACTAAGAGCAAAAACCAAAACAAATGTTGCCCTACTTAAAGAATTTTTATTTGCTGACGATGCAGCCCTAGTCGCTCATAGTGAGGCCACCCTACAGTCGCTGATCAACAACCTGGATAAAGCATGCGACCTTTTTTCACTGTCAATTAATGTTCAGAAGACAGTAATACTAAATCAAGGTGACTTCAAACCTATATCTATTACTCTAAAAGACTGCCCACTAGAATCAGTACAGAAATTTACATATCTTGGATCCACAGTTACGCAAACCATCTCTCTTGATGAAGAAATAAACTGTCGAATTGGTAAGGCAGCTACGACCTTCGGCAAACTCACAAAAAGGGCATGGAACAACACGAAACTAACTCAAAAGACTAAACTCTTAATATATCAAACTTGTGTGCTTAGCACACTACTATATGGATCCGAAACCTGGACAACATACTCAAACCAGGAAAAAAGACTAAATGTCTTCCACATGCGATGTCTCCGCAAAATAATGCACATCAAATGGCAGGACAAAATAACCAACTTAACTGTCCTGCAACGTGCTAAGACCCTAACAATCATGTCGATGCTCAGAAGTCGAAGGCTAAGATGGCTGGGGCATGTCCATCGGATGGAAGAAAAACGCATTCCTAGGCAAATACTATATGGCGAGCTAAAACACGGAAAACGACAAATCGGCAGACCTAAACTACGATATAGAGATATCTGCAAATCATCTCTGAAAGACTTCTCCATCTGTGAAAACGACTGGCAACATCTGGCAAGTGATCACACATCATGGAGAGCACGTATAAGGAACGGTATAACAACATTTGAGACTGTTCTAAGACAGGACTTAGAAGAGAAGAGACTCATGAAAAAGGATGGTAAACCCTGTGGACCAGCGAGCCTGACCTGTTCATTATGTGACCGCGTGTGTTTGTCAAGCATTGGTAGAATTAGCCACGAGAGAAGCTGTTCGGCAAAAACAATACCTCAAAAAAATACGCAATAGCCTCCACTAGACCGTCTGACAAGACGAAAAGGGCCATATATACATTGCAATTACAGTTAACATGCGTCCTTTATTCTCGACTCTTCATGTTGATCTTCTTCTGCTGCTGCTGCGATCATGGCTCATTCAGACTAGGATTCCGGACACTCTTATGAAGGGTACAAATAATAATACATAAATATTATTATATGGGGAACTTCCGAGGCGATAATAGGGAATAATAGAACAAAGAAGTATGTGTTAGCACTCGGAAAAATTGACAGACAAACAATAGAAAAAAACGAAGAACAATATATGGTCCGAAGTGGGATCGACCCCGTACTCAGTGGCACCGTGCCTTGCCACGAGAAGCCGAACGCTTGGCACACTGCCACGCAGCCAACTAAAAAGTGCCAAGCGTTCGGCTTCTCGTGGCAAGGCGCGGTGCCACTGAGTACGGGTTCGATCCCACTTCGGACCATATATTGTTCTTCGTTTTTTTCTATTGTTGTTTGTCTGTCAATTTTTCCGAGTGCTAACACATACTTCTTTGTTCTATTATTCACTCTTATGAAGGCAGGAAGCTGTCTGTTTAAGTGATTCGGTTGCCCCGTATAGTTTCTCTTCCAGGGAAGTGGATGTGGACCACATTGTCCTTTCTCAGGTTTGTGTACAGGGGGCAATCTTGTAGAACATGTTTTGTTGTCATGTTATCCAGTGTACAGTGGCATAGGCTGGTAGTTCCTATTTTGGGTTTAGTGAACAAGTATTCACTCTCACTTGTTTATCATTCTGCCTCGTACTTTGTTGTTATTCTCCCTCTCACGCTATTCTTTTATTCTCCCTCTCAACTAATTTAGTATTATCCCTCTCATCTGATTATATTACATTATTATTGTCCGTGTCACTTTTTTCTTTTTTTGTATATGGCCCACCTGTTTCATTATTCTCCCTCTCTCTTGTTTTATTATTCTCCATCTCACTTTGTTATTGTTCTCCCTCACGTCTGTTGTATTATTCATCATTTTTGTATTATTCTCTCTCTCTCTCTCTCTCTCTCTCTCTCTCTCTCTCTTTGTTTCTGTCATTACTCTTCTCATCTGTTTTATTATTCTTCCTCTCAATTGTTACTTCTTCTCTTCCTTTCACTTGTTTTATTATTCTTTTTCTCACTTGGTTTATTACTTTATCTCTAAAGCTATTTTTCTTTTTTCACCTTCCAACTTGTTTTGTTTTTCTCCGTTTCACTTTTTTCTATCATTCTCTCTCACTTATTTATTTCATCCTCCCTCTCAGTTGCATTATTTTTCTCCCTCTCACTTGTTTTATTTTTCCCCCTCTCACTTGTTTAATTGTTTTCCCTCTCACTTGTTTTATTTTTCTCCCTCTCACTTGTTTTATTGTTCTCCCTCTCACTTGCTTTATTATCCTCTCTCTCTCACTTATTTCTTTCATCCTCCCTCTCACTTGTTTTATTATCCTCTCTCGCTCACTTATTTCTTTCATCCTCCCTCTCACTTGTTTTATTATCCTCTCTCTCTCTCTCTCTCTCTCACTCACTTATTTCTTTCATCCTCCCGCTCACTTGTTTTATTATCCCCCCTCTCTCTCTCTCACTTATTTCTTTCATCCTCCCGCTCGCTTGTTTTATTATTCTCCCTCTCACTTGCTTTATTATCCTCTATCTCTCACTTATTTCTTTCATCCTCCCTCTCACTTGCTTTACTATCTCTCTCTCTCTCTCTCTCTCTCTCTCTCTCTCTCTCTCTCTCACTTATTTCTTTCATCCTCCCGCTAACTTGCTTTATTATCCTCTCTCTCTCTCTCTCTCTCACTTATTTCTTTTTGATCCTCCCGCTCACCTGCTTTATTATCCTCCCTCTCTCTCTCTCTCTCTCTCTCTCTCTCTCTCTCTCTCTCTCGTTCTCTTATTTCTTTCATCCTCCAGCTCACTTGTTTTATTTTTCTCCACCTCACTTGTTTTATTATCCTCTCTCTCTATCTCACACTCTTTCACACACTGTTATCTTTCATCCTCCCTCTTACTTGTTTTTTTTTTATTCTCCCTCTCACTTGTTTTATTTTTCTCCCTCTCACTTGCTTTATTATCCTCTCTCTCTCTCTCTCTCTCTCTCTCTCTCTCTCTCTCTCTCTCTCTCTTTCTCTCACATTATTTTCTTTCATCCTACCTCTCACTTATATTAATATTCGCCATCGCCGGTTTTATACTCCTCCCCAACTTGCTTTACTGTTTTATTATTCTCCCTCAAACATCTTTCATTATTTCCCCTCTCGTCTGTTTTATTATTCTCCCTCTAACCTACTTTATTATTTCCCCTCTCGCCTGTTTTATTATTCTCCCTCTAACCTACTTTATTATTTCCCCTCTCGCCTGTTTTATTATTCTCCCTCTAACCTACTTTATTATTTCCCCTCTCGCCTGTTTTATTATTCTCCCTCTAACCTACTTTATTATTTCCCCTCTCGCCTGTTTTATTATTCTCCCTCTAACCTACTTTATTATTTCCCCTCTCGCCTGTTTTATTATTCTCCCTCTAACCTACTTTATTATTTCCCCTCTCGTCTGTTTTATTATTCTCCCTCTAACCTACTTTATTATTTCCCCTCTCGCCTGTTTTATTATTTTCCCTCTAACCTACTTTATTATTTCCCCTCTCGCCTGTTTTATTATTCTCCCTCTAACCTACTTTATTATTTCCCCTCTCGCCTGTTTTATTATTCTCCCACTCACAATCGTTTCCGCAGCACCGTGCGCTGCACTTAATTAACCTGACACTATGGGTTGGGTTTTTACATTAGCACCTCTCATTTTCTTATCTTTTTCTTGTGCAGGAACCCCGCCATCATGAGGATAATTTTGTAATCAATGTATAAAAATTGGTCACTGATTTGCAGGGTTCGGGAAATTATTATCAGCAGGGAAGAACACTGTCCGACTCAGATAAAATTTCCGTGAATATGTCACGGGATTTTATTTGCAAAACACTTCCCTTTATAGTATCAACTAAGACACAAGGGTAGGATTTCAAGCCTAATAAATCTCCACACTTAGTAACCTTGGTAGCCTAGCTGGGAAAACCACCCGACTGTGCTACCGACTTTCTGACAACTCGTGTTCGATTCCCGTTGGAAGCAGTGTGAGTTGTACTCGTGGTTGAAAAAAGAAAATACCCCCGCGGTTGACCCAGCCGCTGGCAGAAATGGGTACCAGGGTAGTACTCTGGGAAGGTGAGGAATGCCGCCTCGTTTTGTGAGTCTCGATGCTTGAAGCGACACTATCCAGAAGTCTCCGAACACTTTTTGATAGGCGGCCGAGCATATATGGATAAAAATTTGCGTGCTAAGACGCTGGTAGAAATCGGTACCTGGGTACTACTCTGGGAAGGTGAGGAAAGCCGCCTCGTATCGTGAGTCTCGATGCTTGAAGCGACACTATCCATAAGTCTCCGAACACTTTTGGATTGATGAGACGCCGATTCAAGTCTCGTACTTGACCTTTACCACCTTTACCATTACTTAGTAACCTTCACTTGGTTTACTCTTGTTTCACTGTTGTTTGTGTCCCCAGGTTGTGTGGCAGAGCCCTCGTGGAAAGACCCTCACTTTAGAGGATCGTCGAATCATAGCAGATGATCGGTTCAGCGTGGAGAGGCCATACGTCAAAGAATGGAATCTTCATTTACGAATGGTCAAGACATCGGACGCTGGGACATACCAGTGCCAAATTAACACTGACCCAGTACAAGTCAGAGGTGTTATCCTGCATGTGAATGGTAAGCGAAGTCTTCTCATAATACAATATGTGAGCGTTCTGTTAAAATGGCTTTCTTCGTGTTGTAATCCATGTCTTCTTGTAATATAGTATATATGTGAGCGTTCTGTTAAAGTGGCTTTACTTTATGTTGTAATCAATGTCTTCTTGTAATATAGTATATATGTGAGCGTTCTGTTAAAGTGGCTTTACTTTATGTTGTAATCAATGTCTTCTTGTAATATAGTATATATGTGAGCGTTCTGTTAAAGTGGCTTTCTTCGTGTTGTAATCAATGTCTTCTTGTAATATAGTATATATGTGAGCGTTCTGTTAAAGTGGCTATACTTTATGTTAATGGTTTGTGAAGTCCTCTTGTATTACAATACATATGTGAGCGTTCTGTTAAAGTGGCTATACTTTATGTTAATGGTTTGTGAAGTCCTCTTGTATTACAATACATATGTGAGCGTTCTTTAAAGCGGCTATATTTTATGTTAATGGTTTGTGAAGTCCTCTTGTATTACAATACATATGTGAGCGTTCTGTTAAAGTGGCTATACTTTATGTTAATGGTTTGTGAAATCCTCTTGTATTACAATACATATGTGAGCGTTCTGTTAAAGTGGCTATACTTTATGTTAATGGTTTGTGAAGTCCTCTTGTATTACAATACATATGTGAGCGTTCTTTAAAGTGGCTATATTTTATGTTAATGGTTTGTGAAGTCCTCTTGTATTACAGTACATATGTGAGCATTCTGTTAAAGTGGCTATACTTTATGTTAATGGTTTGTGAAGTCCTCTTGTATTACAGTACATATGTGAGCGTTCTGTTAAAGTGGCTATACTTTATTATAATGACTAGTAAAGTCCTTTTGTATTACAGTACATATGTGAGCGTTCTGTTAAAGTGGCTATACTTTATTATAATGGCTAGTAAAGTCCTCTTGTATTATAGTACATATGTGAGCGTTCTGTTAAAGTGGCTATACTTTATTATAATGGCTAGTAAAGTCCTCTTGTATTACAGTACATATGTGAGCGTTCTGTTAAAGTGGCTATACTTTATTTTGATGGTTTGTGAATTCTGGTTATTTGACATTCGTGGGATTGGAGTAGTTAGAGAAGTTCTCCAGCACGATAGTGGTACGTGAACTCATTGTCCAATACGCTAACAACTGGAGGGTTGTGCCAGGGATGTTACTCGCAGATACTGTTGTTGGATGTCTTCTTCTTTCAATATTTACGAATGCCTTCTTTATATTTGGACACAAGTCATATATTTTATTCCTTGAGCGTTAAGCATAATTATCATATCAGTGACATTGGTATATTGTCTTACCTCCATAGGCCGTGAAACCTCATGAAGAGCTGCTATTTTCTATTCTAGACAAGGTACATCGCATTCGCTTTTGTTCAGTCATTCAGCAATAAGTTTTATTCCTTACCTGTTTCATTCACGGTTCTTTTTGCGCTCTGAGATAAGGTGAAGGTTGTTATAGGCACATAGTGACTGCTAGTTAGTTATGTTGTACTGGATGCAGCAAGAAAGGATCGTTGTTGCGTCACTGATATGTTATGTGCAACGAGTCTTTTGTTTCAATAGCAGTTGTACCGACTCAGCATAGACATTTTCAGCTTATAAATACCATGAATAAAGAGTTATATCGTGTTTTTATTTCGTTCTAATTACTGTCTCTTTGGTGATCAAAGACACCTATGCCATCTTCACTGACAATTCTAATGTCAAATGCAAAGTTATTGTTATGGAAGGCCCCGGTATCACTGCAGACGAATTAAAATCTATAATTGCTCAACCGCCAGTGCCAGTGGAATCATCCCAATTACTAACTCATTTCCCAAACAAGGAAAGGTAGCTGTAGACCCCATTACAGCAGTCTCAGCACACGCCAAAAGACAAGGCGAAACCGCACAAAAAGTGAACACAACCAACTGTTCCTTATCATACGATATCATCATTAATCGTAAACAATCGGAATATTGAAACACGATCAAAACGGATGAGACACACAGCTCACGATGTGCACAGAGCACTTAACTTAGTAGCTCCTGCAACAAGCCGGATTTGGAATATGAGGAAACTGCAATAAGGAACACTTTTCAGACATAGCATTCAATCGTTACTGCCGCCCATCCACCATACTGACCGGAAGTTCGCGTCCTCCTGAAAATGATGATCGTCATATTTTTTTAAAAATGTATACTGCTTGATGATGTTAGGACATCGTTTTTGACACCAAATCCGAACACGTGAAACACAGTTAGTCGTTGCATTATCCCCGTCGCCCATCAAATAACAACCCGTGAGTTCTTCCTGCAATGCGAACATTAGCGTACGACTGGTCTAGGGATCTACGATGAGCCATTATAATGACGTTGCACACACTACAATGGCTGCGCCCATATACTGCCAAATATTTTGTCATAGTACGCCTCTGAACCTATTTAACAAGAAATCGAAAATGACAAAAGTGGCGCGTCTTTATCAAATGCTTTTCCAAGGAGTTAAGAATACTGTCAGTCGTTTCATAAGATCATATCTTGTCTAGAGTTGAGTTCGTCATCATGAAAACCTTCAAGGATATCGGAATAGAAATAGAGAAATTGTCCAAGACAAGGATGTGACAAGAACAATCGGAATAAGTGTATAGGAATAAAAATGCGTCGAGAAAGAAATAAAATGCCTAGAAATAGGAAAGTGACAATACAAAAATAGAGAGGGTGTTCAGGAACAGGAAATAAACAGAGAGAGTGTTCCAGAATAGGAAAGTATTAGGAAAAAAACATAGAAAGTGTTCAGAAATAGGAAAGTGACTTGAAAGAAAGAGTGTTCAGGAATAGGAAAGTGACAGGAAGGAAATGGAGAGGGTGCTCAGGAATAGGAAAGTATTAGGAAAGAAACATAGAAAGTGTTCAGAAATAGGAAAGTGACTTGAAAGAAAGAGTGTTCAGGAATAGGAAAGTGACAGGAAGTAAATGGAGAGGGTGTTCCGGAATTGGAAAGTGACGAGAAAGAAATAGAGAGAGTGTTCAGGAATTGGAAGATGAGAGGAAAGAAACAGAGAGAGTGTTCAGGAATTGGAAGATGAGAGGAAAGAAACAGAGAGAGTGTTCAGGAATTGGAAGATGAGAGGAAAGAAACAGAGAGAGTGTTCAGGAATTGGAAGATGAGAGGAAAGAAACTGAAAGAGTGTTCAGGAATTGGAAGATGAGAGGAAAGAAACTGAAAGAGTGTTCAGGAATTGGAAGATGAGAGGAAAGAAACAGAGAGAGTGTTCAGGAATAAGGATGAAAGGAGAGACCTTATCTGTAGCGTATACTTCCAAAAATGGGCCTTAGGGGCTGTGATTGATTGAACTGTACAGGTGGCAAGACTGAAGAATGTGTTTTGATAACACAGAAGCAAAGATAATTGTCTCAAAGTCTGAAACATTCTTTGCTGAAGCCTGTTATTCTGGATATTATTCAGAAAATAACAGTTTAACTTCTTCTAAAATGGTTGTAGATTGCGTCCAAATCTTCGCTAGGAAGCTAGGAAATTCGCTTAATTATATTCCCAGATATATTATATTAATATTAACATAAATAATTTGTTATATGCGGATGACACAGTGTTAATAGCAGAGACAGAGAATGAAATACAAGAAATGATAGATATAATAGTAAAAGAAAGCAACAAAAAAGGTCTCAGTCTGAATAGTAAGAAAACAGAGGTAATGGTCATATCGAAGAAACAATCATCACCATCATGCAGCATAAAAATAAACAGGACATATCTGAGGCAAGTGCAACGCGTCTAATACTTGGGCGAAATAAAAACATCTGATGCAAGATGCACCACATAAATAAAAAGCGGAATGGCTCAAGCCAAAATAGCATTTCAGTAAATGGAAAATATCTTATGCAGCAAATCTGTGTCAATCGAAATGAGAAAGAGAGTTCATCGGTGCTATATAGAACCAATTCTGACCTATGGAAGTGACTCATGGGCAGTAGACAAACAAATGAAAAGACGATTAGAGGCCACAGAGATGGGATTTCTCAGGAAAATGTAGAAATTTCCTTGGACAGCTAAAAAGACCAACGAGGAAATTCTCAAAGAGGCCAACACAAAAATGAATTCCTAAAGGACATCAGAAAGAAACAATCAACATTTTTCGGGCACATTATGAGAAGAAGAAAGTTGGAATACTTGGTTACAGCTGGCAAAATAAAAGGAAAAAGAGATCTCGGACGACAAAGAGAGAAAATACTGGATAGCTTGGTGTCATGGCATGGGAAACCGTCAAAAACAGAACTGATGCGATGCACTGTAGATAGAAGATTGTGGAAGGACATGATCGCCTACACCAACCGGTCTGGCACATGATGATGATATTCCCAAATTAGATGTTATACGTTTATTGCTGTACTCGTATTTGGGATAGAATCTCCATTCCTTCAGCGGGACGAACACAAATCGAGTCATTTAGCGCAGTCTTCGTTGAACAGGCTCTCTGTGGAACTGGTTAGTGCAGGTTACATGCCAGGAGATTGAGTTACGCATGTCTTAGAGCTTCTAATGGAGGCACTTGGCTACAATAACAATTACATTTTTCAAATCTGGACCATATTTTATTTTTCAAATGCATTATATTTAAATCTCAGGCTCAAAATAACTGTATGGATATTCTTATGAAAATAATTTATAATCATTATTCTAATTGTTCTAGTTTAATATAAGATAACATATATATATATATATATATATATATATATATATATATATATAAGGGTCAACAGTGCTCATGCTTATGGCTATCCCGAGACACGTCGAGAAGCGCCATATAGCATGGAATACACTTGACAGTCGAACGTGGTCAACGTGTCTCTGGATAGTTATGCCAGCGCCTGACCCTTGTTACCCGTGAGATACCGAACCTTTTAATGAAATTGTTAGACTCTCTCTCTCTCTCTCTCTCTCTCTCTCTCTCTGTATATATATATATATATATAATTTATATATGTATATACACACATATATATATTTAAGAGGAGGGGTCTGAGTATTCTAGGGGTAATGTGTAGGTCTCTCGACAGGATGGTCGCGGGTTCAAATCCCATCACAGAAGGTGAGACTTTTTGAAAATTAAATCAGAATTGGACTCCTCATGACGTGCGTTGCCTTCCTCAAGTGTCTGGATTATGACATTCAATTTCTAGCACTACCAGCTAACAGTGAAATACAGGTGGTCAGCACAGAATTGGACTCCTCATGACATGCAATTTCTATAATATATAGCACTACCAGCTAACAGTGAAATACAGGTGGTCAGCACAGAATTGGACTCCTCATGACATGCAATTTCTAGCACTACCAGCCAACAGTGAAATACAGGTGGTCAGCACAGAAATGTCAAAGTAATATATCAATATTGATAGTTTCCAGAGCTTTCTATGCATCTCGTGAACGGTGGGTCAGGTTTCTCCTCGTCACTTTCTCGATATTTTGAGAATATCAGAATACCAATGGTTTCGAAAAAAGAACAGAAAATTAAAATAAAACAATAAAAAGATCAATAATCAAGGAAAACTCTGGAAGAAAAACTGACAGAGGAATTCAAGAAACTCCCTAACGAAGTAAGCATAGTAGAGGAAAAGTGGAAACAGTTTTTAAAAAAAAACAGTAATCAATATCTAAAAAACAGTATGTGGAACGAAGTTAAGGATAAAAGAAGGGAAAAAGCACCCCATGGTGGAACGAAGCAATTTTAGAAAACAAGAAAGTGTTAAAAAATTGGAGGGAGAATAAGAAGCAAGAGGATTATGAAAAAATGCACTATTTCGGAAAATAAGATTACATTTTTATCAAAAAAGCTAAACAAAATAAATGGACAGAATACGGACTAAATATGAGCAGGGACTTCAAGACAGCCACAAGAGATTTCTACAAAGCAGTAAAAACAACAAGAACGAGAAAAGAAAACCATGATCCTACTGAACTCATAAATGACAAAGACGGACAGCCAATATAAAAAAAAAACTTATGCAACATAGATTTAAAAAATATTTTGAAGACCGATTAAACATGCCACCAACTACTAACAGTATAACAAAAACCAAGCAAGAACGCACAAACACTGAACCCAACATCATGAAAGAGGAAATCGAAGAAGTAATCAAATATGCATCAAGAAATAAAACACCGGGGATAGATAACATACCAATAGAAATAATAGCAGCAGCAGGACAAACAAGATTTACATGGCTGCACAGAATATTTAATGCAGCATAGCACTAACAAAAAGGCCTAGAAGACTGAGAATAGGCAATCATCGTACCAATATGGAAAAAAGAAAGGTGGCAAGAGAGACTACATTCAATATAGAGGCATATCGCTTCTCATCCATGTGGGAAAGTTATACGCCAAAATTGTGGAAAAAAGACTGAAAACAATAATAGAACTACAATTAAGCGATTCTCACATAGGGTTCCGAAAAGAAACAGAGGATATACTGACAAGCTATTCACCTTAAAACAGCTTGCAGAAAAGACGACAGAACACAATCAAAATGTGTACATAGCTTTCACTGACCAGGAAAAAGTATTCGACCGAGTAAACAGAGAACAACTGTGGGAGATACTAACAACATACGTAGTAAGCCAACATCTAACCAATTTAATTAATAGTCTCTAGATCAACAGCAGCTGCACAGTCAGAAAAGCAGCAGGTTACACAGACCACTCCGAAGTTAGATCAGGTGTAAGATAGAGGTGCGTACTATCCCCCTTACTTTTTATTGCGTATATATTTGCTATATATATACATTTGCAAATTAGCCAACCCATCCGAGACAGAGGAGGTCAACAAGCTTTTATTTGCAGACGACCAGCACTAATATGTGGAAAAATAGAAGACCGGCAAGAAAACTTCATAACTATCGTTAAAGAGAAACAGAATATCAACATAACTATAGACATAAGATAACTAATAGAAGTAGAAGAATTTAAATACCTAGGAAGTATAGTGACAAACGACAATTCGCAGACAGCAGAAGTGGACTCAAGATGCAACAAAGATTCTGTCAAATCTTTGGACAGCCATCACCACTATTATTCAACAACGAAATAACTCTAGAGGCAAAACGGGCACTCTACAATACAATCTTTATTCCAACGGTGTGCTACCAATGCCAGTCCTGGACCCTAGATGCAAGAACAATAAGTAAAATAACATCCACTGAGATTAAATGTGTTGGACGAATGACAGGAACCAGCCTGAGAGATAAGATCAGAAATGAAGAACTAAGAAAAAAAGTTAGGAATAAACCCAGTCATAGAATGTATAAAGATACAACAGATAAAATGGTTTCGCCACGTGACAAGGCAGAAGGTTCAACACACAACACAGCAAGCCTTCAATAAACTTTGCAAGAACAGCAGACCCAAGGGCCGACCGTGAGTAAGATGGATTGACAGAATATTAGAAACATTAGGAAACAATACAGCAGCAGAAGCGAACAGAAGAGCAAAGGACAACAAATTATATCTCCCCTCGACACTGAACTGAAGCGGAAAATGAGGAAGGAAAGAAGAATAAGTTGTTGAATGACAACTAAAATTAAATAAAAATATGTAACATATCATTTGTATACTTCAAAATAGGTGGTGATTTATTAGTGATGTTTAACGTAACACTTAAAAATAGCTGGTGATCTATTAGTTATGTTTAATACTTCAAAATAGTTGGTGATTTATTAGTGATGTTTAACGTAATACTTCAAAATAGGTGGTGATTTATTAGTGATGTTTAACGTAATACTTCAAAATAGGTGGTGATTTATTAGTGATGTTTAACGTAATACTTCAAAATAGGTGGTGATTTATTAGTGATGTTTAACGTAATACTTCAAAATAGGTGGTGATTTATTAGTGATGTTTAACGTAATACTTCAAAATAGCGGTCGGTAAATTTCAGAGCTTACCCACACAATAAAATCCACCAAACACCACGGACACACACACACACACACACACACACACGCACATATATATATATATATATATATATATATATATATATATATATATATATATATACATATATATATACGTGTATATAGAGAGAGAGATTTAATGTGTGTGTGCGTATGTGAGAAGAAGGTAGGGAGAGAGAGACGTTGAAGATGTTTGTTTTTGTATCTAGTTTTAACTCCTAAAAAAGATAATTTTCACACGAACTTTCATTTTTTTATCGGACGTCATGTGTTGTTTATCCCAAAATGGTTCTACTCTTCATTGTGTGTGTGCGCGCGCGCGTGTGTGCGTGCGTGCGTGTGTGTGTGTGTGTTTCAAATCAACGCTATGTGTTGATGTTCAAGCTTTCTTTCCTGGTCTCATTGGAGTAAAGTGTGGCACATGTATTACATAACTAATGTCAATGTATTTACAAATAAGATGAGACAGAAAAATTGTTTTCTAAATGTGATTTCATTTTCACCCGATCTGTCAAAGCAGTTTTTTTCTTCTGGTTTTCTTATCTGAATATCAGAGACATGCTGTTGATCCCGCGAATATAAAATTTTATGAAAATCACATTTGACGCCTGAGGCCATAAGTAATCTTGAAATATTTCCGGCTGGGAGTGGAAGAATGTGTTCATTGGTACATACGAAAGTCAATATATTGACCTTTCGAGCAGTAGCCGGCCCATAGGGCGTAGACCAAGATACTCCTTCTCTTATCTGAATTTTTGTTCTAGCAGTTTTCAATTCTTTTAAAGATATTTTATCAAATCTCGCCATTTGTCTCTGTTCTGTGCAAGCAGCTCTATCTCATTCAGGGAGCCGAATCCTGCTGCTCTTGCCTCTCTCATCAATGTTCTTCTCAGTGTCTCTCTGGGTCTTCCTCTTTTCCTATTACCTGTTGTTTCCCATATGTGAGCTTGTTTTGCTACGGAAGTACAAGCGTTGAAAAGAGTTTTGAGTAGTAAAAATTACATAAGATGATTTTCATTTGAAGTTTGCTATTAGTTTGGAGTTATTATGAACCAAAAAAACAAATGATTCTGTTCCATTTCAAATGTTAGATCTGCATCTATTATGTTTTCATATACTCTTCCTCTTTACCGTTCAAGGCATATGTATGATGAAGCGAACTTGACTCTTTGTTCTGTTTCATTTTGTTGGTAAGAACAACATCATGACATAAATTGTGTGGTAAGAACAACATCATGACATAAATTGTGTGGTAAGAACAACATCATGACATAAATTGTGTGGTAAGAACATCATGACATAAATTGTGTGGTAAGAACAACATCATGACATAAATTGTGTGGTAAGAACAACATCATGACATAAATTGTGTGGTAAGAACAACATCATGACATATAAAATGTGTGGTAAGAACAACATCATGACATAAATTGTGTGGTAAGAACAACATCATGACATAAATTGTGTGGTAAGAACATCATGACATAAATTGTGTGGTAAGAACAACATCATGACATAAATTGTGTGGTAAGAACAACATCATGACATAAATTGTGTGGTAAGAACATCATGACATAAATTGTGTGGTAAGAACAACATCATGACATAAATTGTGTGGTAAGAACAACATCATGACATAAATTGTGTGGTAAGAACAACATCATGACATAAATTGTGTGGTAAGAACATCATGACATAAATTGTGTGGTAAGAACAACATCATGACATAAATTGTGTGGTAAGAACAACATCATGACATCATGACATAAATTGTGTGGTAAGAACAACATCATGACATAAATTGTGTGGTAAGAACAACATCATGACATAAATTGTGTGGTAAGAACAACATCATGACATATAAAATGTGTGGTAAGAACAACATCATGACATAAATTGTGTGGTAAGAACAACATCATGACATAAATCGTGTGGTAAGAACAACATCATGACATAAATTGAACTGTTCGCATGGCTGGTACTCACAATTGTGTATGCCCTGAATTTTCCCTTGAGCCTGCCCTGTGGATGACACTCTTCGGTTTCGGCAGACTTTATCTGGGTTTGACGTAGGAAATCTCCTCGTTTAAGTACAGTTTTAGCACTAGTAAGGTGTTCTTTGCTTAGAGACGTTCTTGAAAAATGAAGTTGTTCTTTACGGGACTCTACTATTTGTTCCTAAATAAGTAATTATTGTTGTGTTTTATATTTCATAGATCTAACTCTTTGGGGGTTTTCGTTTTTTTTTTTTTTTTTGCCTCTTCTATTGTTGATGCATATGTTAAAAGCACACCCCACGCTTGCAGAACCAACAGTCTAAGTGAGTGGAATTCACAGCCTGGCGTATCGTTATCATCTGTTATCAGCCACCGACCCACCCTACCGTGCCGAGATACGCCATGACAAGAAGCAGCGTGGATGCAAGTGTATATAAAGGGCATCGAGAAAATATAAGCCATTGTAGACTACTGCCACTAATGTTGAAGGTTAAGGCTGGGACAGTCGTGTACGATCGAGTATAGTGATCAGAAATGTTGCGCAGAATAAGTGTAGTTGTTATATGCCGAAAATATTGTCAGGCTTAGAGTTCTATGGGAGCCGCGATAGCGCAGTGGTTAGTGAACTGGACTATAAAGGACAAGAGGTAGGGTTCGATCCCAACTTACAGCTTCCGATTCACCCAGCCTTTAATTGATACCCGATTTTTTTTCTGGGAAAGTAAAGCGGCACGGGTGCAATACCGACCACATTACCCCAAAAATCATGTGCCGAGGGTCTGTAAAATTTATGGTCACTAACACCATATTCCCTATACGCCACTTGGCGTGACGGGGGTACTTTACTTTTTTTTAAGAGTTCAATGCAGCAGGAGATTGACGCCTGGGAGTCATGACTCAGGAAGGTCCACCTTCCCTAGAGTGTCACAAAAAGATAAAACACTTGCTCGATGGTGTTCCATTCGGATGATCAGATTGCTTCTACTGCGAATCTCTGTGTAGAGAGTTTCCTATTACTGCGGCTTGTATTTTGTATATGTGAACATACAAGCAAACCCACTGACATACACACACACACACCGACCCCTACATATCTGCATACATACACAATTTGTATTGGTCTGGGGTTTGGGCTGAGCTGGCAGTTGTTGATGTTGAGTGTAGCACAGTAGCAGGAAACTCTTTGTACAGAGCATCGCAGCAGGAGGCAATCTGACCATCAGAAGTGGACCCCGTCGAGCAAGTGATTCGGCCCTTTAGCTTCCTGACGACTTCCGGTGCGTGACTGTGCTGGCAACACGATGCAATTTGCGATGGGAGTCAAATTTAAATTATAAATGAATTTCAATGCCGGTAGTAAAAATCAAGTGTTCTTGTGTGTGATTTCGAGGTTTGGCCACCTGGTCAGAATGAATCCTTACGAATCACCATCAAGGGCGTTCTTCTCGAGAATGCATGGAAAAAGACCAAGAGGAAGACCCAGAAGAAGATGGATAGATGCAGTGATAGAGACATGTGACAAGAAAGGAAAATCACTAATTCAGACAGTTCGAGCAGCGCAAGAACGACAAATGATATAAACCACGACACCTTTTAGGTAACAGTGTAAGAGAAAAGAAGAAGAAGTAGAAAGAAGAAGCTTCCTGACACGCATTTAGCTTGCTGAGCTGGTAGTTGCTGGTGTTGAGTGTAGCACAGCAGTAGGAAACTATTTGTACAGAGCTTCGCAGCAGGAGGCAGTCTGATCATCAGAAGCGGATCCCGTCGCGCAAGTGTTTCGACCCTTTAGCTTCATGACACGCCTTTAGCTTGCTGAACTGGTAGTTGCTGATGTTGAGCGTAGCACAGCAGTAGGAAACTATTTGTACAGAGCTTTGCAGCAGGAGGCAATCTAATCATCAGAAAAGGACACCCGTTGAGCAAGTGTTTCGACCCTTTAGCTTGCTGAGCTGGTAGTTTCTGATGATGAGTGTAGCACCAGCTGTATGAGCAAGAAGTTTAAAATAACTGGCTGGTTATCAAAAGAATTACCAGTTTGCCTGGCTACGCCACCAAATAGACCAACTGTTCACTTAGAGTTTCGTTGCAATCATCGAAGAATATTCTCTGCAATCAGGGAACGCTCGACGAATAAAAAAAAAAGGAGATTGATATAATAGTTAATTTTGTGCGAGGGAGGGGGAAAAAACCGGCTAAAGACCAATCACTCAGGCTCTCTTGTCCGCAAAAAGCTACTGAATCACCCTGTGAGGTTTATCGTCGACTGCAGGGAAAAAAGAATATATAGCGAGCGAACTTATCTCGCGTCTACCACAATTTGATTCTGCCTCAAGCGATGCATTCACTTCTCATGGTTATCATTTCCCAGCATTCACCAGCCCAGGCAAGATTCTCTCAATCTTTCTCCCATTATTCGGCAGGAAAAACCGAACAGGCCGTTTATTTCGGAAATGTTTTTAGCTATGTAATGACACTGCACACATAACACAAGCGTTTTTGATTCCGGCAATTGCATAATTGCCTAAATTTGATCGAAGATCACTCTTTCATTTTTTTTCTTATTCACTGCTGCTGATTTTTGTCTTTTATTTACTGTTTTATCTCTCTTTTGTTCGTATATATTAGTATTATCTCTATTTTGTATATGTCACCTTAAGCTATTTCTTTTTGTCAATATATATTACAAGTTTACAAGCGTACTTTTATAATGTTCTTGCAAGATGATCGATATGTTGTTGTTTTTATTATTTTTTCTCACAAAATTGATTGAACGCAGTTTGTTCTGTTTTGCAATATTGACTTCACATCAGCCCAGGATACTGGATACCGAATGTACTGCATTCAGCAAGTGACTCACAAAAGACTATTTGCGTCAGGGCCTATGAACAAGAGCTGATCAGGGCCCCCCTCTAATTTTCCAGGGGTAAGCTGGGCAAAGAATAACCAGTCTGACAGAAAGCAGAAAGATAAAACTCATGAATAAAAATTTTGTGCCAAAGTTAGATATTGTAGACATCTATATAATGGTATGCTAATGTTGGATATGATAGACACCAAAATAATGTTAATCTAATATTGGATACGTCAGACATCAAAATAATGTTGTGCTAAACTTTGATAAGTTTTAACACCAAAGTAATGTTCTGCTAAAGTTGGATACGAAAAATGTTCTGCTAATGTTGGATACGAAAAATGTTCTGCTAATGTTGGATACGTTATACACCTAAATAGTGATGTGCTAATTTTAGATATATTAGACACTTAAATAATGATGTGCTAATGGTGTATGTTTTCAACACCTAAAATGTTGTGTAAAGTTAGATGTGTTACACACCCGAAAATGTTGTGTTAATGTTGGATATGTTAGGCACCAAAATATTGCTGGTTATTTTAGACACTCAAAAATGTTGTGCCAAAGTTGGGTTGGATATGTTAGATACCCAAAAAGGTTGTGCTAACGCTGCATATGTTAGACACCCAAAATTATTATTCTAAAGTTAGATATTTAGACACAAAAATAATATTGTGCTAATGTTCGATATGTTAAACACTCAAAAATGTTATGCAAAAATTGGATATGTTAGACACCCAAAAATGTTGTGTAAAGATGGACATGTTAGACACCAAAAAATGTTATGCAAAAATTGGATATGTTAGACACCCAGAAATGTTGTGCAAAAATTGGATATGTTAGACACCCAAAAATGTTATGCAAAAATTGGATATGTTAGACACCCAAAAATGTTATGCAAAAATTGCATATGTTAGACACCCAAAAATGATATGCAAAAATTGCATATGTTAGACACCCAAAAATGTTATGCAAAAATTGGATATGTTAGACACCCAAAAATGATATGCAAAAATTGGATATGTTAGACACCCAAAAATGTTATGCAAAAATTGGATATGTTAGACACCCAAAAATGTTATGCAAAAATTGCATATGTTTGACACCCAAAAATGTTATGCAAAAATTTGATATTTTAGACACCCAAAAATGTTGTGCAATAATTGGACATGTTAGACACCCAAAAATGTCGTCGTGAAGATGGACATGTTAGACACCCAAAAATGTCGTCGTGAAGATGGACATGTTAGACACCCAAAAATGTTATGCAAAAATTGGACATGTTAGACACCCAAAAATGTTATGCAAAAATTGGATATGTTAGACACCCAAAAATGTTATGCAAAAATTGGATATGTTAGACACCCAAAAATGTTGTGCAAAGATGGACATGTTAGACACCCAAAAATGTTGTACTCAAGTTCGATATATTATACACCAAAAAAATGTTGTGCTAATGTTGAACACCCAAAAATGTTAGGCTAAAGTTGGATATGTTAGACACCCAAAAATGTTGTGCCAAAGATGAGCATATTAGATATCCAAAAATATTGTGTTCAAGTCAGATACATGCGACACCAAAATGATGTTGTTCTAATATTGGAAATGTTCGACACTCAGAAATGTTGTACTAATGTTGGATATGTTAGACACCCACAAATATTGTGCTAAACACCTAAATGATTGTGTCTAAAGTTGTATGTGTTAAATACCCGCAAATGTTGTGCTAAACACCAAAATGGTTGTGTCTAAAGTTGCATGTGTTAAATGCCGACAAATGTTGTACTAAACACCCAAATGATTGTGTCTAAAGTTGTATGTGTTAAATATGCACATATGTTGTGTTAATGTTGAATATGTTAGACGCCCACAAATGTTGTGCTAAATCGCAAATGATTGTGTCTAAAGTTGCATGTCTTAAATACCCACAAATATTGTGCTAAACACCCAAATGATTGTGTCTAAAGTTGTATTTCTTAAATACCCACAAATGTTGTGCTAAATACCCATATGATTGTGTCTAAAGTTGTATGTCTTAAATACCCACAAATGTTGTGCTAAACACCCAAATGATTGTGTCTAAAGTTGTATGTGTTAAATACCAACAAATGTTGTGCTAAACTCCCAAATGATTGTGTTTAAAGTTGTATGTGTTAAATTCCCACATATGTTGTGTTAATGTTGAATATGTTAGACGCCCATAAATGTTGTGCTAAACACCCAAATGATTGTGTTTAAAGTTGTATGTGTTAAATACCCGCAAATGTTGTGCTAAACACCAAAATGATTGTGTCCAAAGTTGTATGTGTTAAACACCCACAAAATTTGTGCTAAACACCCAAATGATTGTGTCTAAAGTTGTATGTGTTAATTACCCAGAAATGTTGTGCTAAACACCCAAATGATTGTGTCTAAAGTTGTATGTGTTAAATACACACATATGGTGTGTTAATGTTGAATATGTTAGACGCCCACAAATGTTGTGCTGAACACCCAAATGATTGTGTCTAAAGTTGCATGTCTTAAATACCCACAAATGTTGTGCTAAACACCCAAATGATTGTGTCTAAAGTTGTACGTCTTAAATACCCACAAATGTTGTGCTAAACACCCAAATGACTGAGTCTAAAGTTGTATGTGTTAAATACCCACAAATGTTGTGCTAAACACCCAAATGATTGTGTCTAAAGTTGTATGTGTTAAATGCCCACAAATGTTGTGCTAAACACCCAAATGATTGTGTCTAAAGTTGTATGTGTTAAATACCCACATATGTTGTGTTAATGTCGAATATGTTAGACGCCGACAAATGTTGTGTTAAACACCCAAATGATTGTGTCTAAAGTTGTATGTCTTAAATATCCACAAAATTTGTGCTAAACACCCAAATGGTTGTGTCTAAAGTTGTAGGCCTATGTGTTAAATACCCAGAAATGTTGTGCTAAACACCCAAATGATTGTGTCTAAAGTTGTATGTGTTAAATACGCACATATGTTGTGTTAATGTTGAATATGTTAGACGCCCACAAATGTTGTGCTGAACACCCAAATGATTGTGTCTAAAGTTGCATGTCTTAAATTCCCACAAATGTTGTGCTAAACACCCAAAAGATTGTGTCTAAAGTTGTATGTCTTAAATACCCACAAATGTTGTGCTAAACACCCAAATGACTGTGTCTAAAGTTGTATGTCTTAAATACCCACAAATGTTGTGCTAAACACCCAAATGATTGTGTCTAAAGTTGTACGTCTTAAATACCCACAAATGTTGTGCTAAACACCCAAATGACTGAGTCTAAAGTTGTATGTGTTAAATACCCACAAATGTTGTGCTAAACTCCCAAATGATTGTGTCTAAAGTTGTATGTGTTAAATGCCCACAAATGTTGTGCTAAACACCCAAATGATTGTGTCTAAAGTTGTATGTGTTAAATACCCACATATGTTGTGTTAATGTTGAATATGTTAGACGCCGACAAATGTTGTGCTAAACACCCAAATGATTGTGTCTATAAAGTTGTATGTCTTAAATACCGACAAAATTTGTGCTAAACACCCAAATGGTTGTGTCTAAAGTTGTAGGCCTATGTGTTAAATACCCAGAAATGTTGTGATAAACACCCAAATGATTGTGTCTAAAGTTGTATGTGTTAAATACGCACATATGTTGTGTTAATGTTGAATATGTTAGACGCCCACAAATGTTGTGCTGAACACCCAAATGATTGTGTCTAAAGTTGCATGTCTTAAATACCCACAAATGTTGTGCTAAACACCCAAAAGATTGTGTCTAAAGTTGTATGTCTTAAATACCCACAAATGTTGTGCTAAACACCCAAATGACTGTGTCTAAAGTTGTATGTGGTAAAAACCAACAAATGTTGTGCTAAACACCCAAATGATTGTGTCTAAAGTTTTATGTGTTAAATGCCCACAAATGTTGTGCCTAACACCCAAATGATTGTGTCTAAAGTTGTGTATGTTAAATTCCCACAAATGTTCTGCTAATGTTGAATATGTTAGACGCCCAAAAAAGTTGTGCTAAACACCCAAATGACTGTGTCTAAAGTTGTATGTGGTAAATACCCACAAATGTTGTGCTAAACAACCAAATGATTGTGTCTAAAGTTGTTTGTGTTAAATACCCACAAATGTTGTGCTAAGCAACCAAATGATTGTATCTAAAGTTGTTTGTGTTAAATACCCACAAATGTTGTGCTAATGTTGGATATTCTTCATCTAATAAATGTCAACAAGTTGGATATCTTGAACCTACAGCAACATTTATCGATGACTTATGTAAACCATGATTCAACGTAACTCCTCCGTGTGGCTACCGGAGACCCCACAGTGAGGGGAGAAAAGAATAAAGCCACTGTTACCTGCCACGAATGTTGTAAGAGGCGACTAAGGAGGTTTGAAATCATCGCCTGTACAGTGGCGTAGGACGTGCATAGTACAACGTGTCAAACGGAATTTATCGATGTATTTTTGGGAAATGTGACAAGTGGGTGACCGGATAAGGGGAATGCCTGACTGCGATTAAACTGAGACCATGGAGAGAATTGAACAACTCAACTACACACAGCTACACCTGGCAGACAGGTGGGTGCTTGTTTTCCTGATCGATGTCAAGGGTGTGCATGTTTATCCCTTTGTCTTTCTTATTATTCCTTTTATGAATTGGCTGATTGGGGAAAGATAGTGTGCGGATAGTTTCGGGTATATAGAATTTTTTACTGCAGTTAAACTGAGACCATGGATAGAATAGAACAACTCAACTACACACAGCTACACCTGGCAGACAGGCGGGTGCTTGTCTCCTAAACAATGTCAAGGTTGTGTATGTTTATCCTTTTGTCCTTCCTCTTATTCCTTTCCTGAATTGGCTCGTTGGGGAAAGATAGTGTGCGGATAGTTCCGGATATGGGTTTACTGCAGTTAAACTAGTCCCATTGATATAATAGAACAACTCTGCTACACACAGCTAACTCAAGGGTGTACAACGAAGAAATATAGCTGAGTGATCAATGCGTAAAAGTAATATTGGAAGGAAAAATTACAAGGCAAAAGAGGCAGAGGCAGACCAAGACTAACATGGACGAGTAACATCAAAAGATAGACAAGTCAATCTATGTCAGCCTGCACCATCAAAGCAAGAAACAGAGTAGAATCGCGATCCATGGTAGCCAACCTTCGTTGCGGAGAGGGCGCATGATGATGATGATGATGATCAATGCTTAGGGATGTTTAAACAAACAAAAAAAAGTATGAAGAGACTTAAGACAAAATGTAACGTTTTGATTAGAATCAAATCTCATCAGATCGACATTATTAAAGTGAACCTGGCAGACTCATGGGTGCTTGTTCTCCTAAAATATGTCAACGGTGTGTATGTTAATTCCTTTGTCTTTCTTCTTATCATTTCCTGATATGGCTGATTGGGGAGAGATAGTTTGCTGTTCTCTGCCTATTTTTTTGGGAAAATGCTCCTTTATGGTCAGTACTTATTGTTAGCTTTTTGAGATTGTGCTCATTTGCTTGAGTTATGTTTTGTTATCGAAAAATTGAATTGAACATGTTGCTCTTGCTTTTATATATATATATATATATATATATATATATATATATATATATATATATATATATGGCTCTTTTCGTCTTGTCGGACGGTCTAGTGGTGGCTATTGTGTATTTTTTTAGGGTTTGTTTTTGTCGAACAGCTTCTCTCGTGGCTAATTATACCAATGTTAGACAAACACACACGGCCACAGAATGAACAAGTCAGGCCCACTGATCCACAAGGTTTTCCATCCTTTTTCTAAAGTCTTTTCTCTTCGAAGTTTTGCCCTAGCACAGTCTCAAATGATGTTATACGTTCCTCATACATGCTCTCCATGATGTGCGATTACTTGCCAGATGTTCCCAGTCATTTTTACATATGGCGAAGTCTTTCAGAGATGATTTACAGATATCTCTATATCATAGTTTAGGTCTGCCGATTTGTCTTTTTCCGTGTATTAGTTCACCATATAGTATTTGCCTGGGAATGCGCTTTTCTTCCATTCGTTGGACATGCCTCAGCCATCTTAGTCTTCGACATCTGATCATTGACATGATTGTTTGGGTTTTAGCACGTTGCAGGACAGTTAAGTTGGTTATTTTGTCCTGCCATTTGATGTGCATTATTCTGCGGAGACATCGCATGTGGAAGACATTTAGTCTTTTATCATGGTTTGAGTGTGTTGTCCAGGTATCAGATCCCTATAATATTGTGCTAAGCACACAAGTTTGATATATTAAGAGTTTAGTCTTTAGTGTTAGTTTCGTGTTGTTCCAGGCCCTTTCTGTGAGTTTGCCGAAGGTTGTAGCTGCCTTACCAATTCGACTGTTTATTTCTTCATCAAGAGAGATTGTTTGCGTTATTGTGGATCCAAGATATGTAAATTTCTGAACTGATTCTAGTGGACAATCTTTTAGAGTAATTAATAGAGGTTTGATGTCACCTGGACTTAGTATTACTGTCTTCTGAACATTAATTGACAGTGGAAAAAGGTCGCAGGCTTTGTCCAGGTTGTTGATCAGCGATTGCATTGTAGGGTGGCTACACTATGAGCGACTAGGGCTGCATCGTCAGCAAATAAAAGTTCTTTAAGTAGGGCAACATTTGTTTTGGTTTTCGCTCTTAGACGTGCTAAGTTGAACAGTGAGCCATCTGATCTCACATTCGCACAAGATCAAGATATATATATATATATATATATATATATATATATATATATATATATATATATATTTCATTTCGGTGGCATTTGACTTATTAATTATTCTACAAATTTGGTGCTCATATTGGGATGAAGATTGTGTGGACGAATGTTCTTATTGGTTCAAATATGATTTCTTTATTGTTCAATTATTGGTGTCATTTGTTTACAAGTCTTTCAAGCTTTACTGCATCTTGAGTATGTTTTTCTTGTAGCGCGCTACTAAATTAACATTGTTGCTAGGTAACTTTACAAAAATTTATATTGCAAAAAAAAAACAATAAAAGATTAAGAAGAGGAAAGAAAGAAATTCAGATAATCTTACATAATTGTTGTAATGATAATGCCAAATCCTCTGTGACCCAAAAAAATAAAAACAAAAAAAAAACTGTACAACAAAGAAGATATTAAACTAAACTATATATTTTCATCAGTGTTCTCAAAATAATTATTTCTTTTCATCGTTAACCTTTGTATGTGTGTTAGGAAGACGTGAATACGTTTTGTTTTAGTTGACAGCAAAAAATCTGCGACTTTGGTGCCTTCCGGTCCAACACTTCCGTCTGCAGCGTGATATTTTTGAATACCGAATTGTTTGTCCTTTTGAATATCTACTCGTTTGACGTCACTGGTGATGACTTACTAGTTACGCCGCAAAGTGCTAGAGTATGCTCCAAATAGCTGTGGTTCATCGATCTTGATGAAAGCAGTCAGCTAGGAGTCACTGAGGGCTTTCAGTCCTGGTGATGACAGGCGCTTTTAACTCTTTCCCATCGCCCCCTCTCCCAACATCTCCGCTTTTATTGATATCTCAACTATTTTTAAATACATGTTGTTCATGAATCTAGCAAAATAACTTTTGTACCATTGTTTTAATTATGATAATTTGGTATAATTAGCATCTGGTTTTATTTACAAAATTATTGTCGCTTTTACGCATTTAGAAAACAAGAAAACAGTCTCAAACTGTTAAATATTCTTTATAATTATATCTCATGCGCGAAGCCTATTCTCAATCCATGAAAGGAAATAAACTCACTGTGATTAAAAGGTGGATCTCGACTGTTTTTGTTGCAGTTTTCACTGTTCTAGACCAAATTATCTGGAGGTTATTTGAACCATTGCTCTTTCTCACTGTTATTACCACCAACAACTCAATAAGATAGGCTCTGTCTTTTTCCTCTAGCTGATTTGACTAGAGAATGTCAAATGGTAGTGAACTCACGTTGACTTGAATGTCAAGCCAGAACGCTAACCGCTATACCACTGATGCAGACAAACTATATAGAAAACATTTTTATTAACGTCTGTAAATGAAAGTTTTAAAAAACTGCTTAAAATCTCTGTGGCAAAGATAAAGGTAAAATACGAGACTTGAACGGGACTCTTATAACGCACGCGAGTTTTTACCCATTTGTGCTCGACCGCCTATCCAGAAGTGTTTGGAGACTTCTGCATAGTGTCGCTTCAAGCATTGAAACTCACGATGTTAGGCGACATTCCTCACTTCCCAGAATAATACCCAGGTACCCATTTCTGCCAACCTCCTGGGTCGACCACGGGGGTATTTTTTTTTTCCAACCACAAGCACAACTCACACTGTTTCCAGCGGGAATCGAACACGGGTTGTCCGAACGTCTGTAGCCCAGTCGGGTGGTTTTCCCAACTAAGCTACCAAGGCCCCCAACTTCAATCTCTGTGATATTCTTGTTTCCATTATTTATTTATTTTTTATGTATTTATCTATTTTCCATTTATTAATTCCATTACTGGGATCAGCCGGGGAATATATAGGCCAGGAGAATAAAGGCCGCTTGTCTTCAGCAATCGCCGCGTGGTTTTCGGGTCTGAGTTTGTTATTTCACCCGCGATAGAACTCCAGGATTCGAACTCTCTTTCTCCTGGTCTAGAGCACGACTGGTTTTCGATTCGGCCACCCACCCTCCTAAACGTTTTAAAATAGCTGAAAATAAATGATTAAATACAATTCGAACAAGAAAAATAAACCTGCGTGGATGCATGAAGATGCGCAAATAAACTACTAGAAACCTTCATGCATAGGAAAATACAGGATACACAAGACATACTAAGATTGTTGTGAGCTGGCAACATGCGTTATCTCCGGCGTTACATATTTACCGAAGATATTTGTTGGTGGGACGACCTAGAGTAGTGCCGACCACATTACCAGAAATGCACCTTTGGTAAAAAAAAAAAAAAAAAAAAAAAACACGTATGACCTTATTTCATATATGCCATACTCATTGTGTTTATTTCTTCTTTCTTTCTGAAGACAAGCAAATTGCAAGCCTAAATCTGGGTTTTTAATTTCGTTGGAAGTCCCCATTTTTATCCAAGAATTTAGAAAGGATAAAATAGACAAGGTCTGGTGATAAAAATGGTGCATTTCATCTCCTTTAGACTTGTAACAATATATTGTTTTCAGACTTACATTCATCAGTGCCAGCAAGATGAGGCCACAGATTCGTTACAGTAAATTAATACTTTGTTGTTCACTTTGTTTTATTTCGTATTCAGGACTAGTGTTACAGTTCACATAACTCTGTGCATGGCTGTGAAAACACACACACACACACACACACACACACACACACACACACACACACACACACACACACACACACACACACACACACACACACACACACACACACACACACACACACACACACACACACACACACACACACACACACACACATATATATATATATATATATATATATATATGGGGAGCCGCGATAGCTCAGTGGTTAGTGAACTGGACTACAAAGGACAAGGAGTAGGGTTCGATCCCAACCGACGGCTTCCGGGTTCACCCAGCCTTAAATGGGTACCGGATTTTTTTCTGGGAAAGTAAAGCAGCACGGGCGTAATACCGACCACATTACCCCAAAAATCATATGCTGAAGGTCTGTAAAATATAGGGTCACTAACACCATATTTCCCTATACGCCACTTGGCGTGATGGGGGTACTTTACTTTTTTTTTATATTTATAATGACTTTATAACGTACTGAGTGTTGTTTTGATGGACATTTTTTCTTTTTTTTTTTTTTAAAATTTCTTTCTCTGCCTCTTCTTCTTCCTCTTCTTCTTCTTCTTCTGATGTCTCTTTTGCTCTGTGTTCTCCTAGTGCTTACTCCTGTTCATCGTCCGCCCTTACAGGGATGTTGTGTAGACGTAGATGTGTTATAGTGTGAATTATTGTAAGATACTTTACCAGCATCTCTCATCCCTACACTTCCGACTTCAGCATGAGATTGTTGTATACCGAGTTCTCAATTCCCTCTCTTTTAGTTCGTCTATTTTAACGAGATGTTATGGGGAGATGTATCCGGATCTACATCACTTTTTGGTCGCTGATCTTCATGCGTGTCAGCTATGAGTCGTTGGTCCCTTTCAGCCCAAGTGTTGTCTGGTCTTCCTTGAACTTGGTACCAAACTGGGCAATTCTTCAATAATCCTAACACCACTAAAGATATCGCAACGAAATTTGAACACGAGTACGTTTATTGTGTGAAAAATAGACAAAAGAAATATGTCTGTTTTGTGTATGTGCTTAATTGTTGGGATACTGAGTTGCACAGCCTGCCCGACGTGCTTCTATTATGATGGATGTCATCTGGTTGAGGATACCTACAGTCTACACGGTTGTTGTCATCTAACAGGTATACAAGGATAAGTGTAGTTTACAGGTAAATGGGAAACGCGGCAGTGGGGTAAGTGTGTTGGTCTGATGAAGACAAGATATCGATAGTTTCTAAATTCTTTTAGTCTGAAATGGACATTCAATTTTTGTTCACGGAAATAAATACGGATCTGGCATAGTGCTGACCACATTACTCCAAATGTGTTAATAAAAACGTCGGTATAGACACTAACACTATATTTCTTAGAGGACATAAATCGTGGCCCAGTTATTGTTATTTTTTTTTATTTTGATGAAGATAAAGATAACATTATAATGTATATTATGTATAACTTCGCACAGAGGTCGCGCACTAAAAGAACGAAAAGAAATATTGTATGCGATCAATTGTGTCAATCTATCAGTGATCAATAAGCGATAAAATCACTTCCCAACTGCTTTGTTGTTTGTCTGTTCTGGTGTTGGCTTCCTACCAAATAATAATTCTAATAAACATGTTGGTATCTTTGCTCTCTCTCTTTCTCTTTACCTGAAATCTTCCATATTTTTATCAAGGTCCATTTTTGCATCAAATATTGAAGAATTGTCTTCCTTATCTTCTTTGTTAAAGATGAGTTTCATGACATCTTTTGACCAAGAGTTTTACGTTGTGGGAAATCATCTCTAGACATAAATCCCCAAACATACATCGTGTATTCTTCTTCTCTATATTCTCTGACGTATAAATATGTTCTCATTACCGTCTGTAATAAGTTCGAACTCTACATTTTCTCAGTAATTAATTGAATAATTCCCTTTATATTACTACCCAGATATATGTAAGATTGTACATCTAGTAAAGGTGTTTCTCCTAATTTTATTTGGTTATTGCCAACTGCGAAATGGACTACAAAGGACAAGAGGTAGGGTTCGATTCCAACAGATGGCTTCCAGGTTTACCACGCCTTTAATGGGTACCTGATTTTTTTTTCAGGGAAAGTGAAGCGGCACGGGCGTAATACCGACCACATTACCCCAAAAACCATGTGCCGAAGGTCTGTAAAATAAATGATCATTAACGCCATATTCCCTATACGCCACTTGGCGTAACGGGGGTACTTTACTTTTTTTATTGCCAACTGCATTAATTCTCATAAAGTTGATCTTGTCTCTATTAATTTTCACTCCTAGATAAAAATTGTCAACTCCAATGTTAATCAGTCCTATTATATGGCTGTGAAACATGGAGAACAACAAAATTGACAATCATGAAGATACAGACTTTCATTAATGGATGCTTACGCAGAATAAAAGGATGGAAATGGCAGGACAAATTCACTAACATAGAATTATGGAAATGTACTAATCAAATACCAGTGGATAAAGAGATACAGCGAAGACGATGGCGCTGTATAGAACACACACTGAGGAAACCAATTAAGAGTATTACACAGCAGGCCCTTTGTTGGAATCCCCAGGGGAAAAGACAAAGAGGAAGACCAAGGAATTCTTGCAGAAGACAGATAGAAGCAGAGATGAAGATGATGGGGAAGACATGGAGTGATCTTAAAAGAATGGTAAGAAACAGAACGACTTGGAAAATGTTTGTTGAAGAACTATGTTTCACAGGGAGCTGAGAGGTAGAAGAAGAAGAGTTGAATAATTCGAAACACTGTTGCTTCTACTCGTTAGTGTTATCTTTTCTTCTCTATCGTAGTTGTATTAGCGGATTGATTGCACTGTTTTACACTTTAGCTTGTGGCAGCAAGGCAGCAAATATCTGTAGTCAGCGTTATTATATTATCTTCCTTAGGTATGTTGTTTTTGTAGAGTATCGAGTCTTCCCAACTTAATTTTTTTTTATTATGAAGGCGTTCGACGTGACTAAAATATTCCCCCTGCTTGCTTTCGGATTTTCTCCCCTGTTTTTTTTTTTGCTTTGCCATTATTTCTCGTGTCTGGTCTTGATGTGAGACTGGATCGTGTCTTATTCCCTCATGTGGTTCTCACATGTGAAGGATTAGATATTTAAAATATGGCAAATTTTAACCGCAGATTCTTTACTAAAAGCAGTCTAAAAAGTCAGGCACAGAACTGACAATAGCGATCTCCTTTGGCGACCCCATGTGTCAGTTGCCACGAAGAATATTGATTGAATTACATATAATGATTTTCAGCGAATCCTTTGCCTTTTTAGTAACATTTTTCCGCGGTTTTTTAAATAATATAACGGTTTCTCTTTTACGGCAGTGTTCAATTAATTCTACTTAGTTATGACGTCAGAACCTGGTGATTAGTTAATTCTGCTTAGTTGTGGCGTCAGAGCATGGTTAAAGAAAAAGAAACAGTATTTTGTATATATGTCATGATTAATACTTAAAACAGGTGTAGTTTTGACAATTATCTTTTCTAATTATAATGTATGGAAGTATCGATATTGTATAGTTGGATCGACTGGATTATGTTTATTGCTATCCTTAGTCCAGTATGCGATGTATTAAATGTTACTCTCCTATGTTTGTCATCATTGTCCCTTTTATGCCGTTTTCACGTAAAGTTTCTTTCCCAGTAATATACGCTCTCCACAGAGTACGGAAAATATCATACTCCAATGGACTAGGCCGGAGCGTTTCAAGTTGAGAGAGACAATGAACCTTCTCGCTATTGTTACCTTCCCCATTCAGTAAGCTGGACAAGCGTTCTGTATTTTAAGCAGGGACCACTGAAGGTTGTCTGACTAGAATTAAAGTCTCGTTCTCATTTGACAAACCCATTGCGCTAACCACTAAACATTTGCCGTTCTAAAACTATCCTCCCTAACATGATGCCCAACCCCCGTCATCCAATTAGGAAATTATAACAGCTGCCAAAAACAAAATGGCAATATATATTTTGTTCTCCCAGTGTCTGAAAGCTACAAGTTCTCCATGATCGGCGTAGGAGAGTGGAAAGTCCTATCTTAAACGTATGCCTTTTTTAATGCAGTTAACGCCGTTCCAGGGTCTCTGCGGAAGTGCTAAACAAACTTTTATTGAGCTTGTAATGATTTCTAACCCCCATAAATGTGGATCCACCTCCCAGAAATAATGATCTTTAACCGCAATCGCCGACCAGCCAAACAGAGCAATGCCCAGGCCAGGCGCAATCATTGAAGGGCCATAACTCTGTCCCAACGACCTTCTACAAGAGGTCCAAGCACGGAATCATGAAGACGTGTTTGCCAAGAAAATGGCGACGCGGACGATCATCGATCAAAAAGAGTTTTCGGTGAAAACCAATTCACGTTTTTGGTAGTTTTATACAAACTTGGTATGATTGCCGTGTCAGAGCCGACCTGGGGTAGAGTTTGGGATTGGCGCCAGATCGCTGATAGCGAGTTGCGGACTGGCCGGATTTATAACTCCATTAGACGATATAATCGAGCCGAGGGCAGTTAGTTATGAAATTGTTTTTTGTGTCTCCAACGCCGCCTTCGTCTTCATTACCATTCTCTCCTTGAAAATCTCCCATAATCCTTGTGTGTCAGAATTTGCTTGTTCGATGAATATCATACCCAGCGGTCGTATTGTGTTCGTCATGAGACCAAGCTTGTACTTGTTGTGTGTGTGTGCTTTGTTTTTATTGCTTTCTGTGGGGAAAAGAGGGGACAAGTAAATGTGAAATGATTTATTAAAAACAAATGAAAGACCAAAAAGGAAAGGAGAAAAATAGTTTGAAGATACCACCATGTGTTCCGAGACAGTTCATCGGTTTTGAACAGGTCTTTTAGCCTGGGTAGTTGCTAACATTGTTTCATTGCTCCAAAAAATGGCTCTCAATAACTAGCAAAAGTCACTGTGTTCTAATCATTGCCAACAAACTTGTGTGATTCATTCATTGGCAACAAACTCGGATGACTCATTCATTGGCAACAAACTCAGGTGACTCAGTAATTGGCAACGAACTAGTGTGACTCGATGACAACAAACTCGTATAACTCATTTATTGGCAACAAACTTGTGTGACTCGTTGACAACAAACTCGTATAACTCATTTATTGGCAACAAACTTGTGTGACTCGTTGACAACAAACTCGTATAACTCATTTATTGGCAACAAACTTGTGTGACTCGTTGACAACAAACTCGTATAACTCATTTATTGGCAACAAACTTGTGTGACTCGTTGACAACAAACTCGTATAACTCATTTATTGGCAACAAACTTGTGTGACTCGTTGACAACAAACTCGTATAACTCATTTATTGGCAACAAACTTGTGTGACTCGTTGACAACAAACTCGTATAACTCATTTATTGGCAACAAACTTGTGTGACTCGTTGACAACAAACTCGTATAACTCATTTATTGGCAACAAACTTGTGTGACTCGTTGACAACAAACTCGTATAACTCATTTATTGGCAACAAACTTGTGTGACTCGTTGACAACAAACTCGTGTGACTCATTTATTTGCAAAAAAACTAGTGTGACTCATTTATTGGCAAAAACTAGTATGACTCATTTATTGGCAATGAACTCGAGTGATTCGTTTACTGACAACAAAACTTGGATGACTCATTTCCTGGCTAGAAGCTCATGGGATTCATACACTTATAACAAACGTTTGGAACTCGTTAACTTGTCACAGAATGTTACGACTTTTCCACTTGTAAAAATTTATTTGCGATTAGTTCATTTGAGCAGTAGCAGATCCGTGTTTTCGCTTTAGACAAGCTCGCGAGACACTTTCGTTTTAATTGTACCTATGAGACACATATTTGACAAAAGAACATTCACTTTAGACAGACTTGCGAGACACATATTTGACAAAAGACATTCGCTTTAAAGAAACGTATGAGACACATTTGTTGTAGAAAAAACCTGTGAGCCACATATTTGTCAAACGACATTCGCTTTAAACAAACGTATGAGACACATTTGTTGTAGACAAACTTGTAAGACACATATTTGACAAATAACTTTCGCTTTAGACAAGAATCTACTAGACGCAATCCACTTTGACAAACTTATAGATGTATATGCTTTAACCAATCTCATGTCATGTTTCCGCTTAAAAGAAACCCATGAAACACAACTAATTTTGACAAACCTATGAAACACAACTAGTTTAGACACACCCACGAAACACAATTAATTTAGACAAACCTATGAAACACAACTAGTTTAGACACACCCACGAAACACAATTAATTTAGACAAACCTATGAAACACAACTAGTTTAGACACACCCACGAAACACAATTAATTTAGACAAACCTATGAAACACAACTAGTTTAGACACACCCACGAAACACAATTAATTTAGACAAACCCATGAAACAATCAATTTAGACAATTTTGTTTTTAAATGGTCGCTGTTGATAAATCTTTAAAGCACATTCGTCTTTGATATTCTATGACCAATTAGATTTTGACAAATCCCTGAGACAGATTCACTTTAGACACATTCACTTTACAAACATTGGCTTGAGACCAGTGCTTCTCAAAATGGTCGCTGCCTTCCCTATTATTGCGAAGACACTAATGTGGGGGAGGGTTGGATAAAATGATAGGAGTTTGGAAGTATAAATAAAGAAGGCGTGATAGTCATCATCATCATCAAGTACCAAGTCTGCTGGGGTAGGTGATCATGTCTTCTCCATAACTTTCTTTTTCTTAAAGTGCCTGGTATCTTTTCTCTTTGCTTCCCTCTGTCTCTTCGTCCCTCAATTTTCCCAGTTGTTACAATATATTCCAGCTGTTCCATTCTCATTACATGGCCAAAAATGATGATTGTTTCTTCCTAATATTGGAAATTAGTTCTCTTTTTACTTTGGCCTCTTTCAGAACGTTTTCATTACTCTTATTAGCTGTTCATGGTATTCTCAACAGTCTTCTTTAAAACCACATTTCTACAGCCTCCAGTGATTTTCTTATCTGTTGTCCTATTGTCCATGATTCACATCCATATGTTAAAACTGGCTCTACATAACATTTAAGAACTTGTTTTCTTGTTTCTATTGTCAAAAATGGATTGCACAGTATCTTCCTCATTTTTTGGAAAGCTGCTTTTTTTTATATTTTGGCGTGATAGTAACAATTAAAAACTCATTGACTTATGTTCCATTTGTTGTGTCAAGAAGATTTCGAACATGATGAGCCAAGATTATTGTAAAAATCAAATTAAATCAGAGTATTCCTTTGCTGGTGATTTTCGGAAAATGTGCGCGAAACTATATCGTTACTGTTTATTGTGAACATGAGTGCGAATATTCAACAGCCAGCGGGACACCTTCTTAGCTTAAGCAAGTGTAGTGCGTGTAACGATTTGCTCACAATACGATACTACATATAGGCGATGTGTGTGGAATATATTTTACATTTATGAATCGTGTATCTGACATATGTAATCAGACAACAAATACAATAAGCATTTAGCATTTTCTTTTAATTTGATACCAGAGATTTGTATAGATTACGTGTCACATACGAAGCAAATTCTACCATTATGATTTCTAAAAAAAACAGTAACTTATAAATGAGTATTTCTGACACATTTATTCTAGCATATTTACCAAACATTTCTCTGTCTTCTAATGCATATTCAAAGTAAAATCGCATCAAACTCGTGCCGGTACAGTATTATTTGAAGTGTACAGTCAGATATTTATCATATTTTCAATTAAAATATTAATGAAAGAAAGGAAATGAAATCGTAAAAAAGTCTGTTATTTATTTCTATCGAATTATCTGTCTTCAGTGGTAAATATGGCGCCTGTTTAAAACAGGAAAGTTGTTTACATAAGGGTAAATTAAAATTAACTAATTTTTATTTTCATATTGATGATTTGTTTTAAAAAATTTAATATTTCTTGATCATCATCATCATCATCAAGTACCGGGCCTGTTGGTATAGGGGATCATGTCTCTCCACAACTTTCGATCTCGACGGTTATTTATCATTTCTGTTGTTGACCTTTTACCAAGCCATTCTCTTTAGCTGTCTGGTAACTTTTCTCTTTGCTTCCCTCAATCTCTTCATCTCTCAATTTTTCCACTTATCACAATATATTCCAGTTGTTCTCTCCTCATTACACGTCCAAAAAATGATGATTGTTTCTTCCTAATATTGGAAATTAGCTCTCTTTTTGCTTTGGCCTCTTTCAGAATGTATTCATTACTCTTCTTAGTTGTCCATGGTATTCTCAACATTCTTCTGTAAAACCACATTTCTACCGATTCCATTGATTTTCTTGTCTGATGTTGTATTGTCCATAATTCATATCCATATGTTAAGACTGGCTTTACATAACATTTAAGAACTCTTTTTCTTGTTTCTATTGTCAAAAATGGGATTTCTCAGAAGAATGTTGAAAGTTCAATGGACAGCTAAAAAGACCAACGAGGAAGTTCTCAAAGAGGCCAACACAAAGAGGCAACTCCTAAAAAACATCAGAAAGAAACTATCAACATTTTTCGGGCACACCATGAGAAGAGGAAAGTTGGAATACTTGGTTACGACTGGCAAAATAAAAGGAAAGAGAGATCGTGGACGACAAAGAGAGAAAATACTGGATAGCTTGGTTTCATGGCATGGAAAACAGCCAACAACAGAACTGATACGATGCACTGTAGATAGAAAATTGTGGAAGGACATGATCGCCTACGCCAACCGGTATGGCACATGATGATGATGATTGTCAAAAATAGATTGCATTGTATCTTCCTTATTTTTTGTAAAGCTGCATTTGCCTGAGCCATTCTGCATCTCAACTATTTTGTACATCTTCCGTCTGAGATTAACAAAGTTCCCAAATAGTTAAATTCATTTACCTGTTATATTATTGTTCCACTTGTATTTATTTTGCACTGAGATAATGTCTTTTTCTTTGTTGTTACCATTACTTCTGTCTTTTTGCTATTAAGGCCGAGTCCTTTATTTTTGCTTTCTTTCACTATAATGTCTAATATTTCTTGTAACTCATTTTCACTCTTAGCGATTAAGACTGTATCATCAGCATCGTAAAAAAAAAAAAGTAAAGTACCCCCGTCACGCCAAGTGGCGTATAGAGAAATATGGTGTTAGTGACCCTATATTTTACAGACTTTCAGCACATGATTTTTGGGGTAATGTGGTCGGTATTACGCCCGTGCTGCTTTACTTTCCCAGAAAAAAGCCGGTACCCATTTCTCTCTCTCTCTCTCTCTCTCTCTCTCTCTCTCTCTCTCTCTCTCTCTCTCTCTCTCTCTCTCTCTCTCTCTCTGCGATCAGGACTCGATCAGAGTAAGGGTTCCAGACTCTCACATGAAGTCAGCTGTCAGGCTAAGTGTGTTGATCGCCCCCACAGACAGAACATCACAAGTAAAGTTCGCCAGATCCACTCTGATTGAACACCTGTTAAAACGTTGCACTGTGTTCTGCGCCTGTGGCCCAGTGCATCCGATTTCAGCCAGCATTTTATTCGGATTTGCTTTCCCTAGCCTTTGATTGTACCCAATCTTCCTGCAAGGCAGCAGATTGTCTTTTCTGTAGGGGGACTCTGCCCAAGTTCGTATGATCAAACACGGAGAAGAACAAGGTGATGTATTTCTATACAATAATTTGACAATTCATAATTTACTGCTTAATTTATTCGCGTCTGTTTTGCACAGAAGTTCGCGGGATATCAAAAGATGCCAGTTTTTTTTATTTAATCGACTTTATAATTTCTTTAACTCACTGCTAGAATTCCTAGTAAATAAATATTATACTTTACAAGCAATTTGATTAAATCAAAAAAATTACAGCTTTTTTTGACAGACTTGATTAATAAATTTAAATGAACAAATCTACAGTTCCAAGGCGAAGAAAAGACTTTAATCAAAACAAAAACTATTATTTTCGCGTTTATGACAAAAATTCTTCCGTACAAACGAAATTTAAACGAGATGAATTCATCGTTTTCAAATGTATAAACAGTAGGACAACATTATGAAAACATAATTATCTAACAGCACGTGGATACTCTCCATTCCGACTTCTATCAACGATTTGGATATATTTTTATAACGAACATGCACGATTGGTGTTTGTGTCTTTTTTCAAGTACAAAGATAGAATAATCTCTAAAATTGCAACGATAACTAATAAAAGTAAAAACAAAAGTGAAATTTAACAATACATATCAGAGACATCTACATATATAGCAGTTCTGGCCCCCAAAAGCAGATACCAAAGATTTACCATGGATTATGGACTACATGGCAAAAGTTGTTGGTTTCATTTCATTGATCATATTTAATGGAAGGTGATACAAATCAGCTAAATGAAAAAGAAACACAAAGAAACCGGCTATAAATAGCGGTGGCTTAAAAGTGCTGTTTAAAGAAGAAAAAAAAAGTCGAACAATTAGTAAACTAAAAGCAGTGATCCAAGTTCATTCTGCTCATTAAGATTATTTGTAATGTCATTCGTGATTTTTATTTTGATATTATCCTTATATTATCGTATTGATATTATCTTAATTTTATGTGTGAAATGCTTGTACGGATGATTTTAATAAAATAGAAATATATAATTTCAAGCTTCAAGATGACTTGTTTTCCATCAACATCTGTCTTTATTTTGTTGTGTAACGCAGTAAAATGTAGATGCATAATAAAACGCATATTTGCCACTGTTGCTTTGTTTGTATGAAGAAAGTAGATTTCCTAAAGGTGGGGACCGCTGAGTGATTTCTTTTAAAGGGCTAGTAAGCTAAAACAACGTTTGGGAACCACTGCTTTAGGCAAACCTTTGAGGCGTATTCGTTTTAGACAAACCCTTGAGTCACATGCGCTTTAGACAAACCTTCGAGGTATATTTGATTTAGACAAACCTTTGTGGCACATTTCATTTAGACAAACCTTTGTGGCACATTTCATTTAGACAAACCCTTGAGTCACATGCGCTTTAGACAAACCTTCGAGGTATATTTGATTTAGACAAACCTTTGTGGCACATTTCATTTAGACAAACCTATGAGGCACATTCGCTTTAGACAAACTTTTGAGATACATTCGCTTCAAACATACCACTTAGACACATTCGCTTGACAGTAAAGTACTTAGCTGTCATAGTAAACACTCAATCATCATCATCATCATCACGTGGTCATGTCTTTTCACAACTCTCTAAGCTGCAATTATTGATCATGTTGACTTTTTACCAAACCACACTCTTAACTCTTTCAGTCCGGAAGCTTTATATCGATGGAAAAGAAGAGATTTCAGAGACAAAATTGTTCATGGTTTTAAATATCAATCTGCGTGTTTTATCTTTATCTAACACTTAGCATATTATAGGAGAATGTTTAGATAATTAAACAAGGCATTCGATTGCACCGATAGCAAGATTATACGAGACATGAACAAGAATACGGTTTGATGACGGTTCACACTAATCAAATTGAGAGTGACGCACTCTGCGGGCGAAACATACGCAAAGAGTTAATCTGTCTTGTGTCTGTTCCTTCTGCTTCCCTCTACATCTTCCCTGAATTTGTTCCTGCTTTCATAACACATTCCAATTGTTTCCTAATCAAAATATGACCTAAAGATTAAAATTGTTTCCTCCTGATGTTGGGTATAAGCGTTTTTTTTTTTCCATCGGTCTTAGTTTATAACGTGCTCATTACTCCTTTTAGCTATGCATTATATTCTCAACATTTTTCTGTAAATACTAATGTATGTGGCTTCCAACGATGTTCTTGTCTGTCCAGTATTTACATCCTTATACCAGGACTGGTTCTACATAACATTGATGAAATATTTTTTCTAACTTCCAATGTTAAAATGGGTTCCACAACAGTTTTCTTCATTCTTTCGATTGCAGCTTTTGCCTGAGCTGTTCTACACCTCATTTCTGTTGAACATCTACCATCTTTATGTTAGCAACGTTCCTAGAAATTTGAATTCATTGACCTGTTTTAATACTGTTTCATTTCATTTAATTGTGCATTTATGAGATGTATTTTTCTGTGTTGTAATCATTATTGCTAAGCACTCAATAAAGTAAACAATAAAGCATAAGAACGTTAACAACTAACCTATAAAAAACAATATTCGGAAATTGTAGAAAAAAAATGTTTTTTTTTATCAAATTAAATTTTGCATGGTTCCCTTTGATGTAAATGTTAAGATCTTGCTGGCCCAGTCCGATATGTCAGCTCAAAAACAAAAAGTAACACCCCGTGCACGTCAAAGAAGCACAGCTTGGTTAACAAGGGAAAAGAAAGAAGCCGTAGCTCAGTCAGAAAATAAAAATTCTCAAAGTAGAAGCATATTAGGTCAAGAGGTCAGTCTTTAAGAAAATACAAGAAACTTGACATGAGAAATGTAACATAAACCCACGATGGAAAGACTCGTTAGTAAGGCTTCTCTGGTTTTGTTTATGCGGAACAAAGTTGATCACAAACAAATTCAGCGTTGCAGAAAGGTCACATAATTAAAACCATAAATTAGGAAAACGACAACAAACAAATCAATTTAAAAATATATACACTTGGCCGTAAGTTATAAAAAAAAAAACACTGCAGCGGAATCAGCCATGGGGCATGTGAAAGTAAGAAGAGAATTTAAACCGCGGAAAGTTTATGAAATAAACTGTGACTGTTGATTTCCATCGTCGCCGACGCCAGATGCATATCACATGTGAAAAAAGATGATGTCAGCGCTCGTGGGATAACTGTGCGGCACTGAGGTATAACACGAGAAATTATTTATCATGGCTTCCATTAATGCGTCCAATGTAGCGCGTGCTAAAGTGTGGCTAATCTCAACACATTAACAACAATTTCCCATCACATTATTAACATTTCGAAACAATCCCACTGCTGCTTCAACACCAAACTATGAATATATGATACTGGCTACTTCATGTGATTCACTAGAACACAAAATGCTGAAATTGTTCTACAGTCGCAGACAATTTGTAAAGAAAAATATGTTAAGGTGCATTCAATAAAAGCGAAGAATTCTGCGATGCAGCAGTTGCTTAGTCAACTAGACTACTGAGGAAAATTGGTCAGGTTCGATCCCAATCGACGACGTCTAGGTTCATCCTGTTAAAAATTGGTACTTGATTTATATGGTAAAGAAAATCTCTTTAGAGTAATACTGACCACATTGTCCAAAAATGCGTCCAAGGCTGACAAATGTGGCAATAACACTCAATTTCTTATATTAGTTTTGTTTTGTTTTTGTTTTGTTTTGTTTTTGTTTAGTTTTGTTTTTGTTTTGTTTAGTTTTCTGCTGAAACTGGCGATGTTAACATCGTTAGTCTGTTTCCTTCGAAACAAACTTTTTTTTCCCTGGCGAGTCCAATTGGGAAGTGAGATAGAGTCCTGATCAGCTGTGGGTCATTAACCATGACGTGGCGATTGCAGGTCCCTAGCTTGTGCTGTCCGGGATAAATATTTTTGTGTTAATCTAGCGGAAACTAAGAATAGCAAAATGTTACATCTTCTCAATATTCCTGTGTGGTGCAGAAACATGGACATTAGACCAGAAAACGGAACAGAAAGCCTTGGAAAGAAACAATTGAAGCCTTTGAAATGTGGATTTATAGAAGAATAGGTAAAATTGGATGGAAAGAAAAGAAAACAAACGAGGAAGTTTTAGAACGACTAAGGGTGAAAAAAGAACTACTAAACACAATTAGAGCAAGACAAATGAAATTTTTTTGGTCATGTTAAAAGACACAACAGTCTAATAAAAGTAATATTAGAAGGGATAATACAAGGTAAAAGAGGCAGAGGCAGACAAAGACTAACATGGACGAGTAACATCAAAAGATGGACAAGTTAGCCTAATGCAAACTGCACCATCAAAGCAAGAGACCGAGTGAAATGGCGCTCCATGGTAGCCAACCTTCGATGCGGAGACGGCACTCAATGATGATGAATCTAGCGGAAATTGATTGTACATATAATATCACATTTTATATTGCATAGTATATGTAGTGTTATAGATGTTATATTAATTGTTAACCAAATTTCCTACAATAAATATAACGAGCACCATTCTCTCATCACCAGAAACAGAATATTCAGGATTATTTGTATACAAAATGTTTCGCCGAAATGCTTTCATCTTCTGATGCGTGTATTTCCATATGTTTACATAGCTAGTGGCTACGATTCTTATATCTTGAATTATTCACCGGGTTGGCTGTGTCACGGCAACCGATAACATTAGCCTAGTACTGTACCTTTACGATGGAGTGTTTGTCTCTTTCCACACATTATAATAGCTTAGTATTGTCCTGTTACTATTGTGTCCTCCGGTTTATCAACGTTAACATTGTACTTTATCGACAAGAAATACATTTGTTGTCTGTTTCTATCGACAACAGATTGGTGCTGTACTGATAACATCGTACTTTTTAATCTCAGTTTACCGACAACATTAATATAGTTTGTACCTTTAAGATGGAGTTTATTATCTCTGTTTCCGACAACATTAATATAGTTTGTACCTTTAAGATGGAGTTTATTATCTCTGTTTCCCGACAACATTAATATAGTTTGTACCTTTAAGATGGAGTTTGTTATCTCTGTTTCCCGACAACATTAATATAGTTTGTACATTTAAGATGGAGTTTGTTATCTCTGTTTCCCAACAACATTAACATAGTTTGTACATTTAAGATGGAGTTTGTTATCTCTGTTTGCCGACAACATTAACATAGTTTGTACCTATAAGATGGCGTTTGTTATCTCTGTTTCCCGACAACATTAACATAGTTTGTACCTTTAAGATGGAGTTTGTTATCTCTGTTTCCCGACAACATTAACATAGTTTGTACCTTTAAGATGGAATTTGTTATCTCTGTTTCCCAACAACATTAACATAGTTTGTACATTTAAGATGGAGTTTGTTATCTCTGTTTCCCAACAACATTAATATAGTTTGTACCTTTAAGATGGAGTTTGTCATCTCTGTTTCCCGACAACATTAATATAGTTTGTACCTTTAAGATGGAGTTTGTTATCTCTGTTTCCCGACAACATTAATATAGTTTGTACCTTTAAGATGGAGTTGTGTTAACTCCTTTTACAGACTATCTTAGCATGGTCCTGTACCAACACGTCGAGTTGTGTTGCCTCTTTAAAATATTAGCCTATCTAAAGGATAGTGGTAGTACAATAACTTTGTGACAGTGCAGGCATGGGTTCGATTACCACGTTGGGGCGGGGGGGGGGAGAACAACTGAGTGGTCTAGAGGTAAGATGTTCACCTATGGATAGAAAATGTCCGGGTTCGAATCATGCCACAGTCAGTAGCAATTGTTCACATCGAATCTGTGGTTAGCTCGTGGCTCTACTTATCTCCCGTCTCTGGGTAATGAGTTTCAATATCTAATCCTCCAGGATAACGGCAAAATCACTGGAGGTGTGCATTCTGCGCACATTGAAGAACTCCTGTCAGTTTTTAGAAGTTGAAAAGCGTTGGCCATATTTGCTGCTTGAATCACAAAGTTAACAAAAGCTACCTATTCTGAAAACGTATAGTTGCTGTAAACTGGCAGTACAATACAGATAGGCCATCTTTTAAAGAGTGAACATTGATGGGAAAAAAAATACTGCCTCGTGATATGGAAAAATGGGTACCTGATTCAAAGAGTTTGGGAAGGTAAATAACAGCGCGGTGGTGAACTGTCACCCTCAAATGTAATGTTGCGATCCAGTAAGGTGAAGTTTAAAGCTTCACTCTCCTACGACATCAACATACACCAGGAGAGAGATGCTCATTACCAAATGGCATGATACCGTTAATATAATACCACGTATTTTTCCCCTTTTTCCACAAAGGATGTTTGGTAATGTGCTGATACAAGATAATTTTGTTGTCACTTTCAGCAGCAACGTTATCCAGATACTGTACGCCTTGACACAGTTTTGCTGTATCTCTCCAACCACAATGTCATGGATTTGTACCGCATGATGCAGGTTTTGCTGTATCTCTCCAATCACATTATCATGGCTTTATACCGCATGATGCAGGTTTTGGTGTATCTCTCCAACCACAACATCATGGCTTTGTACCGCATGATGTAGGTTTTGCTGTATCTCTCCAACAACATTATCATGGCTTTGTACCGCATTATGTAGGTTTTGCTGTATTTCTCCAACCACAATGTCATGGCTTTGTACTGCATGATGCAGGTTTGCTGTATCTCTCCAACCACAATGTCATGGATTTGTACCGCATGATGCAGATTTTGCTGTATCTCTCCAACCACAATGTCATGACTTTGTACCGCATGATGCAGGTTTTGGTGTATATCTCCAACCACATTATCATGGCTTTGTACCGCATGATGCAGGTTTTGGTGTATCTCTCCAACCACAATGTCATAGCTTTGTCCCGCATGATGCAGATTTTGGTGTATCTCTCCAACAACAATGTCATGGATTTGTCCCGCATGATGCAGGTTTTGGTGTATCTCTCCAACCACAATGTCATGGCTTTGTACCGCATGATGCAGGTTTTGCTGTATCTCTCCAACCACAATGTCATGGCTTTGTACCGCATGATGCAGGTTTTGCTGTATCTCTCCAACCACAATGTCATAGCTTTGTACCGCATGATGCAGGTTTTGCTGTATCTCTCTAACCACATTATCATGTCTTTGTAGTGCATGATACAGGTTTTGCTGTATTTCTTCAACCACATTATTATGTCTTTGTACTGCATGATGCAGTTTTGCTGTATCTCTCTAACCACATCATCATATCTTTTTACTGCATGATGCAGGTTTTGCTGTATCTTTCTAACCACATTATCATATCTTTGTACCGCATGATGCAGGTTTTGCTGTATTTCTCCAACCACAATGTCATGGCTTTGTACCGCATGATGCAGGTTTTGGTGTATCTCTCCAACCACATTATCATATCTTTGTACCGCATCATGCAGTTTTGCTGTATCTCTCTAACCACATTATCATATCTTTGTACCGCATGATGCAGGTTTTGCTGTATCTCTCCAACCACAATGTCATGGCTTTGTACCGCATGATGCAGGTTTGCTGTATCTCTCCAACCACAATGTCATAGCTTTGTCCCGCATGATGCAGGTTTTGGTGTATATCTCCAACCACATTATCATGGCTTTGTACCGCATGATGCAGGTTTTGGTGTATCTCTCCAACCACAATGTCATGGATTTGTACCGCATGATGCAGGTTTTGCTGTATCTCTCCAACCACAATATCATGTCTTTGTACCGCATGATGCAGGTTTTGCTGTATCTCTCCAACCACAATGTCATGGCTTTGTACCGCATGATGCAGGTTTTGCTGTATCTCTCCAACCACAATGTCATAGCTTTGTACCGCATGATGCAGGTTTTGCTGTATCTCTCTAACCACATTATCATGTCTTTGTAGTGCATGATACAGGTTTTGCTGTATTTCTTCAACCACATTATTATGTCTTTGTACTGCATGATGCAGTTTTGCTGTATCTCTCTAACCACATCATCATATCTTTTTACTGCATGATGCAGGTTTTGCTGTATCTTTCTAACCACATTATCATATCTTTGTACCGCATGATGCAGGTTTTGCTGTATTTCTCCAACCACAATGTCATGGCTTTGTACCGCATGATGCAGGTTTTGGTGTATCTCTCCAACCACATTATCATATCTTTGTACCGCATCATGCAGTTTTGCTGTATCTCTCTAACCACATTATCATATCTTTGTACCGCATGATGCAGGTTTTGCTGTATCTCTCCAACCACAATGTCATGGCTTTGTACCGCATGATGCAGGTTTGCTGTATCTCTCCAACCACAATGTCATAGCTTTGTCCCGCATGATGCAGGTTTTGGTGTATATCTCCAACCACATTATCATGGCTTTGTACCGCATGATGCAGGTTTTGGTGTATCTCTCCAACCACAATGTCATGGATTTGTACCGCATGATGCAGGTTTTGCTGTATCTCTCCAACCACAATATCATGTCTTTGTACCGCATGATGCAGGTTTTGCTGTATCTCTCTAACCACATTATCATGTCCTTGTACTGCATGATGCAGGTTTTGCTGTATCTCTCCATCCACATTATCGTGTCTTTGTACTGCATGATGCAGTTTTGCTGTATCTCTCTAACCACAATATCATGACTTTGTACCGCATGATGCAGGTTTTGTTGTATCTCTCTAACCACATTATCATGTCTTTGTACTGCATGATGCAGGTTTTGCTGTATCTCTCCAACCACATTATCGTGTCTATGTACTGCATGATGCAGTTTTGCTGTATCTCTCTAACCACTTTATCATATCTTTGTACTGCACGATGCAGGTTTTGCTGTATCTCACCAACCACATTATCATATCTTTGTACCGCTTCATGCAGGTTTAGCTGTTTCTCTCATAGTCTTACTGTCATAGTTTTACTGGAAACAAGAAATACAAATTAAATAATATGTAGAGGCAGACTTAACATATGGATGTGCATCATGTATAATCGGACAAAAGATAAGAAAGTCACTGGACACAGTAGATTTATGGTGTTGCAGAAGAATGCTGAGACTACCATGGGCAGCTAAGAGGAGTAATGAAAACGTTCTAATAGAGGCCAACCAAAAGAGAGCTAATTTCCAATATATGTATTAGGAATAAACAGTTATTCTTTTTGGCTGTGTAATGAGAAGAAAAAAGGACAAGAGTTAGGTTTCGATCCCAATCGACGGCTTCCGGGTTCACCCAGCCTTAAATGGGTACAGTATTTTTCTAAGAAAGTAAAGCGGCATGGGCGTAATACCGACCACATTACCCCAAAAATCATGTGCCGAAGATTTATAAAAATTATGGTCACTAACACCATATGCCACTTGGTGTGACGGGGAACTTTACTTTTTTGTTTACTAATGAGAAGAAAACAGCTGGAATATATTGTGAAATCTGGGAAAGTTGAGTGACGAAGAGATAGAGGGAAGCAAAGAGAAGAAATACCAGACAGCTTAAAGAGAGTGGCTTGGCAGAAGGTCAACAACAGAAATTATAACTAACTGTCAAGATCGAGAGTTATGGAGAAACCTGATCACCTACGCCAGCAGGCAGGGTACTTGATGACGATGATCATAGTTTTGTGACGTCATGTTTCAGTTTTGTTCTAGTTCTCCACCGACATTGTCATTTTACTGGCCCAGCAGGGTACAGCTTAGCTCTATTTCGCTGACGTTATATTGGTACTGTGCCAGAATAATAATAATTGTGGCTGTAACTCCACACTCCCATTAGTCTACAACTTTCGACATCATTCTTCATTATTCTTTCCCCATATGAGTACGTATTTTAATTAGTTTTATTTCCACTAATACTTCTGTTCCGCCTTTACCGCTTTCCTAGATTTCCTTTCCGATTATGTCTGCTGTACATAATGTTATTAAAGTCCTGTGTGTTACCGGGGCCTTATTATGAGTAAAGAATAGTGACACTGTGACCTTCCAAACATGTCGTAAGAGGCGACTAAGGAGTTTGATCGATGGCTTGACAAGCTGTCTTTGTAAAAAGTATTGTTATGGAAACAGAGACATAGATTTTAGAAGCAGTGATCTCTGCAATATGTGCCGTTTTGGCACGCAAGGTTTCTGTTTTTGAGATTGGTTCTGCCCTATGTGCCGTCTTCGGCTCGAAAGGACATTAAATAGACAGACATAATGTTAAAGGCACCAATAATGCAACAATTATTATGAGAGCAAAAACTCAATAGAAACAGATATAGAGGTAAAGAAAGATCTATACACGTGCTTCTTAGACTACACTAAAGCATTTGACAAAGTAAAGAACGTGGAAATAATCAATATGCTGTAGAAATTAAACCTCGATGCCAAGTATCTGAGAATCATTAAAAACACGACTTGGCAGCAAACAGCCATAGGAACAAGAAACTATACAGGACAGTTGAAATATATAAAACAAGGAGTCAGGCAAGATTGTGTTTGTTGCCGGATTTGTTCTCACTTTACAATGTAAGTAAGGTAGTAAAGTACCACCGTCCCGCCAAGTGGCGTATAGGGAAATATGGTGTTAGTGACCCTATATTTTACAGACCTTCAGCACATGATTTTTGGGGTAATGTGGTCGGTATAACGCCCGTGCTGCTTTACTTTCCCAGAAAAAAATCCAGTACCCATTTAAGGCTGGGTGAACCCGGAAGCCGTCGATTGGGATCGAACCCTACCCCTTGTCCTTTTTTATCCAGTTCACTAACCACTGAGCTATCGCGGCTCCCTTCACTTTACAGAGAACAACATTATGAGATCAACAGTAGGCAAAAAAGGAATTGTAGTTACAACATAAAAAATGTATGATATGGGATTATACAGTCTTAATAGCAGAGATGGATATTTAGCTACAAGAAATGGTAGACATGGGGAACTAAATCAGCAAGAACAGTCTTAGCCTAGACAGTAAGAAAACAGATGTAATTACTGCATTTAGAAAGTAATGCATCACATCGTTTTTCTCGGGAACCGCTAATTCAAAAAGTATGAAAATATACACAGTATATATATGGATATGTTATGTAAACATTGGTATCATTCAACATAATCTCCATCTACTTGTACAGCTTTACGCCAGCGCGCAACAAGTGCATGTATTCCTAGCCTGTAACAGTCTTTATCTTGATCGTGTAGCCATTTCTTCGCTGCATAAATCACTCCTTCATCATCTTCAAACCTTGTTCCACGGAGGACATAGTGCATCCAGGGTCTGATTAATTTCGGCTCTCCGTTGTACTTTTCTGCGTTAAAGTCAAAATGATGATATACTTAATACATCTGTGCCGCTAAAGCGAGGCCGTAGGACGACAACAGTCCGTTTTTGACAAATCAAGAGTTGTGAATGAGACCTTCCACCGTCTAGACTTGATCTGCGCTTTACGTCACATTGGTGCTGTTCATGACCGTTGTTGGAGTTCCTTGACGCAAGTTATTTTCATGTTACTCATTAATGTAAACTACTTCGTCAGCCGCAGTTTTGTCTCTTTGGGGAATTTGCTTCGTGTTTTGTTCGTCGTAGGCTGCTTACACTAGAGTAATCAGAAATCTAAAGGGAGCGAGATTGTGTTCGGCATTGTTGTGTGCTACGTCATTGTAATGGTTCCCTAGACCGGCCTTGCGCTAATCTTACGGTCTGCTGTTTGATGTGCGACGGGGATAATTTGACGACTAACTGTGCGTCTATATGTTCGGAACTGGAGTCAACAACGATGGTCTAACATCATCAAGCGCTACGACGATCATCATTTTCAAGAGGCCGTGATTTACCGGTATATGGGGATAGGCGGCGGGAACAATTGAAGGCTATGCAGGAAAAGTGTTCCATGTTGCAGTTTCCTGATATTCCAAGTCGCGTGTCTGTGTTAGTCACCTCTAGTGACTCGGGCAGATGGTTCTCGTAAATCTGGGAGGGCCGACATTCTAAGGGCAGAATCCCCCTACAGAAAAGATCATCTGCTGCCTTGCAGGAAGATTGGGGACAATCAAAGGCTAAGGAAAGCAAACCTGAACAAAATGCTGGCTGAAATCGGATGCACTGGGCCACTGGCGCAGAACACAGTGCAACGTTTTAACAGGTATTCAAGCGGAGTGGATCTAACAGGCTTAAACAGACAGCTGTCTTCGTGTCAGAGTCTGGAGTCCTACTCTGATTGAGTCCTGATCGCAGAGAGAAGTGGACTAAAGAGACGGAAATCAGAGGGTGCCACATCAGGGCTGTATGGTGGATGGGGGAGTACAGTCCAACCAAATCCGGAGATTGCTTCCCGTGTTGTTAGACTTGTGTGTGAGCGCGAATTTTCGTGAAGCAGAAGCTGGTCTGCTGGACTCTTGTGCGGCCGAACTCTGCGAAAACGTTGATTGAGTTTTTTCAATGTTTTAATGTAAGCCTTCAAATTGATTGTCTCTCCTCTTGGCATAACATCTAGAAGAATCACACCTTCAATGCACCAAAAGACAGTGGTCCATGACCTTTCCAGTTGAAGGAGATGTTTTAAATTTCTTTCTTCGTGGTGAATGCAATTGATGCCACTCCATTGATTGTCTTTTTGTCTCAGATTCAAAATTATGTGCCCAGGTTTTGTAACATGTAACAATCTTAGCCAAAAAGTTATCTCCGTCAACATTGAAATTCTCCAACAGTTCACAAGAAATTGTATTTCTTTGCAATCGGTGCTCATTTGTGAGATTTCGTGGGACACACCTTGTACATACCTTAGAGAATAGGCGCTTGTGAATGTTTACAACAGTTTCCTTCTCTAAAACGAGAATTCTGTCACAATTCTTTATGCGATTCGCTGCTTATAACGCAAGTTCCTAACATTCTCCATTTCAGCGGCTTAGTGCAGTCGTATTATTTGAGTGATTGCAGTACAATTTGGTGCATACAATTGACATATACCATATTTAAAGTGTGTAAAATTTCCTACTCCTATGTTTATTATTGGCTGAGAAAACCTATGTGGTGCATTACCTTTTGAACGCCACTCTTTGAAGAAACAAACAGCACCACCATGCAACATAGAAATAAAAGGGACAAATCTGAAACAAGCTCAGAGCATCAAATACTTGTTCACAATAATAATGTTAGACGAAAAATTCACCACAGAAATAAAAAGCAGAATAGCTCAAGCCAAAATAGCATTTCAGAAAAGGTATAACGTTTTGTGCAACAAGTTTCATGTTAATAGTATGAAAGAGAGCTTCCTGTGCTATTTAGAGTTAATTCTGACCTATAGAAGAGAATCAAGGACAGTAGACAAAGACAACAAGACAATTAGAAGCCTCATTGATGAGATTTCTTAGAAGATAATTGAGAGTTCCATTGATAGCTAAACAGTCCAAAGAGGAATTTATAAAAGAGGCCAAAGTAAAAAAAAAAAAAAAAAAAAAGAAAGCTCTTAAAAAAACATCAGAACGAAACAATGGACATTTTTTGTGCACATAATAACAAGAGGAAAGTTATAATACTTGGTTACACCTGGCACAATACAGGGAAACAGAGATCGTGAAAAAACAAGGTAAGAAGACATCAGATAGCTTGGTGTCGTGGTACCGTAAACAATCAACAACAAAACTGGACAGAGAATTGCGGAAGATCATGATCACTTTCCCCAACCGATATGGCATGACCGTCATGACCCCAGCCGACATGATGATGATGATGACATAATATAAAAAGAAACCTGGGTGCTTAGATGTTAGCGCCCTGGTTATTGATCATCGGAAGGGTCTGCGTTTCATTCCCAGTTGTGGCTAATTAGCTTTCGGACCGAACAGGCCTTGGGATTCACCAAGCCTCCTAAAAATTGATACCAGCGGATTTTTCTGAGATGTGAAGTGGCCTGGTGTCACATCGACAACATTATCCTAAAATGTGTCGTTAATTATGGAAAAATATTTTGTCTAACATTCTATTCCTTTTAAGCTTACTATGCTGTTGAGGGAACTTTTACTTACAAAATATTAAGGTAAGCAAGGGTTATTATTTCCTGTCTATGCATTTCTGAATAGTGGAGTTAGTTAAAACAGTATTTCAGAAAATGGAAAATATCTTATGCACCAAATCTATGTCAATAGAAGTGAGAAAAAGAGTTCATCGATGCTATAAAGAACTAACTCTGATCTATGGAAGCGAATCATAGACATTAGACAAACAAATTAAAAGACGATTAGAGGCCACAGATGTGGGATTTTTCAGAAGAATGTTGAAAGTTCCTTGGACAGCTAAAAAGACCAATGAAGAAATTCTCAAAGAGGCCAACATAAAAAGGGAGCTCCTAAAAAAACATCAGAAAGAAACAATCAACATTTTTTCGGGCACATCATGATAAGAGGAAAATTTGAATTCTTGGTTACAACTAGCAAAATAAAAGGAAAGAGAGATCGCGGACGACAAAGCGATACATAGCTTGGTGTCATGCCATGGAAAACGGTCAACAACAGAAATGATACGATGCACTGTAGACAGAAAATTGTGGAATGGCATGATCGCCCACACCAACCGGTATGGCACATGAAGATGATGATGATGAAGTTAGTAATATAAAAGCATGTTAAAACATGCATTCCTTGATTGTAGATGTTAGTATTGACATTACAACCCTCCGGGGGCACGTATCAGTGCGCAGTCACTTTCAATACAGTACGAATTGTGAGAAAGCTGATATTTCCCCTACCTCGATAGTTGTTGATACACTAAGATCGTCTTTGCGTGCTGTTGTTCCTATTTGATCGACGTATTAAAAATGTTTGAAGTTGAAGATTGCGTTCTCAGTGTCAGTCGTATCATGACAACTTCTGAAAAAAAAAAATCATTCTCGCAACCTTAAGTTCGCGAGATCTCACTGTCGGTCATGGCGTATTGATTTCTAACATAACATGTGTTAAAGATCCTAAAAACTCCTCCTTGTAAGCATCTCTGAAAACTGACCACAGACGGACCCGAGGAAAGCGTTTCAGATCTTTCATTACCATGAACCACTGCATTACTTCAGCCATATACCTATACACCAGTCAACATGTAACGTTTCTGTTTATGTCGCTTATTCTTATGGTTTATGTATCTTACGAAGTATTGGTCAAGTCCACCAGACATATGTATGGTTAATATGATCACCACTATGACAGGTCGCCTACTTTCTAAAAAAAAAAAAAAAAAAAAACAATAAAAAAAAATATGCTGCTACCTACCGTTTGTTTACGGCCAGCTTTATATCTTTTATCGAAGTCCCGTGAGCCTGAATTTTGTGTCAATATAACTTGTTATTATTTTTCACACAGGTAGAGAGCCCCCGTGTGTTCAGGTGTCCCCCGCCATGTACGCAAATATTCTCTGAATTCAGAGGTACTCTCATATCTTTTTTATCTTCGAGAGTTTTTACTTTTTGGAAAGAATTTATCTTATCTATTTTGTCTCGGTAACGGCCTTTTTCGGCCTACTCTTTTTGATTTGCAATTACTAATGGCTCTTTAACGCGCACAAAGTGCACATTGACCTCCCGTGTTTTTTTTCTTTACATTATCCTAGAGTGACAGACATAGGATCTCCTTATTTATAGACCAGGGGGAGGATAAAGCCAGGAAGAAACAACAAATTCTGTTTTTTGAAAAGTCACACCGTGGTGGGAATCGAACCTGGGACATTCTTGTCCAGAGGCAGGTGTCTAATCGCTAGACCACTCAGCCCCGCTGCTAGTCTTCTTCTTTTACCTTTCAGCTCCATGTGGAGCATAGGTCTTCAACAAACACTGTCCAAGTCGTTCTGTTTTTTGCTATTCTTTTAAGATCATTCCATGTTTTCTCCATCATCTTCATCTCTGCTTCTATCTGCCATCTCCAAGAATTCCTTGGTCTTCCTCTTTGTCTTTCCTCTTGGGGATTCCAAAAAAGGCCATGTTGTGTAATACTCTCAGTTGGCTTCCGCAGTGTGTGTCCTATCCAGCGCCACTGTCTTCGCTGTATCTCTTTATCCACTGGTATTTGACTGGTGCATTTCCATAATTGTATGTTACCCACTGCTAGTACCTAACACTTTAATAGGCCAAGTGATTTCCGAAAGTCACATCGGTTGAGGAAGAAAAATGACCACTTTTGGAATTTGAAGTTAGACAACCTGATCCCCAATGTAAACATTAACCACATCGCTATCTTGTCTTCATCCTGCTTATATACAAACAATAAATTTGCATAAATCTCTTTTTTTTTCATTTTCTTGTTTTATGTTGAGCAATACTGATTTCATAATGTTGATATGAATTATGAAAAATATAAATATTGAACAAAGAATTTTGATAAATTGTAATTGAAAGTCATTAACAAATTGGAAATATTTAATAAAGTAACAAGATCGCAGCAAATTTAAAAATAAAATTACGAATGATAGTTTTATGAATAATGGAATCATCTAATTATTTATTAGCTGCGAAGACACAAATTATTTCAACATTCAACATCAAGTTTAAAATAAAGATGGAGATATATTTCATAAAACGTTGAGTTTCTAGACGAAATATGATCTTAATTGAAATGGATGTTTTTATTATTATTATCTGGCACAAGATTGAAACACGGGAAGTAAAGATATTTATAAATGAAAAGAAAGGTTTGTGTTCTGAATTTGTCTTGGCAGTAGAAGCTTGTTTCACGAATATTTCTCCTAAGTCTGTTCTGTGATATAAGAGATGCGTTTAGTCAGCTGTTATTATAGTTGTTATTACAGTTATTACTGATCCGATGCATCCGGTTTCCTATCTCAAAATGTAAAATGAAATAAACATAAAATGGTATTAAGCAACTGAACCTAACGAGCGACGAGACAAACTACGACGTTTCGGTAAAATCCTTCATCGGGTACAATACAACAAATCTGATTACAAAAACACATACACAAAAGGGCAGACTTATCTATCTCAAAAGGACCACGTGAAGGAATGACCGGAAGAGGAAGTGACCAAAGTGATTGATGGTCACATGATAAGAGTCAATAGGCCAGACACACTCTGGATGGTCAAAAAAGAGTCAAACAAAGTAAGGATCCCCTGAAAAAGAGAAATCAGGGGTGGTAAGAAGGAAAGAAACCAGGCTAAGCGAGTGCGAGGTTAAAATAGGTTAGTAATTAAAGGAAAGACTTAAAAGAGTTTAACCCCATTAGATGAAGAGTTATCAGTCGGTTCTCTAATGCGAACTGACCGTGGGTATCTGAGGAGCAAGAGACGATCCCAGTAACTTGGAAACTTTCAGAGGTATCATGGCTTGGAGATCAAGAATGGGAGGAGACAGGAGTGCCGGAACCGTATTTGTTGGTGTACATGTGTTCACGGATCCTAATCTCATTAACGGCTACCCGTTTGGCCAATTTACGTTTTCAGACAGCACTGACAGGATAATAACGTACATAAAATTCATAGATATGTATGTGAAGCTTTCCTGAATCTCAAATGAGCCATACGGGAAAAGGACTTGATGAGTTTGTAGTACAAACTGGCACGTACTACCTGACCTGTCCTAGCCGGACGTGCCCTTCAGGCCCTGGCATGGGTTGCAGATGCGGCTCCAAACTTAACTGCTCCACAGCTTCTTCTCACGCCTAAACGCAACCAGAGGGAGGTCAGAGGAAGGCGACTGGAAGGATCTGAGTGCAGGATAGGTCGATGTCGTTTCAAGACCCGGAGTGAAGCCCCAGATTGTGAGGGGGATATGTAAGGGAGAGAACACGTTTTTCACTCTTTCTTTTAATTACTTGCCTCCTATTTTAATCTCAGATCTCTTGCTATTCTTCCCTCTTGCCACCCTGATTTTTCTTTTTCAGTGGACTCTTACTTTGTTTGGTTTTTTTGTTTGGCCATCGAGATCTTATCTGGGCTATAGCCCACTAATCATGTGACCAACAGGCACTTTGGTCCTGGCCACCTTCTCTTCAGGTCATTCCTTCACATGGCCCTTTTGAGATAGATGAGTACTGGTCTTGCGTGTGTTTTGTTGTACTTAAATGTGTTGTATTGTACCCGATGAAGGCCTTTGCCGAAACGTCGTCGTTTGTCTCGTCTCTCCTTATGTTCAGCTGCTTAGTACCATTTTTTTTAATTTTATATAATTTATCTGCAGCTCAACTAGCGGACTCGTGTGATGTTGTATTGTAATTATATATATTAACACTAAGAATAGCAAAATGTTATATCTTCTCAACATTCCTGTATGGTGCAGAAACACGGACATTAAACAAGAAAACCGAATAAAATTTAGACCTTTGAAATATGGATGCATAGAGGAATAGGAAGAATTGGATGGAAAGAAAACAAAATATGACGTCTTAAAACAACAAAATTGAAAAAGAGAACTACTAAACACAATTCAAACAAGACAAGTAAGATTTTTAGGACATGTTAAAAGACACAGCAGTCTACTAAAAGTAATCTTGGAAGGGAAAATGCAAGGTAAAAGAGGCATAGGCAGATCAAGACTAACATTGACGAGTATAATCAAAGGATGGACAAGTCAGCCTCTGACAACCTGCACTATCAAAGGAAGAGAGAGAGAGCGGAATGGCACTCCTTGGTAGTCAACCGTTGGTGCGGAGACGGCAGTCAATGATGATGATATTTGTAGCCAACCGTCGATGCGGAGACGGCAGTCAATGATGATGATATTTGTAGCCAACCGTCGATGCGGAGACGGCAGTCAGTGATGATGATATTTGTAGCCAACCGTCGATGCGGAGACGGCAGTCAATGATGATGATATTTGTAGCCAACCGTCGATGCGGAGACGGCACTCAATGATGATGATATTTGTGCTTATCTTCCAATTTCTTCCAAAAAGGGAGACCAGAATATTTTTTTCTGAGAAGGTAAGGTGACATGGTGTGATACTGACCACTTGATCCATGATTATGCCTATCTATCTATCTATCTATCTATCTATCTATCTATCTATCTATCTATCTATCTATCTATCTATCTATCTATCTATCTATCTATCTATCTATCTATCTATCTATCTATCTATCTATCTATCTATCTATCTATCTATCTATCTATCTATCATCCATCATCCATCCATCCATCCATCCATCCATCCATCCATCCATCCATCCATCCATCCATCCATCCATCCATCCATCCATCCATCCATCCATCCATCCATCCATCCATCCATCCATCCATCTATCTATCTATCTATCTATCTATCTATCGTCTTTTCGGCTATCTCCATAATGAGCAGATTCCTTCCCGTCCCCAGTGTATAGCACACCCGCCTCACACTATCGAAAGCATAATGATAGCTGCAGCTCAGATACACACATTCCTTAGCACTGCCGAAGACCTTAGTCGCATCTTACCTTGCATTTGTAATAGAACAAGCATGTGTATTATATCTTCATGGAAAGACACACCTGACTAAATCAAATAAAGTTGTATAATAGAAATAACACAGTTCCTGTGGGTAATAGTATCAATTATCGGTCCTAAACAAGTATTTTATTTTTTACAAGGTTTTTTTTTTTCTTCTAGAGCAGCTCTTAAGACGCCGAGAATAAATCACTCATCTTGAGGGCAGAAGAGAGCTCTTCTTGAAGCTCGTTTGTCCCATCTCGGACATGTCTCTCCTTGTGCTGGAGTCGAACGTTATTGATGATCTCACGAGAGATGGCGGAGAGAAACGGAGAGACGCGAAGATAATGGCAAGGGACTACAGAAGCACGTTATGAAACTGTTTCCGAGCACTGGTGTGGCGTGACTGTAAATAGAATCACGTGTTTGTTAGCGCTTCGTTAGTTTTATTTCAGCTGAGAATATGAAAGAGCATTCAGGATAACTCGGAAGAGACGCGAATCGAAAATAGCGTTGAACCACCGAACTCGCGAGTGGATCTCAGTGAAGACAATTGTGAGGGAAAGTAGAGAGAGAGAGAGAGAGAGAGGGAGAGAGAGAATCTAAGACCCATACCCAGTATGACAGAAGAAAACCCTTTTAAAAATTCCAATGTCAATGTCAACCAATTGTCAACCCCTCTTCCCTTTCCCCTTCTTCCCACATCATCCAAATATATTTCCATCTTTGCTTCATTTATCATGTATCTGGATCTGTCAAGGGAGACTGGAGTATAAAGGCCAATACCCCAACAAATTTCACACAAAAAAGCATCGTTTAGCTTAGTGTAATAAATGCATCTCTATATGCCTAATACAAGTTCCTCATTATGCGCAACAATCCTGAATATGGAAGCGAATCATGGACAACAGTACAGTAGCCAAATAAAATAGACCATATAATGTCCACACTGTTAAATTATCCAAACTGTTCCAACACCCACAACAGCCAGAATTCATTTAGCGTATTCACCTTCCATTTTCATATTCAATTATCGTTTTCATCATCCACAATTCAGTTATCGTTTTCATCATCCCGAATTCAATTATCGTTTTCATCATCCACAATTCAGTTATCGTTTTCATCATCCACAATTCAGTTATCGTTTTCATCATCCACAATTCAGTTATCGTTTTCATCATATAGTTTATCCCTGTTGGAACTTGTCCCCCAATGGCAGCTACTCTAAAGTTTCTATGTCCCGTGCGAGGTGTTCCAGGTTTTCAAGCTCCTCTGTGATATCATGCAACTATCTTCTTCTGGGTCTTCCCTATCTCTTGTACCTGGACTATGTCTTCCATAATTATCTTCACTAGACCGTTAAGTCGGTTTACATTACAAAAATATGCTTTCGTTTATCATAGCTTTCAAGAAAGTGTAAGAAGATTATTTTTTCTTTACATCTGTTGAAATAGATGTAACCTCTCTGAGAACCCAGACAGCACATAGAACCTAACAGTTCGCCTGACTCACACAGCACATAGAACCTAACAGTTCACCTGACTCACACAGCACATTGAACCTAACAGTTCGCCTGACTCACACAGCACATTGAACCTAACAGTTTGCCTGACTCACACAACACATAGAACCTAACAGTTTGCCTGACTCACACAGCACATATAACCTAACAGTTCACCTGACTCACACAGCACATATAACCTAACAGTTCGCCTGACTCACACAGCACATAGAACCTAACAGTTCGCCTGACTCACACAGCACATATAACCTAACAGTTCGCCTGACTCAGACAGCACATATAACCTAACAGTTCGCCTGACTCACACAGCACATAGAACCTAACAGTTCACCTGACTCACACAGCACATAGAACCTAACAGTTCGCCTGACTCAAACAACACATAGAACCTAACAGTTCGCCTGACTCAAACAACACATTGAACCTAACAGTTCGCCTGACTCAAAGAACACATTGAACCTAACAGTTCGCCTGACTCAGACAACACATAGAACCTAACAGTTCGCCTGACTCACACAGCACATAGAACCTAACAGTTCACCTGACTCACACAGCACATAGAACCTAACAGTTCACCTGACTCGTGTTCGCGTTGCCTTGTAAAATCCGTAAGAAATGCTATTTGTTACTTTTTTTTAGTTTAGTTGTTTAGTGTAGTTTAGTCGACAGGTCATCCTTATTGCACAACGGATAACCCCATAATACTTAGATCTATCTATCTATTGTCCTTTAGAGCCGAAGACGGCACATAGGGCAGAACTACAATCTCAAAAACATAAACCTTGCGTGCCAAAATGGCACATATTGCGGAGATCACTGCTTCTAAAATCTATGGCTCTGTTTCCATAACAATACTTTTTACAATGACAGCTTGTCAAGCCATCAATCAACCTCCTTAGTCGCCTCTTACGACATGCCTGAAAGGTCACAGTGTCACTATTCTTTACTTCCCTGATAATGAGGCCCGGGTAACATACGGGAAAATTAGATTAGCACCGGCAAAAATCTTGTCCCTAACAACCTTAGTCGCCTCTTACGATGCCGACACTGATAATGGTTCTATTCTTTTCTCCTCTGGCCGTGTTTTGATCCCAGGTAAATTGGTACTACCTGCCAGTGCCACTGCACACTGGACAACATGACAACAAACATGTTCTACAGGATTGCCCCCAGTACACAGACCTGAGAAGTACAATGTGGTCCACACCCATCTCCCTGGAAGAGAAACGGGGCAACAGAATCACTTAAACAGACAGCTGTCTTCGTGAGAGAGTCCGGAATCCTACTCTGACAGAGTCAAGATCGCAGAAGAAGAAGAAGATCCCAGGTAGCAATACGGGTCTTTTTAGTTACTGTCGTTTCAAATGTCTAAAGTATAAAAAAAAGACACTTAGATTTATGTCGTGACACTTCAACGATGATATCCTTTGAGAAGGGAATAAAAGAACAGAGAACAGTCAAATATTTGCAGTGCTACGGTTAAGTTGGTAGCAGCAGCAAGTAGTAAGGTGCAACATACACTTCTACAAGGTATGGTGACAGCTTTACGGAACACAAAAAAGTACTGACGTTTCGACCTATACGCGGCCTTCCTCAGGAAACGAGAGCAACACAAACGATCAACGAAATAAAGATAAACTCTACTACATCTAGGATGAGCGACCAGGTAAATCAAGGAGAAATTTTTAAAAAAGGGAAAAGAGATGAAATAATGAAGCGAAAGAGAGATGAACTACATATCGGAGGATACAAATACATAATGTGTGGAAAATAGTAAGCTAAAATAATTATAATATTAAGGCGAGGCTTAAGTGATGTAAGATCTGAAAGCTTTAATAAAGGAATAAGTAAAGTAAAGAGTTCCGTCCCGCCAATTTCTTATAGGGAATATGATGTTAGTGACCATAAATTGTACAGACCTTCGGCACATGATTTTTGGGGTAATGTGGTCTGTATTACGCCCATGCGGCTTTACTTTCACAGAAAAAAATACTGTACCCATTTAAGGCTGGGTGAACCTGGAAGCCGTCGGTTGGGAACGAACCCTACCTCTTGTCCTTTGTAGTCCAGTTCACTAACCACTGACCTATCGCGGCTCCCTTTAATAAATGAATACTCTGAAGAAACTCCTGGTCTCTTGTTTTCAAGTCTCCGTTTCTAAAGTAATTTTTTTTTTAAATCTTGTACTTGGGACCTAATTCCAAGCATGCCAGCTCAAAACTTCCAGTTTTTTACAATCTCCTGTCCGTTTGTGCATCAGTTCCTCTAGTGATTGCATCCGCTGTCAATATTAACATCTTTAACAGCTTATTCTCATTATAGCATCCGCGGTATCACTTTCGTGTCTGAAAGCAAACCGTTAGTAGACCACATTGGTTTATTACTATAACTTCTATTACTACTTATAATGCTACTTTTACTACTTACATAATTACTACGATTGCTAATATTATTACTAACACTGCCACTGCTAATATAATTGCAAATACTACTTATGTTACTATTACTACAACTAGTAATACTAATACTACCACTATCACTTTTGCTATTATTGCTACTTCTACTACTACGCTATTAATACTACTACTGCTGCTACTACGATTACTACTACTACTGCTGTTACTACGACTACTACTACTACTGCTGTTACTACGACTACTACTACTACTACTGCTGTTACTACGACTACTACTACTACTAGTGTTACTTCTACTACTACTGCTGCTACAATTGCTACTACTACTACTATTATTACTACTACTAGTGTTACTACTTTTTCTACTACTACTACTAGTGTTACTTCTACTACTACTACTACTACTACTAGTGTTACTTCTACTACTACTACTACTACTACTAGTGTTACTTCTAATACTTCTACTGCTACTGCTACTACTACTACTAGTGTTACTTCTAATACTACTACTACTACTACCACTACTACTACTAGTGTTACTACTAGTGTTACTTCTACTGCTACTGCTGCTACAACACTTCTACTACTACTACTACAACTACTACTACTAGTGTTACTTCTTCTTCTGCTACTACTACAACTACTACTACTAGTGTTACTTCTAATACTACTACTACTACTACAACTACTACTACTAGTGTTACTTCTAATACTACTACTACTACTACAACTACTACTACTAGTGTTACTTCTAATACTACTACTACTACTACAACTACTACTACTAGTGTTACTTCTACTGCTACTGCTGCTACAACACTTCTACTGCTACTGCTGCTACAAGTACTACTACTAGTTACTGCTACTACTATTACTGCTGCTACAACTACCGCTACAACTATGGACAGCTGAATAGTTTAAATCCAACTATTTACCAAATAAGATGGATACGAACTCAATTCGCGATGTACTCAAAAAGTTGGTAGATAATAACTCTGACCTCAACACCATGTGGTTTTTGCGCTGGACATGCAGCCTTCATTATTCAACCTCATCGACGTCTTCTCTATTAGTCCTCAGACATGGGATAATGTCGTAATTATTTTTCTTTTATGTTAGTTACTACTGCTACTATTGAAACTACAACTACTCTTAAAAACCTTGCTACTATTATTATCTTCCGCATTCCTAAGCAAATACTATATGGTGAACTAATACACGGAAAAAGGCAAATCGGAAGACCTAAACTATGATATAGAGATATTTTTTAATCATCTCTGAATGACTTCTCAATCTGTGAAAATGACTGGGAACATCTGGCAAGAAATGACACGTCATGGAGAGCCTGTAATAAGAATTGCATAACATCATTTGAGGTTGTACAGTGGCAAAACATGGAAGAGAAAAGACTCATGAAAAAAAAAGATGGAAACCCTGTGGATCAGTTGGTCTGACTTGTTCATTCTGTGGTCGAATGTGTTTGTCGAAAATTGGTAGAATAAGCAACAAGCGATGCTGTTCAACAAAAATAAAATCTTCAACAAAAAATATACAATAGCCTCCATTAAACCGTCCAACAAGACCAAAAGCTCCTTATATTAGTATATAGGTAAAGGTAAACTACCAGATTTGAACTGACGTCTTAGCACGCGAGTTTATACCCATATGTGCTCTGCCGCCTATCCAGAAATTTTCGGAGATTTCTGTATAGTGTTGCCTCAAGCATCTAAACTCAAATGCGAGGCGACATTCCTCACCTTCCCAGGTCAATACCCTGGTACTCATTTTTGCCAACGGCTGGGTCGACCGTGGGGGTATTTTTTTTTCCAACCACGAGTACAATTCACACTGCTCCCAGCGGGAATCGAACACGGGTTGTCCGAACGTCGGTATTCCGTCGGGTGGTTTTCCCAACTAGGCTACCGAGGCCCCCTTCCATATATTAGTATCTTCACTACTACTACTGCTATTGCTATTGCTATTACTATTACTACTACTACTACTACTATTGCTACTACAACTACTGTTAGTGATACTACTACTACTACTGCTACTATCGCTACTACTACAGCTACTACTACCACTACTACTACTATTGTTATTACTGTTATACTACTACTGTTACTACCACTAGTGCTACTGCTTCAACTACTACTGCTATATTACTAATACTATAACTACTATCACTACTACTACCACTGCTACTACCACTGCTATTAATTACTATACTACCACCATTACTATTATACTACCACTACTACTACTACTACTACCACCACTACTGCCTTTATTAAATCAATTGTCACCGCTTCAGCAGTTGAAATATATCCAGATTCGAATGTCCTAACAAGACAATACGTCAAATAAACAGTGATTGATAAGAGTGATAGAAGAGGCAAACAAAAGCTGGGAAGATCTGGAACAATCGGGGGCTGTCTGGCAATCGACAGATCCAAATTGGATTAATGAGGTAATGTTTTATTCCCCAATAGACGACAGAAGACTTGAGGTTGATCAATGTCTTCACGGCAACAGCTACCGCAATGCTATCGGAAGCTCTCTTCAAGGTTTCTCAGGATTAGCAGTGGTGAAGCTTGTTCAACTCATTTATCAAACTCGATCAGCAAAGATGGTGGCTGTCTCTCTTTTATAACCCCCCCCCCCAATTATATGTCTCTCAGACACAAAAATCTTTACTCAACTATAACCTTCTTTCATGGATACAAATACACATACACAACTCTAGCTTTCTCTCATGGACACAAATACACATACACAACTCTAGCTTTCTCTCATGGACACAAATACACATACACAACTCTAGCTTTCTCTCATGGACACAAATACACATACACAACTCTAGCTTTCTCTCATGGACACAAATACACATACACAACTCTAGCTTTCTCTCATGGACACAAATACACATACACAACTCTAGCTTTCTCTCATGGACACAAATACACATACACAACTCTAGCTTTCTCTCATGGACACAAATACACATACACAACTCTAGCTTTCTCTCATGGACACAAATACACATACACAACTCTAGCTTTCTCTCATGGACACAAATACACATACACAGCTCTAACTTTCTCTCATGGACACAAATACACATACACAACTCTAACTTTCTCTCATGGACACAAATACACATACACAACTCTAACTTTCTCTCATGGACACAAATACACATACACAAATCTAACTTTCTTTCATGAACACAAATACACATACACAGCTCTAACTTTCTCTCATGGACACAAATACACATACACAACTCTAGCTTTCTCTCATGGACACAAATACACATACACAACTCTAACTTTCTCTCATTGACACAAATACACATACACAGCTCTAACTTTCTCTCATGGACACAAATACACATACACAGCTCTAACTTTCTCTCATGAACACAAATACACATACACAAATCTAACTTTCTTTCATGGACACATACACAGCTCTAACTTTCTCTCATGAACACAAATACGCATACACAACTCTCTCTCTATCTACGTTTATGAAACTCTCTCTTTCTTTCTTTCTTTAGTACACTTTCCAGAAATAATTTTTTTAAAGCTATTTCTTACTTTTTAACCTATTTTATTTAACATGTTCACCTCATTTTCTTTCTTTATAAAACGTCTTCACTTGCTCATGTGTCTCATTCTTTCTAATGCACTCTTTCATTGTCATATATTTCTCGTTTTTCTAACACGCACAGTCTCTCCCTCTACCTTACGGAAGGTACCATTTCCTGATATGATTACACCTAGGAGATTGATAATCACCACCATCAGCCTCCCCCAATCAAACATTTCTTTCTTAATTTTCAGCTGCGCTGTAGTTTCTTTTGTCTACATTCCACGATCTCGCCCCATATTATTACCCTGACCTATTTCTTATCTCTTATCTCTTAAATGCTATGTAGGGCCAGTCTTAACATATGGATGTGTATCATGGACAATAGGACAACAGACAAGAAAATCACTGGAGTCTGTAGAAATGTGGTTTTACAGAAGAATGTTGAGAATACCATGGACAGCTAAGATGAGTAATGAAAACGTTCTGATAAAGGCCAAAGCAAGAAGAGAGCTAATTTCCAATATTATGAAGAAACAATGATTATTTTTTGGCCATGTAAGAGAACAGCTGGAATATATTGTAACAACTGGGAAAATTGAATGACCATGAGATCGAGGGAAGCAAAGAGAAAAAATAACAGACAGCTTAAGAGAATGGCTTGGCAGAAGGTCAACAACAGAAATGATAAATAACTGTCGTGATCGAAAGTTGTGGAGAGACATGCTCACCTACGCCAGCAGGCACGGTACTTGACGATGATGATGATTTCTTATCTCACTGCGGTCATTACTCTTGTGACATTAAAACACATCCGCTATGACAATGTGATCTGAAATTCTTATTTGCATAAACTGCCCTAAGAATAAATAACTGATTTGTTTATATTTTTATCATACATTTTTTGATCTTCTATCTGGCGTTCCATTTTTATTTTTAACGCCTAGCTGCTATGTATTATATGGACTGTTCATGTATAAGAGTCACGTAAGTATATGATATCTCTTCCATAATGACTGCTTTAGGAGACTGGTGAATATTAAATGACAAGACAGGATCCACACAAGATCTAGTCATCACATGTTCCAGAAGATCTTCTACTTCTTCTTAACGATCATCCAATAAGTGGGCGTGGGGACGTTGTGTCACAAGTTTAGTCAAAAGCCGCAATATCTTCGATATCGATATCTGTGCCTTTAGGCCCGACACATCCGTCTCGGTCATGAGCAAGGTTGCTTAACAATTGTTGCCCTGGCAGCGACCACTTTTGGTCTACACTTTTCGACTTTTGACTGTCATGGATTCCTTAACATGCGCAAGTGCAAACGGGATCTACTATTTCTCGCCGTTTTCCGAGATGGCTAGACATCGTATCTCACCACCCAGAGAAGGCTAGACATCGGATCTCACCACCCAGAGAGGGCTAGACATTGGATCTCACCACCCAGAGAGGGCTAGACATCAGATTTCACCACCCAGAGAGGGCTAGACATCGGATCTCACCACCTAGAGAGGGCTAGACATCGGATCTCACCACCCAGAGAGGACTAGACATCGGATCTCACCACCCAGAGAGGGTTAGACTTCGGATCTCACCACCCAGAGAGGGCTAGACATCGAATCTCACCACCCAGAGAGGGCTAGACATCGAATCTCACCACCCAGAGAGGGCTAGACATCGAATCTCACCACCCAGAGAGGGCTAGACATCGAATCTCACCACCCAGAGAGGGCTAGACATCGAATCTCACCACCCAGAAACCAAAGTAGAGTAAAGCGAGGAATAAACCACGGATTCGAAATGAAAAATTACCACTCTCTGTGATTCGAACCCGGTATCTTCTTGTCTACAGGCCGAAGGTTTGCCTCATGACCCCTGCCCCCCCCCCTTTCTACCCTTATGTTTAGTTAGAATCATCAGTGGCTGAGAGTTTAGTCCGCACGGTTTGCCTCATGCCCCCTAGTCCCTCTCTACCCTTATGTTTATTTAGAATCCTCAGTGGCTGAGAGTTTAGGCCGCACGGTTTGCCTCATGACCCCTAGTCCACCTCTACCCTTATGTTTAGTTAGAATCCTCCCTCAGTGGCTGAGAGTTTAGGCCACACGGTTTGCCTCATGACCCGTAGTCCCCCTCTACCCTTATGTTTAGTTAGAATCCACAGTGGCTGAAAGTTTAGGCCGCACGGTTGCCAACCGGAAGATTGCGGGTTCAATTTCAAATTTAAATATTTTTTTTTGTTCAAACCGAAACATCCGTGTAGTGCACCAAGCCTCTAACACCAGTGATTGATATTTTCTAGAATATTAGGGCAGCCTCGCGTGATACCGACTATATCATTCAGAAGCACAGTAGAGAAACCAAGAAAGAGATGGATCGGTGGAATCAAAGAATAGATAGTTAGTAAATTAGACATGACAACTTAGTCTACCTAACCAGTAAAGCACATACAATTGCGTATACCTCTTGTGTGCAAAACACAACATAGCATAATAAATAGGAAGAAAGAAAGAAACAAACAAACAAAGAGAAACAAAGAAAGAGAAAGAAAGGAAGCATAAAGGAAACCCTCACTTACTTCTTGTTAGTCTTCATAAAATGCACCACACATTTTCTCAGCCATCGTAACACAACTGAAATCGGCACTGAAATCCCCAACCAAGGGAACGTAGATGAGCGGGGAATGCGAAACAGCAAAAACCGAATCCATATCAGAGGTTGAATTCTATTAATTTAAATAAATCTCGATATTTTTTTTAAACATTGAAAAGAATTTTTATTTTTATTTTATAAATCAAAGGCCTCCCTCTAGATCTCTAGAAAGAAAGCGCGGGGGGGGGGGGGGAAGAGAATATGGTATTAGTGTCCATATTTTATTTCAGTGACCAATGACACATTTCATCATCATGTGCCATACCAGTTGGCGTAGGCGATCATGTCCTTCCACAATTTTCTCTATCCATAGTGTATTGTATCAGTTCTCTTGTTGACTTGTTTCCGTGACATGTCACCAAGCTAGCTAGTATCTTCTCTGTTTATCATCCACAACGCTTTTTTCCCTGTATTTTGACAATTTTAATTAAGTATTCCAACTTTCCACTTCCTGTGATGGGTCCGAAAATGTCGACTGTTTCTTTCTGATGTTTTTAGGAACTCCATTTTTGTGTTGGCCTCTTTGAGAATGTCCTCGTTGGTCTTTTTAGCTGTCCACGGAATTCTCAACAATTCTTCTAAGAAATCCTATCTCTATGCCCTCTATTTGTTTGTCTACTGTCCATGATTCGCTTCTATAAGTTAGAAATAGCTCTATGTAGCACCGATGAACTCTCACACTTCTATTGCCATAGACGTGTTGCAAAAGACGTATGTCACATTTAATGGATTATATTTCTTCTTCTCTTTCTTCTACTATCCTTCCTAATCGGCTTTTCAGAGTCGAGGGGAGATATAATTAGCGGTCTTTTGCTCCTATGTTCGCCTCTGCTGCTGTTATGTTTCCTAGTGCTTCTAATATATTCCATCGATCCATCTTTTTCGTAGTCGTCCCTTGGGTCTGGTGTTCTCACAACGTTAGTTGAAGGTTCGCTGTGTTGTGTTTTGATCTTTCTGCCTTGTCACGTGGCCAAACCATTTTATCTGTTGTTCCCTTATATATTCGGGGGCTATTCCTAGCTTTTTTCTCAGTTCTTCATTTCTGATCTTATCTCTCAGACTGTTTCCTATCATTCGTCTAACACATTTCATCTTAGTAGAGGTTATTTTTCTAATTGTTCTTGCATCTATGGTCCAGGACTGGCATTGATAGCACAACGTTGGGATAAAGATTATATCTGAAAACAAAAATAACCGGGTTGCGTTTCCTCTATAGGACGTCGCAGTCATCACAGCCCGAAAGATAAAATCATCACAACCCGAAAGATATGTTTCTAGATAGATGTTCTGTTGTCATGTTCAAAATGTATTTCATGTCTTAAAACCACGTGCTTCTTAGTCTGCACTTGTCCAGTCTTCAGGGAACCACGACTTCCTTTATTGTTCTTGATTTCTTGACAGTCAGCAATAGTTTACCGTTTAGAAATGTAATCAGTTCATTTTAGTTAAAATCTATATTCAGGATTGGTCATTAATCATGTCATTATGTCTCGCATATTTTTACTACTCTCATTTATAAATGTTCAGCGAATAAAATCGTTATAATTATACGCATATTTTTATCATTCACCCTTTTCAGCGTCAAATAAAATGCAATTATATGACATCTTATATTGATACGATACACTGTAGATAGATACATGTTTCGATATTCCAATTGTTTACGATGAATGCTGATATTATGACAGAAAACAGTTGGCTGTGTTCACTTTCTGTGCGGTTTCGCCGTATGTCTTTTGGCGTGTGCTGAGACTTCTATGATGGGGACTACAGCTACCTTTTTTTGTTTGGGAGATGGGTTAGTAATTCGGATGATTCCACTGGCACGGACGGTTGAGCAATTATGGATTTTAATTCCTTTGTAATGATACCGGGGCCTTCCATTACCAAAGAACCCTCAAATAAAAATGTTATATTTATACGACACACTGTAGATAGAAGGTTGTGGAAGGACACGATCGCCTACGCCAGCCAGTATGGCACATGATGATTATGATGATGATGATGACATGTAAATATATCATATTTTACATTGTTTCCCTCATCCTCTGACATCAAATCTATTGGTTCCTTGGATTATGTTAGGTACGCTATTTGTCAAAGTTTGTAATCTGCATATGTGTAGAAAACGACCAAGATTAAGTCATTCGTTTAGTAAGTTGATTGTCATCTGGTTTTGAGTAGGTAACAGCAAAGATTAAGTTATTCGTTTAGTAAGTTGATTGTCATCTGGTTTTGAGTAGGTAACAGCAAAGATTAAGTCATTCGTTTAGTAAGTTGATTGTCATCTGGTTTTGAGTAGGTAACAGCAAAGATTAAGTTATTCGTTTAGTAAGTTGTCATCTGGTTTTGAGTAGGTAACAGCAAAGATTAAGTCATTCGTTTAGTAAGTTGATTGTCATCTGGTTTTGAGTAGGTAACAGCAAAGATTAAGTTATTCGTTTAGTAAGTTGATTGTCATCTGGTTTTGAGTAGGTAACAGCAAAGATTAAGTTATTCGTTTAGTAAGTTGTCATCTGGTTTTGAGTAGGTAACAGCAAAGATTAAGTCATTCGTTTAGTAAGTTGATTGTCATCTGGTTTTGAGTAGGTAACAGCAAAGATTAAGTTATTCGTTTAGTAAGTTGATTGTCATCTGGTTTTGAGTAGGTAACAGCAAAGATTAAGTCATTCGTTTAGTAAGTTGATTGTCATCTGGTTTTGAGTAGGTAACAGCAAAGATTAAGTTATTCGTTTAGTAAGTTGATTGTCATCTGGTTTTGAGTAGGTAACAGCAAAGATTAAGTTACTCGTTTAGTAAGTTGATTGTCATCTGGTTTTGAGTAGGTAACAGCAAAGATTAAGTCATTCGTTTAGTAAGTTGATTGTCATCTGGTTTTGAGTAGGTAACAGCAAAGATTAAGTCATTCGTTTAGTATGTTGATTGTCATCTGGTTTTGAGTAGGTAACAGCAAAGATTAAGTCATTCGTTTAGTAAGTTGATTGTCATCTGGTTTTGAGTAGGTAACAGCAAAGATTAAGTCATTCGTTTAGTAAGTTGATTGTCATCTGGTTTTGAGTAGGTAACAGCAAAGATTAAGTCATTCATTTAGTAAGTTGATTGTCATCTGGTTTTGAGTAGGTAACAGCAAAGATTAAGTCATTCATTTAGTAAGTTGATTGTCATCTGGTTTTGAGTAGGTAACAGCAAAGATTAAGTTATTCGTTTCGTAAGTTGATTGTCATCTGGTTTTGAGTAGGTAACAGCAAAGATTAAGTCATTCGTTAAGTAAGTTGATTGTTATCTGGTTTTGAGTATGTAACAGCAAAGATTAAGTCATTCGTTTAGTAAGTTGATTGTCATCTGGTTTTGAGTAGGTAACAGCAAAGATTAAGTCATTCGTTTAGTAAGTTGATTGTAATCTGGTTTTGAGTAGGTAACAGCAAAGATTAAGTCATTCGTTAAGTAAATTGATTGTAATCTGGTTTTGAGTAGGTAACAGCAAAGATTAAGTCATTCGTTTAGTAAGTTGATTGTAATCTGGTTTTGAGTAGGTAACAGCAAAGATTAAGTCATTCGTTAAGTAAGTTGATTGTAATCTGGTTTTGAGTAGGTAACAGCAAAGATTAAGTAATTCATTTAGTAAGTTGATTGCAATCTGGTTTTGAGTAGGTAACAGCAAAGATCAAATCATTCGTTTAGAATTTTGATTGGTGTCTGTTAAACTACTGTTTTTGTCCAATAGGTTGTAACATTTTAAGAAATTTAGCCAGTTAACTACTAGGTAAATGCACTGCTACCTTTATTTTCAACCCTTAATTATTCCTTCGGTAGATACCAGATATGGAAGAATGTTGTACAAGATTGATATTAATTTTTTTTGTTTTTATCGCCCGGTCTATCCGTGTCAGTAGCGTGGTGGTTAGCGTGATAGTTTGACGATAAAATTAACGTAAGTTCAAACCCAAAATGACCACACAGGTCAACCAAGTTTAAAAAAATAGGTACCAAGTTACTGATTGCTTTCTTTCTGTCGTTTACACACTGACAGCTAAACGAAGGTATAGCCCTCTTCCTCATCTATTCTTAGAAGGACGTAAGTGGGCGTTGGCACGGTGTCTTGTTTATTTTTTAGTCTTTCAGCCCAACACATCCGATTTCAGCAAGGCATTTTTGTACCGGGTTGCCCTGCCTCTTCGATCCCTACTCGCTTAGCTAGACTAGAATGATTAGTCTGTTACTAGAGGCAACGCAAAGTGGTAGAGTAGGGAATCCCAGCCTTTTCACTTGTCTAGCTTGGGCGATCCTTTAATCGCATTGCTACCACTTGAACTATTAATTAGAGGAAAGTAATGGCAACGAAGAAGATCAGTTTAGAAGAGGTTTATGAGACATTCTCTCTCAAAAAGGTGTTGCAGCATAACACTCTCCCACAATAGTGCATGTTAGAGAACATTCGTTATGTTTATCGTTAAACCTCAAATTCACGAATGGACATAACGCTGTATTCTTTTATGTTTCTCGCCTAATATTAACATTTGTATGATCAGATACGGAAGTGAGAACAAGAGCTCTTGGTTGCTTTGTAGAGCCAGTCTCGATACATCAAATTAGAAATGAAGAATGGAGAAAGAAAAAACTAGGAATAATTCCAGCTATTGAACACATATTGTGAAAAAGCTGATACAATGTTTTGGAAAAGTGGTAAAATAGAAAGATAAAAACATCGCACAATGAGCCATCACTAAACGCTTTGAGAACTCCAGACCCAAGGGTCGACCAAGAAAAAGATAGATCGTTGGAGTATTAGAAACACTAGGAAACACAACAGAAGGAGAGATCAACAGAAGAGCAAAGGACCGCAAACTATATCTCTCCTCGGCGATGAAGGGCATAACAGGAAGGCAGGAAGGAAAGTTGAAGAAAAATAAGAAGTGCAACATTATGCATAAGAATTTGTTGTCAATAAAAGAGAAGCGAACTGTTGGCTTATCTTATAACAACCGGAAAATAGAGGGAAAAGGAAACGGAATGACGATATAGAGAGAAAATAAAGCAGGCAGCTAAGAAAATGACTTGATGTGAAGTCAGCAGTATAAAGAATAAATAGCAGTAGAAACAGAAAGTTCTGGAACGATATGATCATCTACGCCAGGACGGACCATTTTTTTAATGATGATTATGATGACGATGATGGTGATAAATAATGAAGATATTGATGATAATGACAAAAGGACATTTATATAGCAACGAATTAGTCTTGTCGTTGCCTCAAATGATTATATCTAGAAGCGCTATTGTCTCTGCAGTTATGGAACTTGTTGATATAAAGAACCTAGCACTATCTATAGTATTAATAAAGCCCACAAATTGAAATGAATCACCAAAAGTGTGTGATGTTTTCAGGTTTTCGAGCAGAGGCGGTTATGAGTAAAATTACAACAGTCGTCTATAGCTCGCATAGCTGAAGACGTCAAAAGATTTGGGTGATTTTAGAACTTCCCTCTCAGCACGCAGGCTTCAGTAAACCTATAGATTGTTGCGGTTGAAAGTTATCCCAAATCTCAAGCATGAACCAAGAAATCAAGGAAACTGGTGTACTCTGCCACCTGGGTTGGAATATATAGGTGTATACATAGCGGTATTTCCTCAGTCAATCACTCAATCAATTAGGAAGGAATAAACGGAGATGTTTGGCTTGATAATGAAGTCTCTTTTGGGACAGGATTAATACCAAATCATAATACAATAATAGCACTGGACGTGTCAGATTCCAGATGAAAGCATCTTTCACAAACTGCCGTAAGATCTTTTCCCTATTTATTTCCGGATGCTTTGTTTATTGATGTGGTTACCACTTGAACGCTTGGGATTGGTGTAGATTTTTTTTTAAATCTAAAGATCGACCAACATCATCCTGAAGCGATCAGCCCGGAAGTCAAACTCCAGTCTCTGCGGCTCATTTCTGCTTGAAGGTTATATTTTAGTTAAAACCTTAGAGATGCTGTTGTGAATGTACATAATTCATGATTCTGTTAATTTTTCTACATTTTAAGAGCATTTTTTATGGGATTTATTTTATTCTGTGATAAGACTAGAAATTTGTGAATGTTTTATTTTCATTATTTGTGTTTGATGTTTAAATTGATTAACGTTCTAGAAGGAAAATATTACAATAGTTTCCCGGCCCCCATCCTCTTTCTGACACCGAATCTGACATTTTTGAACATAAAAAGCACTAAAACTATTATTACCAACTTCTTATACTCAATTTGGTTGAAGTACATAGTAAAAAAGTAAAGTACCCCCGTCACGCCAAGTGGCATATAGGGAATATGGTGTTATTGGTCGTTTCAAATCTAAATGTTCACGATTAACATGAAATATCTCCTCTTTCCCTGCACTTACAAACTTGATTTTTTGCATCTGGCCTTGTTTTTCCAAGGTCCCACCGATTTCACAAAATTTAATGATGTAGGAAGCATGCTTCATCATGAAGCAGCACTTTCCTTTGATCTCAGTGAATTTACGGATCTTTTTGCTCCTGGAGAAAATAATTTACCGTACATTAATGGAAATCAGCTTCTCGACATAGGCGTCTCTACACAACTTGAAAGTTGGAGGCGTTTATCAACTGTTTACTTTCTATTGTTTACTTTCTTTAAAATACTATGAGAATGTCAATGTTATAGCCTTTACAGACGGTCTAAAACAAATCAGCGTATAAACAGTTCCATTAATGAAAACTATTTAAACAATATACAACAAAGAATACATTTAAAAAAATTAATTATCCGTTGCGAGCGATAACGAGCATGACATATCAAGCAAAGTTATTGTTTATGGGTACGCATGTGACTAAAGAGTCCGATGTAAGCACGGGATCCTCTTCACTGTAAAGAGCTACATTGTTCGTTTTATGTCTTTCCATGTGACTTTCATTATTTTACGTAAACAAGACATATGAAAGTGATTTAGTTTCTTTGCATGCCTGCAGTACACATATCAAGAATCTTTACATTTTCAAAACGTTATCAACTTTAGCTAAAGATTGATCATGCGGACATATAAAAACGTCCATTATTATTTCATTTATTCTGAATCAGAGGAGTCTAACATATTGATTACTAATCTGGGCTGAACGAACGATAGTCCATCTTTTTTCCAATAGTCATTTTCTTCTTTTAAGACATGATCTTCACATTTGCACCAAAAATCTTTGTCAATCTGTGATAGAGCAGCATATGTCAGTCCTTTTATATCGCATAGTTTAAAACTTGTATTCTCAGCTGCCACCTGCCCTTTAATTTTTGCCCAAACGAGTTCAATGGGGTTTAATTGTGGATGATAAGGGGGCAGTCTCAAGCACGTATGACCATGCTGTTGAATGATTTTGTCTATTTGGAATACTTTGGTCTTTTGCGATTTCTTAACAAGTGACAGTAATTCAGGTTTCAAAAATCCCTCGTTAAATGGAATTCCTTCCTTTCTTAGCCAAATCTTTATAACATCTTTTGTACTGGTAGATGTAGGAATTTTGTCTTCTTCTGCCACAGCGTTGTGGTACGACGCGTTGTCCATTACCAGACAGGATGGTCTGTCTAGAATTGGAAGAAGAGTATTTTCAATCCACTCTCTAAATATATGGCCATTCATCTCGGTGTGATAGTCCCTGTTGTCAGTATAATTAGAGGTGAATATAAGTTCTGCATTTTTCACCAACCCTTCTTTTCGGCTGCCTGCATGTGCCATTATAATACGCTGTCCTTTTCCAGTGGGTACACATCTTTTAATACTTCCATCTGATAACTGCCATTCCTTTGCACTTGTGTGGTGAGAATTTATCCAAGATTCATCTAGAAATACAATATCATAACCTTGGTTACGCATTTCCCGTACTTCACGTAAATATTTACTCCTCATAGAAACTAAGTGCGGCTTCTCGCAGATGACATTTCTACCACTATCGTACTTTCTAAACGTAAAACCGATGCTTCTAACAGTTCTCCATAATGTTGTTTTCGACACAACAATGTCATTTTCTGCTCTCAGTCGAATTTTCAGTTTTCTTAAAGTCACAGTTTCTTTGGAATCGAACATTTTACAAATTGCTCTTCTAATCACTTCCTTGTCAAAACTATCTACTACTTTCTTTCTTTCTAGCGTCCTAGTCTTGATTGAACTGGACACTCGTTAGCTTTAAGCACTTGTTTGAAAAAGCGTTTGCTTATACCCAATGCGTGAATAGTTCTCTTTTCTGGCTTTGAGATGCTTCGATACAGTTTTCCACGCTTAGCTTCTATGCAAACATATTTATACACCTTTATTGCCACTGATTGCAATGTAAGGAACTTTACTTTTATACCCATTGACTAACAGATCACAAATTTAACGAAATTACCCAATAATTAGGATACGCCGTTGCACATAAATCACAACAAAACGACAGGAAATGGGATGCACCGGATATAAAATTATAACTATGACGCGTTTTATGTGTTTTTTAGTGCTTAAAACAGGGAAATTGGCGCGCATTACGTTCAAGATGACAAGTCCGTGGGTGCTCACTCATATGAAGCGGTAATTCCTCCAAATATATGGTTTGACCAAAATGCCTTAAATTTGTATACTTCAAATAAAGAATATTTAAAACTATACGTTTGTTGGTGAGGAAATGAATGTACTTCTTGGGACCAAAAAATCACAAGACCATATGCAAAATTTCAGCATTATCAATCAATTGGTTGCAGAGATATGGAATTTTAAACACCTTCAAAATATTTTGAAACGACCTATAGTGACCATAAATTTTACAGACCTTCGACACATGATTTTTGGGGTAATGTGATCGGTATTACGCCCATGCCACTTTATTTTCCCAGAAAAAATACAGTACCCATTAAAGGCTGTAGCCGTCGGTTAGGATCGAACCCTACCTCTGTCATTTGTAGTCCAGTTAATTAACTACTCAGCTATCCCGGCTCCCTCAAGTATATAGTAATCATATATAAGTTTAATTTTGAAGTAAGCAATACAACAACTAAAATGTCAATGCTAAACAGCTGTGAAGTACATTATTTTATCTTGGTGTTCCAACAATCAGTACATCCATGCCTCCACTTCAGCAGCCGATTCAACGATTACTGGTCCCAGCAGCTGTCAGTCCGGGTAACGATCTTATCCAACGGAGTAACATTTTTACTTGCCAGCTGTATGTTGTATCATGTATGTATGTTAATTACATCTGCTCAACGCAACACAAAAATGGAATATAATTATATTTACATAAAAATATCGAGGTGAAAAGAGAATTCTATCGCGATGTTTAGAATGCTGCCGTTTCTTTTCCATTTTTGAATGCTGTCGTTTCTTTTCCATTTTTAGTATGATGTCGTCTCTTTTCCATTTTTAGTATGATGTCGTCTCTTTTCCATTTTTAGAATGCTGTCGTTTCTTTTCCATTTTTAGTATGATGTCGTCTCTTTTCCATTTTTAGGATGCTGTCGTCTCTTTTCCATTTTTAGAATGCTGTCGTTTCTTTTCCATTTTTAGAATGTTGTCTCTTTTCCATTTTTAGAATGCTGTCGTTTCTTTTCCATTTTTAGTATGATATCGTCTCTTTTCCATTTTTAGTATGATGTCGTCTCTTTTCCATTTTTAGAATGCTGTCGTTTATTTTCCATTTTTAGAATGCTGTCGTCTCTTTTCCATTTTTAGAATACTGTCGTCTCTTTTCCATTTTTAGAATGCTGTCGTTTCTTTTCCATTTTTAGGATGCTGTCGTCTCTTTTCCATTTTTAGAATGCTGTCGTTTCTTTTCCATTTGCGTTCCATTCATTGTCAGACTAATAAAATACTCCTAGTGGCTGAGTTGTTAGAGCGTTCGGTACTGGCCAGAAGATCCTGTTTAAATTCCAAGAAGTAGCGATTTTGTAGATCTCATAACTTCGGGGTTCATGAAATGGTCAGCAGTGAATTTTCTAGAAAATTATTTTATCCTGACCAGGTACAGACCACATAACCGCATAACCAAGAAAAACACGTTGTCGATTAATGTAGACTCTAGCATCATATTTTCACATACGCCTTAAGACATGCAGTTAGCCTTATTTAATAAGATATGCAGTCATATTCTTCGTAATTAAGCTCAGTCATTTGCAGGTTGTAACGATTGCCCCATAACCTAAGATATAAATATTCACTTACTGGCACAAAGATAAATAGATTGATCATGAAAATAGATATATATATTTTTTTGTAATCATCCAAAAGTACTTTACTTGTTCGAAGTATAAGCGTACATTGTTTTCTCATCTAAAGGAACATAGCTTGATCATGGTACACTAGGAATAGGCAAGTTATTGCAACGTTACGGTAAAGCTGAGAACGAATGAACACAGTGTATTGTGACAGCTTGACAAAAAAAAAAAACTATGATGTTTCGAACTACAATTGGCCTACAGTGATACGCTGTTATCCTATAAACTTGAGTATAGATACTCGATCCTGAAAGTTGTAGTAAGTAGTGTAGCTGATTTGCAATATTGTGGATGGTAGAAACAAATATGACTATGTCACATACAAATGCTTAAAATTAGAACAGTGAGTTTTCAAATTTGTGAGTGTGTCATATGTAGTTTCGTGGCATTAAATGTAGCTTCGTTATAATCGTACGATCAGAACTATCTTAGTTACGTAATGTAGCTTCGTTATAATCGTACGATCAGAACTATCTTAGTTACGTAATGAAGCTTCGTTATAATCGTACGATCAGAACTATCTTAGTTACGTAGTGTAGTTTCGTTACGTCATTAAATGTAGCTTCGTTATAATCGTACGATCAGAACTATCTTAGTTACGTAATGTAGCTTCGTTATAATCGTACGATCATAACTATCTTAGTTACGTAATTAAGTGTAGTTTCGTTATGTCATTATAATAGCTTTCGTTACGTCATTAAATGTAGCTTTATTACGTCATTATTTACTATACGTTTTGTCACAATTTTTCATTCTCGTCGACATTTTAAAAAGTAAGTTTGAACAGTTATTCAACAAAAGTTTCCGATTATTTTCAATATTTTGGGTTTTTCCAATTCTGTTTTTGTTCTCTCTGTGTTCTATTTTTTAAACTATCATTACGTAAACTGCCTCATTTCTGGCGTCTGTCAGAAGATTTCTGTGAAGCTGGGAAATAAAGGTCGCCTACCCAGTGCAGTCGCAACATGGTGTACAAGGAAGATTTATTTTTAAAATTATATCACTTAAATTAGAACAAAAATTGTAACCAAACGAGGAGTCGAACCTGAGTCACCCCTGTACCGTTTGCGGTGAACTGACTTGAATCATTCATCAAATAGTGAGCGGAGAAAGGCCAGCATGTGTTTAATGACCACTAGTTTGCTGAAAGTCCTCAAGAGGCCAACTCAAAAAGAGAGCTCTTAAAAAATATCCGAAAGAAGCAATCAACATTTTTCGGGCACATCATGAGAAGAGGAAAGTTGGAATACTTGGTTACAACTGGCAAAATAAAAGGAAAGAGAGATCGCGGACGACAAAGAGAGAAAATACTGGATAGCTTGGTGTCATGGCATGGAAAACAGTCAACAACAGAACTCATACGATGCACTGTGGATAGAAGATTGTGGAAAGACATGATCGCCAACGCCAACAGGTACGGCACATGATGATGATGATGAGTTCGCTTTAAGAGACGATGAACTCCGCCAAGTGTATAATCTCTACAAACACTAATGATGATAACTTTAACTCAAATACCGGAGAGTAACAAAAAACATAGCATGGTACGGACTTGTTACAAGACCTACAAGTCCTTTTTAAGACCGATATACAGATCTAGCACAGGTCTAGGCAAAATAAAGCAGAGATTAACACAAATATATAATATCAACGATAGAGCTGACTGGTTCGGTAATATTCGTTGAAGGACAGCCAGTGGAGCCAACAGATATAATTAACAATCTACAAGAGATGGGTAGAACAAATTATTTTAATAGAAGTACACATGCATGGCTATGTAGCCTGTGTGAACTAGGAGTGGAGATCGGTGTTACTGGAATAGAGCGATATAGTGGACGAATGAGAGGACTCAGCCAACACCGAACTGGCACAACTAGTTACAGCACACTGAATAGTTTGAGAAGATCAGAACACCCATGGGTGTGTCCGAACTGCTGTTATGATGATCCTAATTTAACATAACAAATAATATCGTGCGAGGCCGCTATAAAGCTGAGAGGAACGTGGACAATTTAATATACAATTGTACGTAGCAGCTTTACTAAAAAGAAGATAATGCAACATTTTAAATGTTTCGGCAACGAGGATTCGTCAGTGAGACAAGACGGCAAAAATCCAAGCAAGACGATTACACATTTTGTACAGATTTTTATTTAGCTTCAACCAGAACCTTGTAAAGACATCGCAACGAGGTCCTAAGAGGAACTGCATATGGTGAACGAAAACATTGTAACAGAAACAAGAGGTGGGAAGATAACGTCAACAATTGGATGGGATAAACAAGAAAGCTGGAGTGTAACAATGGGGACGCCATCAAGTTTGAGACCGCCTAGGTTTAGAAGACTTATTAATGATGATGATGAATGAATGAATGAATAAATGAATGAATAAATGAATGAATGAATGAATAAATGAATGAATGAATGAGCAGTAATTGCGGCTTATCGTAGGCTTGGCGATAAAGTGAACATGGGCTTAATATCAACTTAACACTTTCTTGTCGACTCAACTGAATAAGGAATCAGGTATCTAGCTTGCTGCATTGTGAACAATAAATCTATCTATCTATTGACCTTTCGAGCCGTAGCCGACCCATAGGGCGTAGACCAAGATACCCCTTCTCTTATCTTAATTTTTGTTCTAGCAGTTTTAAATTCTGTTAAAGATATTTTATCAAATCTCGCCATTTGTCTATGTTCTGTGCAAGCAGCTCCATCTCATTGAGGGAGCCGATTCCTGCTGCTCTTGCCTCTCTCATCAATGCTCTTCTTAGTGTCTCTCTAAGTCTTCCTCTTTTCCTCTTACTTGTTGTACGATGATACAATGCACTGATACGATGCACTGTAGATAGAAGATTGTGGAGGGACATGATCACCTACGCCAACCGGTATGGCACATGATGATGAGTAAGGTGAAATCTATTACTTTACTCCCCTGCGATTTTAAACCTGTTAGTGCACATCTTTTACTGGATGAAATATTGTGTGTACAAATGTGAACACTGTGATCGTGAAGCTTCGTGTTGATTCCATGACATCCCGCTGGTAAATTAAGATCAAGAAGACCTAAACTCTGACTGAACTGTGTCAAGTATTATTCACTCAAGAGTTGAGAACGGGTTGAACAGCTCAACCCTGCAGAGCTAAGCTGGGCGTCATATCATGTCTGTCAACGCAGCCTAGGCAATATAATGCTTGGAAGACTTCCGGCGGAAGTCCTACATCACTGCTGATCTCACTTTACAGTCTCGGTTTTAAAGGAAAATAAATGAAGAAAGGATGGGAGTGTTACATGTGTTTTATAGTGTGTCTTATTTCTGTTATGTCGTTTTTCTTTTTTATACTGCTGCATTCTAAATTATGATCTTTTTTCCTGTTTTTATCTTATTTTCTGTTTTCCCCTTGTTTTTATTTTACCATATTTCTGTTTTTATTCTAGTTTTTATCTTTTTTTTTTTTTTCTTTGCTTCCATTTACCTTTGTTTTTATTTGTGTGTTGTTCCTGTTTTGCCTTGATCCTTTCAATGTTACTGGGTTTTTTTTTTTAAACTTGTTAATATATTTAACTTTCTTTCTGTTTATGTTATTTATGTTTATTTTGTCCAGTGTCTATTTTTACCTTTGATTAACGTGCAATACAATGGTTGTTGTCTTAACAGCATATCACTAGAAAGAGTTTGGACACACTTTAAATGTTAAGTGGATATGTGTAGATGTGTGTATGTGCGAGTGTGTCTGCATGTGTGTGGTTGTGGTGATATTTGTTAATCTGATATTTCTTTTCACAAGAGCTTGTCGATATTTTTAAAACATATTGATTTCTGCTATAGAAAATAGCTATCTAATGCAAATTTAACTTTTGTTGTTCAATTGCAAACGTCGTTCTAATTAATATGGGGGAATTATTTTGTATTGCCGTTGAAACTAATAGCTTTCTAATACATGTATGACAAATTAATTTCTAAATAGAAAACATGTCGATTGCTCGGTAAAGCGTATGTTGACAAATTAACTTGAAATACAACTTCAACTGATAGCATGTACGAGATGGCATTATAGAATAGATTCAGTGGCTTCAGTCAGTGGTTCCCAAACTTTTTACAACCACGGCTCCCTTTGCTTGGAGATAAAAATATCCTGACGGTGCCCTATTGTAAAGTAAGATACGAGACTTGAACCAGCGTCTTAGCGCAGAGTTTTCTCCCATATGTGCTCCATCGTATATCCAGAAGTGTTCGGAGACGCCTCAAGCATCGAAACTCACGATCGTGTAAACTCTTATTCTTGCATTTTATTTGTGGGTAGGTTACTAGATTTAGCAGAAAGTAACAAACAGAAAGCACTACCCTGAATGTGAAAACGCTTACTCTCGTTTTCATTATATGCATTCATTAACATTAATTTAATGGACTCCCTGATGTGATATATCAAATGATAAATTACGATAGATTTAAAAATGTTAATGTAGAAACTCGTTTATGGTCTAAAAAATATGATACCTATGTGGATATTGTAATTTTATGATTTATAACCACTGAGTAGGCGCACGACAATATCCTCGACGCAGCGCCTTTGCTGAAATTTAGCTGCACTGCTGGGAGCCACGTCTCACACTTTGGGAACCACTAAATTAAACCAATATACGAGATCAAATTTGTCAACGTTTTTGTGGAATTTGGACAAATATCTACACTCAACATCAGTGTTGCACCGAACACTGTCTGATCATGCAGCCGCATATAAATTCAGTAGTTTAACCAAACCATTAGAGGAAAAAAATGAATTCTAAATTTGTGTATAACTTCAGGAAAGAAAACAACTGTTTAAAAATTCATCAAAATAGTTCATCTGTGACATATCTATGAGTTGTTGTTTTAAAGAAATACTTGATGAATCAATGAAGTCAAGCCTACAAGAACTATTTATATCTCATCATCAACTCTACAGACGCAACATTTCCTTGTCCAAGTAACTGTTGCTCTTTTTTTCTTTCCTTCCTTATTTGCCTATCAACGGCGAGGGGTGATATGATTTGTGGTCCGTTGCTCTTCTGTTCGCTTCTGCTGCTGTTATGTTTCCTAGTGTTTCTTATATACCATCAATCCATCTTTTTCGTGGTTGATCCTTGCGGCTGGTGTTCTTGTAACGTTTATTGAAAGTTCGTTGTACTGTGTTTTGATTTTACTGTCTTGTCCAGTGACCAAACTATTTTATCTTTTTCTTTTTTAAATACATTCTAAGGGAGGAGGAGAGTGTTATTCCTAGCTTTTTTAAAAAATAAATTCTTCATTTTTTATCTTGTCTCCGAGGCTGTTTCCTGTCATTCGTCTAACACATTTCATCTCTGTGGATGTTATTTTTCTTGCATCTAGGGTGCAGGACTGGCATTGGTAGTACAATATTGGGATGAAGATTGTATTGTAAAGTGCCAGTTTTACCTCCATAGTTATTTCCTTGTTGAATAATAGTGGTGATAGCTGTCCAATGAGTTGACAAGCTTTGTTGCATCTTGAGTCTATTTCTACTGTTTGTAATTATTGTTTGTCACTAGCCTTTATATGTGTTTAAATACATCTACTTGTTTTAGTTGTCTATATCTGTGTTGATGTTCTGTTTCTCTTTTGCAATATTCGTGACTTCTGTTTTGTTGATATTGATTTTCATGTTGTATTTCGTTGTGCTATGCTCTTGAGTCTATTTAAGTGTTCTTGTAGGTCTTTTATCTGTCCATGTATTAGTGCCTGATTGTCTGCAAAGAGAAGCTCGTTGATCTCATTGTCTCTCGTAAAAGCCAACTTTTATATATTGTACATGTATGTAATATACAGCAGGGAAGATAATACGCACCCCTATCTTGAACCTCATCTAACTTCGAAGTGGTCTGTGTAAACCTGCTGCTGTTCTGACTGTGCAGCTGCCGTTGATGTAGAGACTTTTAATCAGGCTGGTTAGGTGTTGGCTTACTTTATATGTCGTTAGTATCTCCCACAGTTGTTCTCTGTTTAACCGTAATTATTAATGTTATAATATTTCAAAATTACTAATTAATCATTACATATGTAACATGTAACAGCAGTAATGAGGTGGTTAGGGCGCTAGTACACTGACCACATTGGCTCACAGTAAGCTCCCACATTTGGAGAATTGGTTCGATCCCAGCTTGAAGTACACCCAGATTCTAGAAATAGGTACCAGATCATTTTTTTAAGAAATGAAGGTTGTCATCTGTGATAGAATAAATGCGGTTTGTTGATGAAAATCTCAGTCACTAACACTACGTTCCCCATTTACCACAAGGCGGTATTTTCCGTTTTGTTTCACATCTACAATTGCTTTATTGAAATTGTGTCTAGCAATTAATTAATGTAGAGATAGTCTATGCTATATTAATAACGTAAGCTGATTGCTTTGTGTATAAACGAGGCCATGGCATTTTTTATTCATTTGCTTGCGCCAGCTTTCACCTCTGACGAAGTCCCTATGACTAGGAATTGAATGTTACTTGTTAATCTCTTTTTTTCCTGACAGCCGTGTACACAGGGATCTCTCGCGCACAGGCAGATAACTCCGTGTTCAGAGGTACTTATTTTTTTTTTCGTAGATGAGCCATTGACGTTTCAAGCCGGCCTCGCTGCTGAGACCAGGAGGTGATCGCCGCAGAGAGACGTCACTAATAAAAATCCCAACTGGTGCAACCGAGATTTGAACTCACACCTTCTCTGTCTCGAGATCGGCGTCTTTCCTCGAGACCAACCAGTCCCCGGGCAATGGAAGGATATTGTTAGAGATGAGAGAGTAACATCAAGACAATCAGCAGCTGTTAGATTCTATCAATAGGGCCAAAGTCACCTTGACATTATTATAGATGGGAGTGGCATCAAGGAATTACCTAGCAGCAACGATGATGTGTTTCAGTGTGATAAAGCCTGACATTGCAATTGATGGGAACAGGCCGTGAAGATACTATCAGACAGCAGCTGGTAAAGTACATCGAAGGTAAATAGCCGGATATTGCAGTAGATAAGAGAGAAGTATCAAAAGATTAACTGAAAAAAAATAACCTGCAAGAAATACCAAGAAAACAAAAACGAACAATGTTACAGATTCACTGCAGTATCTTCTATGCGAAGGCGGCGCCTCACATGGTCATGTATCAGCAAACTAATTCATGTATTAATTCATGAAACAAATGTCACAGTAGAAGCTAAAGGAGCGTTATTAAAATTTCAGCGTTCTCGTGATCTAGTATTTGGTGCCTTATGAATACGCTGCTGCTGTCTCTTCTCTCCATAGTCCCACAAAATTCATGTAAACTCAAGGGCCACCTTCAATTTTCCGTGTCACATGAAGGCGCCGGTGATATTTAGTTCCGACGAGATTACTTTCAGGCGAACATGTCCCAGGTCGGCCCGTATTTGCCCGCTCTCTATATTGTCACCGAATTACATTATTCCTGACGTGCTCTTTGACCTTTAACTTTTGACGCGCCGCGCGATCGGTCACTTTGCGTGAGTCATAACCAGCAGTAAATCAATTTGACGGTGAGCTCGATATCAGAGATAGTAGAGCAGTGGTTTTCAAACCTTTAGTGTGAACACCTTAGTGTTTGCCGCTCATTGTTGCACCGCGATTTATTCTAAATTGTTGTTTTAATATCACCTCCAAGTAAATTAATCAGATAAGAAATTGTTATGTTCTCACATGTGTTATGTAGCTCACGCTTGACCTCCTCACCTACCCAATGGCTGGAAGTTATGGTGATACATAACTTCACTACGGGTCAACAGAGATGGTTTTCATCATACTTGTCTTTCATTTGTAAGAATTTATCCAAAAAAATTATAAATTACTGCGGAGATATAAGGTTGTGGTGAGACATGATCACCTATGCCATCTGCAGTCAGCACGGTAGTTGAGGCCCATGTTCTTGATAATGGTGATACTAATGATTATGATAATTATTATTATCTGATCATTTGATTAGATAAGTAAAACTTAAAGGAATCTTGGAGGGGAAAATACAAGGTAAAAGAGGCAGATGCCGACCAAGACTAACATGGACGAATAATATCAAAGATGGACACATCTGCCTATGACAACCTGCACCATCAAAGCAAAAGACAGAGCAGAATGGCGCTCCATGGTAGTAAACCTTCGTTGCGGAGATGGCACTCGATGATGATGAATAATTTGATCAGTCTTTGGGGCAACCCACGCAGTTCCTTCTGTTTGCTCCGTTTCCTTGATGTTGGCTGCCCAGCTCATCCCGTATCTTGACGCTGTAGCTCATCCCGTATCTTGACGCTGTAGCTCATCCCGTATCTTGACGCTGTAGCTCATTCCGTATCTTGACGCTGTAGCTCATCCCGTATCTTGACGCTGTAGCTCATTCCGTATCTTGACGCTGTAGCTCATTCCGTATCTTGACGCTGTAGCTCATTCCGTATCTTGACGCTGTAGCTCATTCCGTATCTTGACGCTGTAGCTCATTCCGTATCTTGACGCTGTAGCTCATTCCGTATCTTGACACTGTAGCTCATCCCGTATCTTGACGCTGTAGCTCATTGAATGATAGATTTTATCAGACATGAGGAACATCTTAAGTAAGCATCTCAGTTTTCGTTTCTTCGCGATAATAAGTTTATCAAGTTACCATTTTCTGCTCGGATTATGTACTGTATCTCTTCGTGTGCATTATTCTCAAAATGAGAAATATCTTGGATTTTAAGAAATCAACTCAAATACTTTAAATTGCATTGTAATTCGACAGTTAAGGTCTATATATCACCAGCTTACTTGAAGATGGAGATGACAGGGACTTGCATGTATATAATGTTAGTTCTGGTCGTCGTATTACTGTCTCTCCATCTCAGTTTTAATTTTTTCCAGAGCTGCTAAAGTTTGTGAAATTCTTGCTTCTATCTCAGGTTTAGAACCGTCATATGAGATAATCAGACCCTGATTTGGATTAGAACAAACGTTTCGTGTAAGCTTCAGTTAAACCAGAAATATTTAACAAATCTCTTTATATTAGTTCCACGCAAGGCACACTCTTAGTATGAGTCATCTTAATTTGCTTGCTTGCTTGTTTGCGTTCGCCCGTTGACTAAAGGAGTACACCTCTTCATCATCCGCCCTTAAAAAGACGTTATGTGGACGTGTGTGGGTTGTGTTGCGGTTTGCAGTATAACTGTGATATTTGCGACTATCGACCCAACACATCCGACTTCAGCATAACATTTTTGAGTACCGGGTTGTCTTCCCTCTTCGATCCCTACTCGCTTGGCCAGACTAGACAGGTTAGTCTGTTACTAGAGTCACCACGGAGAGGTGGAGCAGGGTCTGGATGGTTCTGGTTCACCGAACCTGGCGCAAGCCATCAGCTGTGGGTCGCTGACAACTTCCAGCTCTGTTGCTGTGAGGTGCGCCTTCGCCTCCTGATCTTAGTTTAAAAGTGATAAGTAGCAGCAACATGGATCGATATTTCTCTTCTTCTTTCCGTTTGTCTGATAACTGCACTTCTTTGTGTCGTCCAATAATAAAAGGTCGTTATAAGTGGGTCGTTTCGCAGGTTAGAACAGGCTACAATATTTGTCTTTCAGTCCAACGCCTCCGATATAAACACATTTTTTACTGCTGAGTTTCCCTTTCTTCTTAGATATCTTATCGGTTGACTTGACTGGTTCCTCTGATCCATAATCACTCTGAAGGGTGTACTAACATCTTCATCAGTTCTGGTTCACTGATCCCTACGTAAGTAACCAGCCTTAATTCTCACAGCTTTCAGCAGAAACACACATCGGTGTGTTGGATTCAGATTTGATATTAAGAAAAGCATAGGAACTGAGGAAAACCAGATAATGAACTGAATTATAATTCGTGGTGAAGTGAAGTCAATGTTGAAAAGATAAAATTTTATTTTATTTTGAAAGAATTAAAGAACTGAACAAATTGAGGGTCAGCCATACAAGCAAGAGCCGTATTCAAGCATCCATCCACGGGGAAGGACAACCCGAAAAGCAAACCACTTCTGCTTAGCCGCTCCATCGGGAGAAGGAAAGGTTATGGGAGAACACCCAGAAAGAAACTACGGGCAGGGTGGACCCAACAGCCCTGGCCGGTATCCGCCCTACGAGAAGGAAAGGCTATGGGAGAACACCTAGAAGGAAAGGGTAGCGTGGACCCAACAGCCCTGGCCAGCATCCACCCTACGAGAAGGGAAGGCTATGGGAGAACACCCAGAAGGAAAGGGCAGGGTGGACCCAACAGCCCTGTTCGGCATCCGCCCTACGAGAAGGGAAGGCTATGGGAGAACACCTAGAAAGAAATGGCAGGGTGGACCCAACAGCCCTGTTCGGCATCCACCCTACGAGAAGGGAAGGCTATGGGAGAACACCTAGAAAGAAATGGCAGGGTGGACCCAACAGCCCTGTTCGGCATCCGCCCTACGAGAAGGGAAGGCTATGGGAGAACACCTAGAAAGAAATGGCAGGGTGGACCCAACAGCCCTGTTCGGCATCCACCCTACGAGAAGGAAAACTCCTACGTCAAAACAATATCTAACCTGCCGAAATCAGAGTGTATCAGCCACGGCGCAGGTTCCTCTTCTTCTTCTATCCTTCCTCTGCTGCCGTTGGCGTCGAGGGGAGATACAATCTGCGATTCTTTGCTCTTCTGTTGGCGCTTCTGATGTTATTCCTCCTAGTGACTCTAGTATTCCCTTTATCTATCTCTTTCTCGATCTTCCTCTTAATCTGGCATTTTCGTAGCGTTTATTTAAGGCTCTTTGAGTCATTGTTAGTTCTTTTTGTCTTGTTATGCGGCCGACGCAGGTTTAGGGAAAAATCAGCATACACACGCATATGCTGACCATGCGACCAGCTCATCGTGTCGTAATATAGGTCTTATCTCTCCATCATGAAACAAGACAAACAGAAGTCAAGTTCGCATGATCACAAAACTTGAACGCTGAAGAAAAATAAGTTGAAAAATGAAAATAGAATGAATGATAATCGATATTATAGCATCGAATATATAATTATAGAATAATAAAAGGAAAATTATTATAATAATTAAACTACCCTCCACAATAACATCATCATCATATACCATACCGGTTAGCGTAAGCGATCATGTCCCTCCTATCTCCAGTGCATCGTATCAGTTCTGTTGTTGACTGTTTTCCATGCCATGAAACCATGCTATCCAGTATTTTCTCCCCTTGTCGTCCGCGATCTCTCTTTCCCTTTATTTTGCCAGTTGTAACCAAGTATTCCAACTTTCCTCTTCTCATAATGTGCCTGAAAAATGTTGTTTCTTTCTAATGTTTTTTTAGGAGCTCCCACAATAACAGAGCTCAATAATTATTATTTCAACATGACAGTGTGACAACTTCTAATTCTATCCTTTGTGAGTAGTTTTTACTGCAAGAGAAGTTATAGATCTACAGTTTGTTGTTCGCGTCTCTTCTCTATTTTTACATTTCTCGTAACAAACATTATGACTAAATAAAATGACTCATGACTACGAACATTTTGTTCCCTTTTATTAGCTTTAAGTATGTGTTTTCTTCTTCTCTCGCTGTAAAATGAATTTGTTTTTGTGCTACGCTACAGTTTACAGACTTCAGTCTAATACTTCGACTTTGTCTGCTAGGTATATTCGTGGAATCGAATTTTTACAAATTCTTTCCTCTATTTTGGCTTTGACAGAACTAGTGTTCTGTTTTCGAGACCCGCTTTGATGAATTTTAGTCTTAATCCGATCTGGTTTGCTGACAAAACAGTGTTTTGAGGGTAACGATTAAGTTTAATGTGGTGTTTTAAAATGTAACACTATCTTAGTGTATAAGTTATGTTTGTGTTTAGTTTATATATATATAATACACATACAAAGTCTATTCACAAACACAAATATATTGTAGCAGTTGTAAGTTAGTCCAAGGCTCCAGAAACACTGCAAACGAATTAAAATCCTTAATTGCTCAACCGCCCGTGTCAGTGGAATCATCGGAATAAAACTCATTTCATTGAAGGATCCAAACAAAGAAAGGCAACTGCAGTCCCCATCATAGCAGCTACATCACACGCCAAAAGACATAAAACGTAGCCTTGCCGCTCCGAAAGTGAACGCAGCCAAACTGTTCTTCGTCATACGATATATTCATTCATCGTAAACAATCGGAATATCGAAACACAATCCGGATGACATACACAGCTCTCGGTGTGCACAGCACTAAACTCAGTAGTTCAAGCAGCAAGCCGGACTTGGAATATAAGGAAACTGCAACAATGAACACTTTTTAAACAGAACCTCAACGGTTCCTGTCGCCTATCCTCCATATTGACCGGAAGTCCACACAAACAAAATGATTATTTTTTTATTTACACAGCTGGTAAACACTATACATAATTTTATTTTGTATTTATTTATTTATTAACATTTTAATTTTCGTACAACTATACATCTGGTTATTGAAGAAGTAGATCGTGCCCACAACCCAAGTCTGAAGTGCGGTATACAGTACACAGGCTGAGATCCGCTGGAGATGCAGGGAGGTAATAGCAAGCAGACTGGTCATTGGGGTGATGAGTTGTGTTCAGACCTGGAGTTATCTTTATTTGCTCATGAGATGTTTCTGCGTTGTTAGGAAGCGAACACAGAATTAAACCTCGATACGGACATTTATCTTACCTTCATACCGATATTGCCCTTGGGCTTCGCATAAGATACACTCTGGCCTTTCTTTGTTCTTTTACATGAAAGCAGGTATAGATGGTGGTGGGGAGGGGAAGATGTGAATATTCTTTCTTTCATCTAACATCCCTTGCACTCTCTTTCTTCACACTCAACAAAAAAGCGGCATAGTTCTTACATTCCCGTATTTTCATATTTGCTACTATTGTCTAAGGTTTCTTCCTTAGACAGGACTTCCGGTGCGTGACTGTGCTGGCAACACGATGAAATTTGCGATGGGAGTCAAATTTAAATTATAAAAAAGACCCAGAAGAAGATGTATAGATGTAGTGACAGAGACATGTAACAACAAAGGAAAATCACTAATTCAGACAGTTCGAGCAGCGCAAGAACGACAAATGATATAAACCACGACACCTTTTCGGTACCAGTGAGAAAGAGAAAAGAGGAAGAAGAAGTCTGAGGTTTTTTTTAATCGACGCGAGACTATGTCATAATCTCTATCTATCTATCTATCTATCTATCTATCTATCTATCTATCTATCTATCTATCTATCTATCTATCTATCTATCTATCTATCTATCTATCTATCTATCTATCTATCTATCTATCTATCTATCTATCTATCTATCTATCTATCTATCTATCTATCTATCTATCTATCTATCTATCTATCTATCTATCTATCCGTCCGTCCGTCCGTCCGTCCGTCCGTCCGTCCGTCCGTCCGTCCGTCCATCCATCCATCCATCCATCCATCCATCTATCCATTCATCTACCTACCTACCTACCTACCCACCTATCCATCCATCCCACCCATCCATCTCTGACTGTTTCTACCTGCCTGCCTGTCTGTCCACTCATTCAATCTCCCATCCGTCTCACCATTCCATCTATTTTAATTATCCTCTCTTTCTCTCTCTCGCGCGCTCTCTCTCTCTCTCTCTCTCTCTCTCTCTCTCTCTCTCTCTCTCCCTCTCCCTTCTTTTCGGCCGTGCTTGCACATCCCATTTATCAAATGGTAGGAGAGAAAGCTGCAGTGACCGATATCTCCTGAGAGGTGTGACCTATTCACTGTCGCTGTTATGCGCGTATCGGGGCTGTCCGTGTAGGTGTTTATGTTTTCCCATGATCTCCTATCCACAGTTTATGTATCAATGTCTGCTGTAATTTGTAGTCAACATAATCCATCCTATACCATCTCCCTCTGTCGTTCACCATTTTATTTCTCAGTATTTCGTTCGCAGTCACTGTGTTATCATTTCACCCAGTCTTTCACATCTTCTCTTTTCATTATTTCATTCGCAGTCACTGTGTTGTCATTTCACCCAGTTTTTCACATCTTCTCTATTCCAGTATTTCGTTCGCAGTCACTATGTTATCATTTCACCCAGGGTTTCACATATTATCTTTTCCAGTATTTCGTTCGCAGTCACTGTGTTATCATTTCACCCAGTCTTTCACATCTTCTATTTTCCTGTATTTCGTTCGCAGTCAACGTGTTATCATTTCATCCAGTGTTTCACATATTCTCTTTTCCAGTATTTCGTTCGCAGTCACTGTGTTATCATTTCACCCAGTCTTTCACATCTTCTCTTTTCCAGTATTTCGTTCGCAGTCACTGTGTTGTCATTTCACCCAGTCTTTCACATCTTCTCTTTTCCAGTATTTCGTTCGCAGTCACTGTGTTATCATTTCACCCAGTCTTTCACATATTCTCTTTTCCAGTATTTCGTTCGCAGTCACTGTGTTATCATTTCACCCAGTCTTTCACATCTTCTCTATTCCTGTATTTAGTCCGTAGACACAGTGGCCACCTATTCTTTCTCTGTTGTGTACACACACAAGTGGATGTAAGAAGATTAGATCATAGCCAGCTATATATTTACTAAGGCCTGCGGACAGAAAAATATAACCGGAAAATCCACCAACTTGCGTGACGTTTTCAGCTTTGCAAACGGGGGTGTTTGTAGGTAGAGTGATATCAGCTGCCTATAGTTGAAAACATCATGCTAGTTGGTGGGTTTTCCGATTTTACATTATACCCGCAGGCCTTGGTAAATCTATAGTTGGCTTTTTATTAGATTCACCTGACTGGTAACCTGTAAAAGGAAACCATAAACGATGAAAGATGCGACAATAGAAGACAGAGAGTAACAAATATGACAGAGAGAGAGAGAGAGAGAGAGAGAGAGAGAGAGAGTGGGAGTGAGAGAGAAATGTCAACGAAAGAACTAAGACGGGTGTCGAGTACTCAATGTGGGTGTTTGTTGTCTGAAACTGTCTGAAACTGTCTGAAACTCCATTTCAGTAATGTTCAGAAACGGTGATAGTAAAATGGTTAATGTCTGCTTCTTCAATTGACTTAGTTTAAAAAAAAAAGTAAATTGCCCCCGTCACGCCAAGTGGCGTATAGGGATGTGGTGACCATATATTTTATATACCTTCGGCACATCACATGATTTTTGGTGTAATGTGGTCGGTATTACGCCCGTGCCGCTTTACTTTCCCAGAAAAAAATCCGGTACCCATTAAAGGGTGGGTGAACCGGGAAGCCGTCGGTCGGGATCGAACCGTACCTCTTGTCCTTTGTAGTCCAATTCACTAACCACTGAGCTATCACGGCTCCCTTTCTGTTGACTTAGGTCCAGATTTAATTCTTAAATCACAGCTCTTTGTTTTTATCTCAAAGTATCATTTTAATTCTAATCTTGGAAATCTAACAGCGTTTATGGATGAAGATATGCTGAGCCTAGTACATTCCACTCATTCTTAAAACTGATTTTATAAGTGGTTTCTATTTGTGGCGCCGCTTACAGCGTGTATTCATTTTTAGATGTAGTAAACATTTATATATGAACAATATTTTAGTAGTTATGTTCTCGTTGTAAAGGATTGTAATTTTTCGATTTCGGGGGATTCCATATTTAACCACAAATGTTCTTAAATTTTAAGATACAGTGTCTTCAAATCACATTGAATTGTATAATAGAAACAGTATGTGTATCTTTCAAGACATGAATGTGCAGATGAACTAAAATATCAATGATAAACAACTGTGAAATACGCACATTATAATTTATTGATGTTTTTAACGTCATAGCTTAAGTATATCTACTAATCACGTAAAACCATACCATTTTTAATTTTTTTTTTTTAATTCTCCCTCATTTAGCTTTACTGCAGCTTCGCGTGTTTACACATTCATTTGCATTTCTTTGCCTTAACCCCTTTAGTATTCAGCTTCATAAAATTGATACAACGGTAGATAATTTTTGTTGAAAATGTAAAGCAGACTAGCGTGATACCCATTAGCCACAAAATGTACCGATCGTCGTGGAAACAAAATTGGATATTAATATCACATTTCCCATATGTGAACAACTTTAAAGCAGAAACTGAGGCCATCAGAGATGCTGCAACACTGTCTACTCAACACAAAAATAACAAACACAATAAATTGGTGATTCTGACTGATGCACTGTCAGTATTATCAGCTCTAAAAACCCTTAGAACAATGAACTAGATGACTTGAGAACAACCCTGGACCAATTGTGCAATAACTTCCAGAGAGTAGTCATTAAGTGGATACCATCACACTGTAATATACACGGGAACGAACGCGCAGACAAATTAGCTAAAAAGGGAGGGAGAATAACCCCAAGAGAACCATCCCCACAGTTAATGATGAACCCAAATCCATCCTCATGGGTCAGTTCCATGAAAAATGGAAACGAGAACACCCAAAGCATAACGAGAGGTACGGATACCACCAACTATCAAGGAGGGATAAAGTCATCATACTTCGCCTACGCAATGGCCACAATAGAATGAGAAATCACATGTTCACCAAATTCAAAATAGGTACAACCAGCCTATGCCACTGTACTCAGGACAATATGACTACAAAACATGTTCCACAGGATTGCCCCCAGTACACAGGCCTGAGAAGAGCAATGTGGTCCACGCCCACCTCCCTGGAAGAAAAACTATATGGGGCAATCGATTCGCTTAAACAGACAGCTGCCTTCATGAGGGAGTCTGGAATCCTATTCTGATTGAGTCTTGATCGCAGAGAGAGATATGTGATGAAGTGAAAAACAAACAAATGAAAAGACGATTGGTGGCCACATAGATCGGATGTCTCAGAAGAATGTTTAAAGTTCCCTGGACAGCTTAAAAGACCAACGAAGACATTTTCATAGAGGACAACTCAAAAAGGGAGCTCATAAAAAACACCAGAAAGAAACAATGGGCATTTTTCGTGCACATCACGAGAGAGAAAAGTGATAGTACTTGGTTACAGCTGGAAAAATACGGGAAAAGAGAGATCGCGGACGACAAAGAGAAGAGATACTACATAGCTTGGTGCCGTGGCATGGAAAACAGTCAACAACAGAACTGATACGATGCACTGTGGATAGAAGATTATGGATGGACATGATAGCGTACGCCAACCACATAAAAATACATACAGATACATAAAAATGATTAAATTAAACATGTATATATTTTTTTTTAATAATGCTCAGCTGCGTTGTTTGCTACATTAAGTGTTAACGACATCGTGTTAACGTCAAGATGCTAATGGTCAATGCCACTCTTTGGTATGTAACTGATGTTGTTCTCTCCTAGGGAAAATATCTTAAAGCCCTCGTGTTGCTTTCGCTGAAGATTCCATATTCCTCTCTTCCCTACCTCCACCCTTACATCTCCTCCCCTCAAACAAAATAACCCCAGATGCAACTGGTGATCTAAACTAATTTACCAATGTTCTACAACACAGTCTCCATTCCAAAAGTATGCTACCCATTTGAGACCTAGAGGCTAGACTCAAGAACTATCAGAAAAATTACTGCTGAAACTAAGTGTGTTAGATACATGGCAAACAGCTCGAGAAATAAGATCAGAAATGTATAACTGAGAAAAACGCTAGGAATAATTCACGCCATTAAATACGTAAAGAAAAAACAGATAAAATGTTTAGCCACGTGATAAGAACGAAAGATCAAAACATCAACACGGGTGGGGGGACACAGGGGTGAAAGAGGTATATGTAGTTGTTTAAGAGGTAAGACGTCAGTCTCTGGACAAGAAGATCCTAGGTTCGATTCCCACACCAAAGACTAGAACAATTTTCCAGAAAAAAATATAATCCATCTTCCGTGTGGGTTTACTTGAACCTGATCTCAGAGATTCTATGTCTAGCCCTCTCGAATAACTGCAAAGAACAGAAGATCCCGTGTGCGTTATGTGCACGTTAAAGAACACTTAACAATTTGAAATTGAAAAGGGTAGGCTAAAAATGGCCGATATCCGGGAAGAATTCTTCTTCCTCTTCTACCTTTTTAGCTCCCAGTAGAGCATAGGTCTTCAACAAACACTTTCCATGTCGTTCTGTTTTTTGCCATTCTTTTAAGATCATTCCATGTCTTCCCCATCATCTTCACCTCTGCTTTTATCTGTCTTCTCCAAGAATCCCTTGGTCTTCCTCTTTGTCTTTTCCCCTGGGGATTCCAAAAAAGGGCCTGTTGTGTAATACTCTCAGTTGGCTTCCGTAATGTGTGTCCTATCCAGCGCCATCGTCTTCGCTGTATCTCTTTTTCCACTGGTGTTTGACTGGTACATTTCCATAATTCTATGTTAGTGATTTTGTCCTGCCATTTCCATCCTTTTATTCTACGTAAGCTTCCATTGGAAGAATTAGTAGGAAATAAATATACCCAAAACGTTAACACTCTCGGCGATAAAAATGGGAATATTTCTGAAATCTGAGAATATCTGCCTGTATGGTGAAGGACACCTTAGCACTCTGCTACCGGTGTATAAAATAGAAACAAATAGTTATATTCACGTACATTTCAGTGTCTTGGGACTTCGCTAGAGGTATAAAGCTGGCGAGTGCAAACAAATAAAGCACAAGAAACGAGTCTACAATAAATTTTGCAATACCAAACAGGAGGGTCAACCGGAAAGAGGAATATAAGACACACTAAAAAATATAACAGCAGTAAAGGTTAATTAAAGAGCAAAAAACAGCAAATTATTATCTCTCCTCTACGTTGAAAGGCAGATAAGGAAGGAAAGAAGGAGAAAAAGACAAATGTTCTAGTTTCCATTTAGTAAGGAGCCACGTTACAGCAGTGATAAGTGAATTGGTCTACTTAGGTCGAGTTGACTGGTCACTGAAGTCAAGTTTACTGGTATACTGGGGTCAAGTTGACTAGTCTACTAAGGCCAATTTAACTGGTCTACTTAGGTCAAGTTGACTGGTCTACTGAGGTCAAGTTGACTGGTCAACTGAAGCAAAATGGACTGGTCTACTAAGGTCACGGGAGCCGCGATAGCTCAGTGGTTAGCGAACTGGACTACAAAGGACAAGAGGTAGGGTTCGATCCCAACCGACGGCTTCCGGTTCACCCAGCCTTTAATGGGTACCGGATTTTTTTTCTGGAAAGTAAAGCGGCACGGGCGTAAGACCGACCACATTACCCCAAAAATCATGTGCCGAAGGTCTGTAAAATGTATGGTCACTAACACCATATTCCCAATACGCTACTTGGCGTGACAGGGGTACTTTACTTTTTTTATTTTTTACTAAGTTGGTTGGTCTCCTAAAGTCAATTAATTGGTCTACAAAGTTCAAATTGACTGGTCTACTAAGGTCAAGTTGACTGCTCTACTAAGGCTAAGTTGACTGATCTACTAAGGTCAGGTTGACTGATATACTAAGGCCAAGTTGACTGGTCTACTAAGGCCAAGTTGACTGATCTACTAAGGTCAGGTTGACTGATCTACTAAGGTCAAGTTGACTGGTCTACTAAGGCCAAGTTGACTGATCTACTAAGATCAGGTTGACTGATCTACTAAGGCCAAGTTGACTGATCTACTAAGTTCAGGTTGACTGATCTACTAAGGTCAGGTTGACTGATCTACTAAGGTCAGGTTGACTGATCTACTAAGGTCAGGTTGACTGATCTACTAAGGCCTGGTTGACTGGTCTACTAAGGTCAGGTTGACTGGACTACTAAGGTTAGGTTGACTGGTCTACTAAGGTCAGGTTGACTGGTCTACTCAGGTCAGGTTGACTGGTCTACTAAGGTCAGGTTGACTGGTCTACTAAGGTCAGGTTGACTGGTCTACTAAGGTCAGGTTGACTGGTCTACTGAGGTCAGGTTGACTGGTCTACTGAGGTCAAGTTGACTGGTCTACTAAGGTCAGGTTGACTGGTCTACTGAGGTCAGGTTGACTGGTCTACTAAGGTCAGGTTGACTGGTCTAGTAAGGCCAAGTTGACTGATCTACTAAGGCCAAGTTGACTGATCTACTAAGGCCAAGTTGACTGATCTACTAAGGTCAGGTTGACTGGTCTACTGAGGTCAGGTTGACTGGTCTACTAAGGTCAGGTTGACTGATCTACTAAGGCCAAGTTGACTGATCTACTAAGGTCAGGTTGACTGGTCTACTAAGGTCAGGTTGACTGATCTACTAAGGTCAGGTTGACTGATCTACTAAGGTCAGGTTGACTGATCTACTAAGGTCAGGTTGACTGGTCTACTAAGGTCAGGTTGACTGGTCTACTAAGGTCAGGTTGACTGATCTACTAAGGCCAAGTTGACTGATCTACTAAGGTCAGGTTGACTGGTCTACTAAGGTCAGGTTGACTGATCTACTAAGGTCAGGTTGACTGGTCTACTAAGGTCAGGTTGACTGATCTACTAAGGTCAGGTTGACTGATCTACTAAGGTCAGGTTGACTGGTCTACTAAGGTCAGGTTGACTGATCTACTAAGGCCAAGTTGACTGATCTACTAAGGCCAAGTTGACTGGTCTACTAAGGTCAGGTTGACTGATCTACTAAGGTCAGGTTGACTGGTCTACTGAGGTCAGGTTGACTGGTCTACTAAGGCCAAGTTGACTGATCTACTAAGGTCAAGTTGACTGATCTACTAAGGTCAGGTTGACTGGTCTACTAAGGTCAGGTTGACTGATCTACTAAGGCCAAGTTGACTGATCTACTAAGGCCAAGTTGACTGGTCTACTAAGGTCAGGTTGACTGATCTACTAAGGTCAGGTTGGCTGGTCTACTAAGGTCAAGTTGACTGATCTACTAAGGTCAGGTTGACTGGTCTACTAAGGTCAAGTTGACTGATCTACTAAGGTCAGGTTGACTGGTCTACTAAGGTCAGGTTGACTGATCTACTAAGGCCAAGTTGACTGATCTACTAAGGCCAAGTTGACTGGTCTACTAAGGTCAGGTTGACTGATCTACTAAGGTCAGGTTGACTGGTCTACTAAGGCCAAGTTGACTGATCTACTAAGGTCAGGTTGACTGGTCTACTAAGGCCAAGTTGACTGATCTACTAATGTCAGGTTGACTGGTCTACTAAGGTCAGGTTGACTGATCTACTAAGGTCAGGTTGACTGGTCTACTAAGGTCAGGTTGACTGATCTACTAAGGCCAAGTTGACTGATCTACTAAGGCCAAGTTGACTGGTCTACTAAGGTCAGGTTGACTGATCTACTAAGGTCAGGTTGACTGGTCTACTAAGGCCAAGTTGACTGATCTACTAAGGTCAGGTTGACTGGTCTACTAAGGCCAAGTTGACTGATCTACTAAGGTCAGGTTGACTGGTCTACTAAGGTCAGGTTGACTGGTCTACTAAGGTCAGGTTGACTGGTCTACTAAGGTCAGGTTGACTGGTCTACTAAGGTCAGGTTGACTGGTCTACTAAGGTCAGGTTGACTGGTCTACTAAGGTCAGGTTGACTGGTCTACTAAGGTCAAGTTGACTGGTCTACTAAGGTCAAGTTGACTGGTCTACTAAGGTCAGGTTGACTGGTCTACTAAGGTCAGGTTGACTGATCTACTAAGGTCAAGTTGACTGGTCTACTAAGGTCAGGTTGACTGGTCTACTAAGGTCAGGTTGACTGGTCTACTAAGGTCAAGTTGACTGATCTACTAAGGTCAAGTTGACTGGTCTACTAAGGTCAAGTTGACTGGTCTACTAAGGTCAGGTTGACTGATCTACTAAGGTCAGGTTGACTGGTCTACTAAGGTCAAGTTGACTGATCTACTAAGGTCAAGTTGACTGGTCTACTAAGGTCAGGTTGACTGATCTAATAAGGTCAAGTTGACTGATCTACTAAAGTCAAGTTGACTGGTCTACTAAGGTCAGGTTGACTGGTCTACTAAGGTCAGGTTGACTGATCTACTAAGGCCAAGTTGACTGATCTACTAAGGTCAGGTTGACTGGTCTACTAAGGTCAAGTTGACTGATCTACTAAGGCCAAGTTGACTGATCTACTAAGGTCAGGTTGACTGGTCTACTAAGGTCAAGTTGACTGATCTACTAAGGTCAGGTTGACTGGTCTACTAAGGTCATGTTGACTGATCTACTAAGGCCAAGTTGACTGATCTACTAAGGTCAGGTTGACTGATCTACTAAGGTCAAGTTGACTGATCTACTAAGGTCAGGTTGACTGGTCTACTAAGGTCAGGTTGACTGATCTACTAAGGCCAAGTTGACTGATCTACTAAGGTCAAGTTGACTGGTCTACTAAGGTCAGGTTGACTGATCTACTAAGGTCAGGTTGACTGGTCTACTAAGGTCAGGTTGACTGATCTACTAAGGTCAAGTTGACTGGTCTACTAAGGCCAAGTTGACTGATCTACTAAGGTCAAGTTGACTGGTCTACTAAGGTCAGGTTGACTGATCTACTAAGGTCAGGTTGACTGGTCTACTAAGGTCAAGTTGACTGGTCTACTAAGGTCAAGTTGACTGGTCTACTAAGGTCAAGTTGACTGGTCTACTAAGGCCAAGTTGACTGGTCTACTAAGGTCAAGTTGACTGGTCTACTAAGGTCAAGTTGACTGGTCTACTAAGGTCAAGTTGACTGGTCTACTAAGGTCAAGTTGACTGGTCTACTAAGGTCAAGTTGACTGGTCTACTAAGGTCAAGTTGACTGGTCTACTAAGGTCAAGTTGACTGGTCTACTAAGGTCAGGTTGACTGGTCTACTAAGGTCAGGTTGACTGGTCTACTAAGGTCAAGTTGACTGGTCTACTAAGGTCAAGTTGACTGGTCTACTAAGGTCAGGTTGACTGATCTACTAAGGTCAAGTTGACTGGTCTACTAAGGTCAAGTTGACTGATCTACTAAGGTCAAGTTGTCGGGTTCGAAATCGATCGACGACTTTGAAGTTCATCCAATCATCAATGGGTAGCGGATTTTGGGGGGAAAGAAATACAACGCACTGGTGTTGTGCTGACTACACTACAAATAAATGTGCTAGTGGTAAAAAAATACGGACACTACGAGGTGCGACTATGCTCTCTCACTTCTTCCATCCCGAACTTTCAGTACAAAAATAAATTTGAAAACCTATATTTACGATGTTATCCCATTACTAGGGTCTGCCGTCCTGTGGGAGGAGGGACGGGGAAAGGGGGGAACGACGACATATGGGACCGAAGAATAAAGACTGTTTGTCCTGAGCAGTCTCCACGAGGCGTTTTGGTCTGAATTTTCATTTCATCGCGAATATAAAATATATATTTTTTATATCGAACCCAAGTTCTGTTGAGCCTCATGACGAGTTTTAGATTCGACAGCCTGTTTTTTTGTTTTTTTGTTCGCCAGCTTTTACCTCTGACGAAATCCCTAGAGACTAGGAACTGAATTTTACGTGTTAATCCATTTTTCCCTGGCAGCCGTGTGCACAGGGGTCCCTCACCGCACAGGCAGATAACTCCGACTTCGGAGGTACTCATATTTTTTCCATCGATGAATAATTGACGTTTCAAGCTGGGCCTCGCTGCTGAGACCAGTAGTGGTTGCCGCAGAGAGAAATCATCAATAAAAATCCCAGCAGGTGTAGCCGGGATTTGAACCCACAACCTCTCTGTCTGGAAGCCGACTTCTTGCCTCGAGACCAACCAGTCGCCCGACCGCCTGTTTTAACGACGCCTGTTTACGTTTGAATAAAGCCCAACGGCCAAGATCTGAATTTGCAGAATTTCGTTCATTCTCAACGGCGGCCGTTATTATTAGCTTTTACTAGCACAATGCCTGGAGTATAAGCTCAGAACACAATCTGGTCGTGCTTTCTCCCTGCATCGAAGGTTGGCGACAATGGAGATTCATTTCACTCTGACTCTTGTGGACGCTGTCTAAATGAACCAAATTAGTAAATAACCATGCGTCCACTAACGCAGAGGGAGATCAACACCTTCTTTGACAAACTATCCAAATAGTAAATTATATGTTTCGTCATATATTCGTATATATCTGGTAGAACTTTTAGTTTAAAATACTTGTCATAACATGACTTGTCAGCATCGGTGAGACTCCGGAAGTTCGTGATAGTTAGGAGGGTCTTTATCTGTTGTTTGATGTGTGATGGTGATGGTCTAATCCCCAACTAATTACTACATCAAGCTTGGGCAGATGGTGCTCGTAAACCTGGGAGGGCCGACCATCTTAGGGCAGAATCCCCCTACAGAAAAGACAATCTGCTGCCTTGCAGGAAGATTGGGGACAATCAAAGACTAAGGAAAGCAAACCTGAATAAAATGCTGGATGAAATCGGATGCACTGGGCCACTGGCGCAGAACACAGTGCAACGTTTTAACAAGTAATCAATGGGATTGGATCTAACAGACTCTAATTATGATATAAACTACCGCTGACCGAAAAGGCTTCAGAAACAGCTGAATATAATACACTGCATTCGATTCACTTTAACAGACAGCTGATTTCATTAGGGAGTCTGAAATCCTACTCTGATTGAGTCTTGATCGCAGAGAGAGAGAGAGAGAGAGAGAGAGAGAGAGAGAGAGAGAGAGAGACAGCGTCGCAAACATTTCCTGAAGAATAATCAGAACAATGCCAGATATTCTTTGGAACCTTGCAAATTTTATCGTACATATTTGTCACACACATCGCAAATGTTTTCTATTTCCAGAGCCATCGAAGATTGTAGAGCACTTATCGTCAGGGGATACCGTCCATGTTAAGGAGGGTGAGACTGTGGAGCTGGTGTGCAACGTCACTGGTTATCCCCTTCCAACAGTCACGTGGTATCGCACTCACACAGGGCTCATGGAAGATGAAGACGACCAGGGAAGAAAACGTAAGTTTTCCATGAGTTTTATTCTTCTTCTATCTATCTATCTATCTATCTATCTATCTATCTATCTATCTATCTATCTATCTATCTATCTATCTATCTATCTATCTATCTATCTATCTATCTTTCTCTCTCGCACGCGCGCTTTCTCTCTCTCGCACGCGCGCTTTCTCTCTATCTCTCTCTCCTTTGTGCATTACAGCGGCGAAGACACTGTGACCTGTGTTTCTCTCTCTCTTTTTTTCTCTCTCTTTCTCGCTCTCTCTATCTCTCTCTCTCTCTCTCTCTCTCTCTCTCTCTCTCTCTCTCTCTCTTCTTTTGTATATTACAGAATCTAAGAAAAATGTAAATGCACTTAACAGAGAATTATGAGTTTTCTGGACATGTCATTTGTGTGTGTTTTGAGTTGTTGAGTTATTGAGTTATTTGTGGGTCAACATCATTGCACTCCGAACATGTCCATAGGTGCTCAGATCCCCTCCTCAGCAATTCCCGCTGTCTCCAGCGACTGACGACTACAGTTCTATGTTAGTTGATAAGTCTTCTTACACGCCCACTAAGTTTCTCGTTTCTGGCTGTGCCCATCTTAACTCCCATCTCTTTCATCCGAAGGAGTCACGTGCCCTACCCCCATCTTGGAGTGCATTGATGATGTTCGCCCGATCCAATGGCTGACCGTTTTCAACGACAGCGCAGCTAGCAAACCTGTCCGCTCTTTCATTTCCCCGTACTCCCACATGTCCAGGAACGTAGACAAAGGTGACCCTACGTATTTTTTCCTTCTGCAACGACTCTACCCATTGCCTGCGTACAAAGCCCGCCTCCACTTTTATTTTTATCATGCTCATCGGATCACTCCGCATGCAGGCGTGTGTGTAGTCTTGTGACTCTGACTAGATGAATGCCCTGGTCACTGCCATCACCTCCATCGTCATGTTACTCGTGGACATAACGTATGCACCACTGTCTTCTTTGACTGTTCTGCCTGCCGAGCGTGCTGTAAATGTATATGCACTCCTTTAGTATCGTATTGTGCGCGTTTTATTTTCGCTAAAGCTTTCCTTCGTTTGATAGAAAACACATAACAGAATGGAAGGAAAGTTGTAGGTGACTCATAGCTGACTCTTTGCGTCAGTGATTTGTGAATAAAGAATGACCCACTCCCTGTGGTGGACCTGGAAACGACAAGCCAGCCTGGACAAGCGAGTAGGGAACAAAGAGTAAAGGAACGGGGACCGAGAACTTCATGGATGGATGTTATAGAACATAAGGCACAGATAATCGTAAGCTACGACACAACACATCAACGCCCATTTACCATCATTTAATAGCTGATGGTGAAGCGTAGTCATCATTAAAACAGAAGAAGAAAAATTAATTTGTTGAAGCAGCTTTGCTTTTCCTCTATTTGCGCTGCATCATCAGCATGCTGCTGCACTCTTATCATGATTAAAGGTAAAAGATATGAGTAAGGTATCAACTCTATGAAGTGAATGGCTCTCAAACAAGAACAAGAAAAACTAATTTGGTAATTACATACAAAAGTATTAGCAAAAAAAAAAAAAAAATTACAAAAGGTTGACCTACTTCAGTAAAATTTAATAATTCCCTCCTCTGTGCTGTTATCACAGTAGATTACGCAGATACTTTAGTTGACTATTTATTTGTGTCTTTCCGGGAAGATTAAATACGCATATTTGTATTTTAAATTCAAAGTGATTAGAAGAAGCTTGAATTTAAAAGCTTCTGTGGTTAAGAATTGAATATTGCTTATTCCGAAGCTCCCAGACATGCTATATTTTTAATGCTTTTATTAGAAGCATTATTTTACTTGTTAAAAAAAAAAACCTTTATATATAAATAATTTACTTTACAAATTTTGTAAACGTTTGTGTCTGAAACCATTTGCACCAAATATCGTTTTCAAAATTGAAGGAAATGTATTAGGCCTAACCAAGAACAAGGCTCTGAATATCTGCAACCATAAACGCTGCAGCATTTCTAAGATTAGAATTAAAATGACACTTTGAGGTGGAAACAAACAGCTGTGTGATATGTACATTGCACTCTGTATCCCAGTCTTTATAAACAATGTTAGCGACCATCAATCGATCTTAAAATAAACAATCTATTGTTGTTGTAGAATATCTCTTAAATACGCCTATAACTAGGTCGATAAGTTGTTTGTCTATAAAAGTGTGATTTATTCAGAACAGCTTGAAATTTAAAAATTGTGTTCGATTACATGTGAACTTTTGAGCCTGGAGTGTGGAAATATTGAGGATGGCTAGTATCTAGCTACGAATAAACTTGTACTAATCTCAGAAGAGAATTGTAGGAAATACAAAATGAGTTTGTGAGAGTATGCAGGTGTTTTTATATGTTCAAAATGTCATCGAAGTTGAAACTGTAAGTATTACATTAATAAACACACTTAACGCTTGCATGTGGACTCGAATGTTGACATCTAATAAAAGCAACTTCAAAGGGGACAGTGAAATCATGAGAATGTTGATTCATTGAATTTGGGAAGAATTGGGTGGGTAAAAGAAGAAACAAATAACGCGGTTGCTAAGTAAATAATGACAAGAAAGAAAGAACTTCCAAGGAAAAATTCAGAAAGACAAATTAAAAATACACATTTTAAATATATAAAGTTACATAATAGTATTTTGAAAGTCGTATTGTAGAATCCTTGAGAAACTGATGACATTAGTTTAGTGCAATCGTGAAGAACATCATCTCTATCTCGATTCAGCAAAAACAACAATTTTTACAAGAGATAAAATATATCTTAAAAAGTGATACGTGTGTTAATGGTCAGATAACTTGAAATAGTAGACGGTTTTGAATATCTTGGCTCATTGATAACAAACGATTGAAAGATTATCAAGAAGATCAAAAGAGGCTTGAACATAGTAAAGTACCCCTGTCACGCCAAGTGGCGTAGAGGGAAATAAGGTGTTAGTGACCCTATATTTTACAGACCTTCAGCACATGATTTTTGGGGTAATGTGGTTGGTATTACGCCCGTGCTGCTCTACTTTCCCAGAAAAAAATTCGGTACCCATATTAAGGCTGGGTGAACCCGGAAGCAGTCGGTTGGGATCGAACCCCACCCCTTGTCCTTTGTAGTCCAGTTCACTAACCACTGAGCTATCGCGGCTCCCAGGTTTGAACATAATTATGAATAATCTAAAACAACCGTTCAAAATAAGGCATGTAATAATGTAGTAAGAAGATAGGTTTTTATGAGCTTATATTTTTCCAATAGCAAAACATGACTGAAACATGATAATCGGCGGATATGCTGAAAAAATGTATCAGTTTCTTAGAATGCAAGTGTTACAGAAGAATGCCCAGATACTATAAACGGAGTAAAAAAATGTAATTCTTATGGGTTTTTTTCATGTAATTAAAAACAAGGAAAATAGAATGTCTGGTTATGTTAAATACAAAATTGGCTAGAGAAGAGAACTATGGAGGGCATAGTTCTAGGTAAATGAGAGAAAGAAAGATCTATAGGGTAGTTGTAAAATAATAATTTTACAGGCCTGCTGCAGAAACTGAACATCTCACTCAGGACAAAGAACTTTTGGAGCATCTCTCGTTGGAGTCATGCTCCAACATGGACAAGCTAGATGATGATCATTATAGAGACAAATACAAGAGAAAGAAGTAGAAACCGGCAACACTAATTTGTAAAAATCAAAAGGTAGATAATGGACTCATCGTCACCAAGTGTTTCATCGGGGCTAATGACGTAATGAAATTGTATTCACTGATAGTCATCTTTGATTAAATGTCACGGAATAAACATATGACAAATATTGAATAATAACATGGGAGCTATATCATCGAAAGATAACGAAGAATAGCTGAAAAGAAAACTACGAATAGAAGAGAAGCACACCTCTGTAGCATCAACATTTATAACAGAGTTGAAACGGAGAACGATGAAAATACGTGTAGATGAGAAACTGGAGCTTAATGGAAATACAAAAGTTTGGGGAATACTGAAAAGATTATTTTAATGTGAGAAATGTGTTGATCTACTTCTTGGTGCTCACCCGATGACTAATAAAGGACCGAATGATCCTTTTCATTATCATCATCATGTGCCATGCCGGTTGGCGTAGGTGATCATGTCCCTCCACAATCTTCTATCTACAGTGCATCGTATCAGTTCTGTTGTTGACTGTTTTCCATGCCATGACGCCAAGCTATCCAGTATTTTCTCTATTTGTCACCCGCGATCTCTCTTTCCTTTTATTTTGCCAGTTGTAACCAAGTATTCCAACTTTCCACTTCTCATGATGTGCCCGAAAAATGTTGATTGGTTCTTTCTGATGTTTTTTACGAGCTCCCTTTTTTGTGTTGGCCTCTTTGAGAACTTCCTCATTAATCTTTTTAGCTGTCCAGGGAACTTTCAACATTCTCTTCATCATCCACTCTTAAAAAGGACTTTAAAAGGGCTTAGATGCGCTGTGTTGTAGTTTGCAGCTAGGCTGTGATATTTGTCCCTTTCGACGTACCACATCCGACTTTAGTCTTTCATTTTTAGAGTAGAAGATTGCCCTCTTTGATCCCTACTCATTTGGTCAGGCTGGATAGTTTGTTTCCAGGAGCACCGCTGGGGGATGGAGCAGTGCCTTGATCAGATGTGTCGCTTACCGATCCTGACGTACACAATCAGCTGTGTTGCTTACCGATCCTGACGTACACAATCAGCTGTGTTGCTTACCGATCCTGACGTACACAATCAGCTGTGTTGCTTACCGATCCTGACGTACACAATCAGCTGTGTTGCTTACCGATCCTGGCGCACACAATCAGCGGTGTTGCTTACCAATCCTGGCGCACACAATCAGCGGTGTTGCTTACCGATCCTGGCGCACACAATCAGCGGTGTTGCTTACCGATCCTGACGCACACAATCAGCTGTGTTGCTTACCAATCCTGGCGCACACAATCAGCGGTGTTGCTTACCGATCCTGACGTACGCAATCAGCGGTGTTGCTTACCGATCCTGACGCACGCAATCAGCGATGTTGCTTACCGATCCTGACGTACGCAATCAGCGGTGTTGCTTACCGATCCTGACGTACACAATCAGCGGTGTTGCTTACCGATCCTGACGCACGCAACCAGACGTAGGTCGCTGACCACACTAAATTATGTTGCTTCTTGGCGTCTGGCTCCCAGACGTTTGTTCCAGACACTTTTTTCATGAAGTTGAGAAAGATGGCATATCTTAACATTGATCCACCAACATTGGTTCTACATTATTTTTAAATTGTCGATAACAACGTTTCTCTTGTGATAAAGTTAAAACAAATATTTACTCATATTTGTCGTTCTATACTTTTCTGTCCTTACAGCGTTGTAGTAAAAGGGTGGTTTTGAGATGACAGAAATAAATCGTGCGGTTTGATTTATTCAAAGTAATTTGAGAGGTGTTTTGAATCACTAATCCATATTTGGAGATTTTCCTTGTCCAACGTTATCCTCTCTGTTTTAAGAGGAAATCGCTACTATAATTACCTTCTTGATATTCTCTTTTTTTTTTTTTAATCGAAGCTCAGACATTATCTTAATTTCATCAACTATATTCTCAAAATATTCTTTTAATCTTGGATTTTAATCTCCAAACTGGCAATAGCTTTCCACAAATTGTTATAGCACCCCGATGTGCGACCAAAGCAAAAAAAATGAGTGCTGTAAAAGTATAATGGTAACACAATAATACTGCAGTTTTAAAACTACCTTTTACTCCTATGTGCCATCCATCATCACTTTCACCTCAAATTACGCTCGCGCGCGCGCACACACACACACACACATATCTGCTTACATATTCCTAACATTATTGTCTCAACAACGTTTGCATTTCCTCACTTTTAAAACAAAAATCTTTTCTGTGGTTTCTGGTTTTTATTTGATTTAGATATTATCCCACAGGGCGGTCTTATTGTCAAATTCAATGGCATTTTTGTTAGTGTCATTTTGCAAGAATCATTTTGTTTTGTTTCCCAATTACTCCATTGTTACCTCGTTTTATTACATTTAACATCTTCATTTTCAAACATCCCATGTGAATTTTATTTAATGAACATTATGTAATCCGGCCAAAAATATAAAAGTAGATAATATATGATAGAGAAATATATTTAAAGCAATGGTTATGGAAGGCCCCGGTATCACTGCTAACGAATTAAAATCCATAATTGGTCAACCGCCCGTGCCAGTGGAATTATCCGAATTACCAACTCATCTCCCAAACAAAGAGATGTAACTGTAGTCCCCGTCATAGCAGTCTCAGCACACGCCAAAAGACATAAGACGAAATCGCACAGAAAGTAAACACTGCCATCTGTTCCTTGTCATACAAGATCATCATTTATCGTAAACAATTGGAATGTCGAAACATGATCAAAACGGATGAGACACACAGCTCACGGTGTGCACAGAGCACTTAACTCAGTAGCTCCTGCAACAAGCCGGACTTGAAATATGAGGAAACTGCAACAAGGAACACTTTTCATACAAAGCCTTCAATGGTTCCTGCCACCTAACCACCATATAGACCGGAAATTCACGTCTTCCTGAAAATGATGATCGTCATATTTTTTTTTATGTATGGCGCTTGATGATGTTAGGACATCGTTTTTGACTCCAAATCCGAACATATAAAACACAGTTAGTCGTCGTATTATCCCCGTCGCACATCAAACAACAGACTGTAAAATTAGCGTATGGTCGGTCTAGGGATATACTATGAGCCATTCATTAAAAGCAATGTGAAGGACAAATCTACTTGTTTAAAAATAAAGTCAACGAGACACTCATATGAAACCAAGCGTCAGCGTCGGTTAACTTTAGATTACGTCCATCAGAATTTTTTTGTTGTGAGAAGAAGAAATCACATACATTGTATGTTATAGCTTCACGGAAAATTGACAAAACTACATAACAACGTTTCTAGCCACGAACATTTTGTCAAGGAACAAAGACTGTCCAGAAACAGGAAATGACATATGGAAGCTAGGATGATAAACAATTAAATACTTATCTGTGAAGGATTCAAATGCAACGACCGAACCTCCATAAAAAAAAAAGTAAAGTACCCCCGTCACGCCAAGTGGCGTATAGGGAATATGGTGTTAGTGACCATAAATTTTACAGACCTTCGGCACATGATTTTTGGGATAATGTGGTCGGTATTACGCCCGTGCCGCTTCACTTTCTCAGAAAAAAATCCGGTACCCATTTAAGGCTGGGCGAACCCGGAAGCCGTCGGTTGGGATCGAACCCTACCTCTTGTCCTTTGTAGTCCAGTTCACTAACCACTGAGCTGTCGCGGCTCCCTTATATATTATATACATGGAGTAATAGGACATGAAATGTTAAGCTTATCCATCAATTCAAACAATTTGCGTGAAAACAATTGTCAAACTTTTGCGGCCAAATAAAATCAGCAACAACGAATTTCAAAAGATGCAACAAAGAGGTACTGCACACAGTGATAACAGCCAGACAAAGGTGCTTGAGAGGTCGTGTGTTCAGAAGAGATTCAGAAATAATCATAAAAAGTGCCATGAGCAGTGTACTCTGAAGAGAATTAGAAAAAAAAAGAGGTGGACAAAGGACGGACGGAAAATATTTCAAACAAAAATAAATAGTATTGACCAGACATTGTGCATCCAGAGACGGATGGTAGCCAAAGATCTTACCTACAGAAGAAACTATCTCGTTGCCCTACTTGTCATGGTATGTTATTATAGAACCACGCCCTACTTGTCATGGTATGTTATAGAACCATCATCACTGCACACCGAAATATTCCATAGGTGCTCCGGTCTTCCCCTCGAAATATCAAGAATCTCTGAGGAGAACCCTGACTCCGCCACTTGTTGGCTTAATCTTTTTTCGATTATTAACTGTCAAATGTTCTTTAACGTACTCGAGTGCACACGGAATCGCCTGTATTTTTGCCGTTATCCGAGAGGGCTAGATATCGAATCTACCTACCAGGAGAGGGCTAGATATCGAATCTCACTACCCCGAGCCCAGGGGAAGGTAAAGCCACGGATTCAATATTTTGTTTTTTTTGTGTGAAGAATATTCCCACTGGTGAAACTGAACCACCCCCCCCCCTCCCCTTTTCCACGGTTTTCCAATTCGTTGACGTCACAAATAGTACCAGCCACTGAGTGTTTTATCGTTGACGTCACAAATAAAACTCGCCACTGTGTGTTTTCACAAATAAAATCAATTACGAAGTGTTTTATCTTTTCTGTGGCTAAGGAAAATAATGTTTTTTAGTATATATCAGAGTAGTCGTTGTGTCCTGTCATTCATGTATAGCACTAACGCTCTCCTATCGACCCCGCTGAACATAAAAATTATCTCTGAAGAAAGAAGGAAAGGTATTCAGGGAGAAACATCTCCACCGCTTACCCCTAATTTGGTTTAGTTTAGTCGACATATCATCTTCATTGCACAAAGGCTAACTCCATAGGGTTCAGATCTCCTATTCAGGACGTACACCAAACAGTATGAAGCATGTCCACCACATACTAGCGAAAACACTGAAAATATACTCAGATCAGATGCGAGATCTCCGTAGCACGGGCAAAGACCTCAACTTCCTTAGTTTACCACATGGGTGTCAGGTGACTGGCTCTATTCTTTCTATGACCACATGGGTGAAAGGTGACTGGCTCTATTCTTTCTATGCCCACATGGGTGTCAGGTGATTGGCTTTATTATTTCTATGCCCACATGGGTGTCAGGTGACTGGCTCTATTATTTCTATGCCCACATGAGTGTCAGGTGATTGGCTTTATTATTTCTATGCCCACATGGGTGTCAGGTGACTGGCTCTATTCTTTCTATGCCCACTTGGGTGTCAGGTGACTGGCTCTATTCTTTCTATGCCCACATGGGTGTCAGGTGACTGCCTCTATTCTTTCTATGCCCACACGAGTGTCATGTGACTGGCTCTATTCTTTCTATGCCCACATGGGTGTCAGATTGACTGGCTCTATTCTATCTATGACCACATTCGTCGTAGGTGACAATGGTTCTATTCCTTTCTCTCATGACTGTTGCCAGGCCCCAGTAGCCATGCTGACACCTCAAATGATGTGCCAAGAAAAACCCTACACACCAACCTCCCAGCAACAGTAATGCAATGGTACTGAGTTCATTGTGGATTATCATCATTGCGTTCCTAACACGTCATTAGATGCTCAGATCTCCTCCTGCATGTCCCTCAGCGTCCAGCGACTGACGAGTCCAGCTCTTGTAGACCGATATGTCCTCCTATGCTCCACTAAATCTTACTCTCGTTTCTGGCTGTACTCATCTTTACACCCATCTCTTCCATCCGAAAGAGTGACGTGGAATCATGGTTGTCGAAGTCCTGTACACACCCCGCATCTGGAAGGACATTGATGACGTCCCCCTGATCCATTGGTTGACCTGTGCTATACTTTTTACACGTATTGACAAGAAAGAGAAAGCAGTGAAAAGTGTTTGGGATTACGAGAAAGAAAATTAAATCATTTACGAAGGTAAAGGAAAGAAAATAAACGAAAGAAAAGTTCACGTCTGAAAGAGTGAAGGTGAAACAAAAATACCTTTGTACTTGTTCTTAAATATTTGTATTTGTTTAGACTTGAAGTTTTCATAATCACAATTCTCCCCCAATATTTGTATTTGTTTAGACTTGAAGTTTTCATAATCACAATTCTCCCCCCAATATTTGTATTTGTTTAGACTTGAAGTTTTCATAATCACAATTCTCCCCCAATATTTGTATTTGTTTAGACTTGAAGTTTTCATAATCACAATTCTCCCCAATATTTGTATTTGTTTAGACTTGAAGTTTTCACAATCACAATTCTCCCCCCAATATTTGTATTTGTTTAGACTTGAAGTTTTCACAATCACAATTCTCCCCCCAATATTTGTATTTGTTTAGACTTGAAGTTTTCATAATCACAATTCTCCCCCAATATTTGTATCTGTTTAGACTTGAAGTTTTCATAATCACAATTCTCCCCCAATATTTGTATTTGTTTAGACTTGAAGTTTTAATAATCACAACTCCCCCCCCCCCAAATTATGTTTACAGGTATTGGCATGGAAGGGGAGGTACTTGTCATTCACAACGTTTCCAGATATTGCGACGACAAATATGAATGTGTGGCCTACAACGGAGTGCCCCGGCAGCCACCAAGGAAATACGTGTACATGTGGCATGTAAGAACACCGTTCTATTGTTTATTTATTTAATAATGTTATTTCTGGAGTCATGCCAACACTTGAAAGACAGTGGATTCAGCGTCAGTTGTGTGAATTTAGTTCGGGGTCGATGATGCCTTATTAGTGCAAGCCTAAAATAAATAATTGTGATAATTTGTTTTAATACAGTTTCATTAGCCATTGAGCTCTTTTGGTATGCGTTTTCAGTTTGCTTCTAATGAATCGTGTTCTTGGCCATGACATACTTTTGTTAACATATATATATACGTACACTAACGCACACAGGCACATAGACATTGTTTAAATTAAAATGTTTGGGTTACATACTCTCCCAAATTCGTCTCCCCTTCCTCACTTATCCTTCAAAGACAATGGGGGGGGGGGGGGGTTATGTTATGTGACTTTTCTTAAACCTCTTTTAACATTAACTTTTCGGATGGGATTTTTATTTTTGATTTCTCTCTGCGACAACCACCCCGGGTCTCAGCAGCGAGGCCCGGCTTGAAACGTCAGTTACTCATCGACAGAAAAAAGACATGAGTACCTCCGAAGTCGAAGTTATCTGCCTGTGCGGCGAGGGACCCCTGTGCGCACGGCTGCCAGGGAAAAATGGATGAACACGCAAAATTCAGTTCCTAGTCTCTAGGGACTTCGTCAGAGTTGAAAGCTGGCGAACGCAACAACAACAATATTAACTTTTCCAGGGGACTTGTTAGTCTCGAGGCAAGACACCGGTTTCGAGACAGAGAGGTTGTGAGTTCAAATCCCGTTTACACCACTTGGGATTTTTATTGGTGATTTCTCTATGCAGCAACCACCCCTGGCCTCAGTAGTGAGGCCCAGTTTGATGCGTCAATTATTCATAAACAGAAAAAAAATATGAGTACCTCCGAAGACGGAGTTATCTGCTTGTGCTGCAATGGACTGCTATGCACAAGGCTGCCAGGGTTAAACGGATCAACGCGCAAAATTCATTTCCTAGTCTCTGGGGACTTCAACAGGGGTGAAACCTGGCGAACGCAAAAAAATTTTTAAAAATAAAAATTATTAACATTTCCGACTTCTTTTATTGTTTCATTGTGTCTATCTCTTCCGAGAACTGATAACTTTTACCCCTTTCTTCTCTCTCTCTCACTATCTCACTATCTCTCTCTCTCTCTCTCTCTCTCTCTGTCTCCTCTTTCTTTCTCTATCCCTTCGTGCTTGGAACCCTTTCTTACTTATTTATTAGTAGAGGTTCTCCTTTACCTTCTTTCTTCATTTACATCTTCTTGTTGTATTGGACTGCTCCTACTTGTGAACCGTAGTCTTTGACCTGCCCGTGCAGTCACGTGACTAGTAGTTTGCCAGTCATTTACCAGTCAGGGATTCGTCCTTCCTTTATGAGCTACTTGGCCATGTCTTTATAAGTCTCTGGTTGAAACTATGTAGAAATGTATCTAATTAATCGTCTTGCACATATTTGTTGTACTGTCATACTGACGAAGGCATGCGGGCGAAACGTTTACAATACTGTCTTCTTTTGGAGAAGGTGCTGTATACAAGTTTATATCTATTTTTCTACGTTTCACAAAGCTTTACAGCCACCCTGTGTTATATTATATATTCGTGACTATCTCCTATATTATATATTTGCGACAATCTCCTATATTATATATTCGTGACTATCTCCTATATTATATATTCGTGACTGTCTTCTATATTATATATTCGTGACTATCTTCTATATTATATATTCGTGACAATCTCCTATATTATATATTCGTGACAATCTCATATATTATATATTCGTGACTATCTCCTATATTATATATTCGTGACTACCTCCTATATTATATATTCGTGACTATCTCCTATATTATATATTCGTGACTATCTTCTATATTATATATTCGTGACTATTTCCTATATTATATATTCGTGATTATCTCCTATATTATATATTCGTGACTATCTTCTATATTATATATTCGTGATTATCTCCTCTAAAAACGTGTCCAATCCTATCGTTTTGATAGTGTCTGTTCACAGCTGTGAGAATCGCGATTAGTTGCACTATTTCACTGTTTAAAGAAAGCATACTCATATGTTGTATGGCTTGAATATTCACATCATAGTCGTGCTGACACAACCAATATCTTTCTCTGGTGCATATCAGCTAACAGTTCTTATATCTTCTTCATCTTCATCGTTCATCCATTAAGTGGGCATGGATATTTTGTGTCGCTAGTTTACGGAAGTCGCTGTCTGCGCCTTTCGGTTCGATACATCCGTCATTTACATGGTAAGATTTTTATTTGCCTACCTTTTCTTGACTCGGAGTAACGATCTACTTCGTCCAGTCTTTTCTACCTTTAATTGTCAAGGATTTTTTATGTGCGCAGAGCAGACAGTGCCTTTTGTTTTACGCCGTTAATAAATAGTATAGTACAAATATTCCATGTTCAATAAATGTTAACGCGCTGTCTATTGGTCAGTGTTAAGGAGCGGGTATAAGTTGAATCGTAGGGTCTAGGCAAGGAGTACACATACATGCCTCAAAATGCGAAGCTGCAGTGAAGCTAATGGTGGGGTGAAAAGAAAATTTAGATATAGAAAAAATATATAGGAAAAATATATAGGAAAAATACAGAAAAAATATACAAAAAAAAAAAACAGAAAAAAATATATAGAAAAAATATATAGGAAATATACAGAAAAAATATACAAAAATACAGAAAAAAATATATAGAAAAAAACGTTATGTTTAAAGCTTCACGTAACAAATGGGCAACACAACCCAGAACGACGTTTCGACACAAAATGTTTAACTCGCTTTTGAAGGCCTTTGTGCCGAAACGTCGGTCTGATTTGTGTTGACCACTTGTTATGTGAACCTTTAAGCATAGCGTTTTTTCCGATAAGTTGAATCGACATTTCTCCAATCATGTAATAGTACACATTCTTGTCTGACTCAATATTAAGCGCTTCGCATTATTGCTGTATTTGAGTGCACGTTATTTTTTTATGTTATTTGTTGCATTCCGATGCTTCGTACGTCTGTTATTTGTTTCTCACATTATTTTCCTCAGCTACCTTGTCGATAGATATAAAGCGCTGACTAGAATCTGCAGTCATTTCAAGTTACGGCGTATTCCGTTGTATTTTTTGCTTCTATATGCAGATACATATGTGTGCACTCGCGTGTTTTCCAACACTATACTAAGACACTAAACATGTGTACACGTGACAAGGATAAATCAGTGATTCTTAAATTGTGTTGATTGTCCGCATACTTTAACCCCCTAAAGGTAAGATGAGAAAGTTCAACATCATAGCCTAGTTGCCGCTGGAGAGTTCTTCTGTGGAAACATAGACCAGTCTTCTCCCTGTTTGACTTCTTTCCAACAAAAGGCTAGGTACTAACTTGGTTCAACTGTGTCATCTGGTGGAAGAATTTCCAGCACCTGTGATTCTCATGAAAAACGAGCCATCTACAACTTCCCAAACTCACCTTATTATGATCACTACCGGCTCAATATTTAGCCACGAACTGAGGTCTAGTTTACAAAATGTATTGAACTTGCGTACTATGAAGAATATCTAGAGTTTTCCATCGATCCAATTTAAGGGGGAAAAAATGAAAACTAAAAACGTAGCGGATAGTGCCTTGACTGCTGATCAGAAAGTTTCAGTTTCGCGTGCCAGGTGTGACATTTTTTTCCGGATCATCACAACTTCAAAGTTCACCCAACCTCTTAAAATGGGTACTGGGGTTATCTATTTTTTAGAGGACGTGGGGAGCAGAGTGGCCTCATGGGTGGTACCGACCACATAGTTTATATTCTGTTGGTCAGTGAAAATATGGGCACTAACACCATTATTCCCTGTACGCTTCTAGGTATGGATGGTTAGTTTTGCTTAGGTGGAATTCTTTCACGAGAAGTGAATCATCTTCGGAGAGAACACTGGACCCTTAAAAGATGTGCCCTCAGCGGTGGTAACTGTGGGAAACATTTTCTTAATGGAAAAAGAGAGGTCGGAATATTTAATAATCACATGGAAAAAATGGAGGCAAGGAGAAGATATGGTGTAATATTTTTCAGGATTATACAGGTAAGTAAAGTAAGTAAAGAGCCCCCGTCACGCCAAGTGGCGTATAGGGGATATGATGTCAGTGACCATACTTGTTATAGTCCTTTAGCACATAATGTTTGGTTTAATGTGGTCGGTATTACGCCCGTACCGCTTTACTTTCCCTGAAAAAATTCGGTACCCATTTAAGGCTGGGTGAACCCGGAGGCCGTCGGTTGGGATCGATCCCGACTTGTCCTATGTAGTCCAATTCACTAACTACTGAGCTATCGCGGCTTCCTGGTTATACAGATGACACAGTGAAAATACAAAGATGTACCTAATCAGTCAAATAGCAGATAAGCTCGCTGGCAGCTCTGGTACTGAGTCTGGCCTGACTTTGGACTAGAGGACATCACCAAGTTTGTTTTTAATTCCTCAAGAGAAGAGGGAGTGAATGGGTGGGACAAAGATGAATATTAAGAGACTGATGAGTCTAAAGGTGAAAAATGAGTCTAGTAGATCCGGAGTGATTAGTGAGAAAAGCGGGTGTACCTACAACCAAACCATATAGGAGCAGTCAGTAAGCATAGGCTTTGAGATGGGGCTGTCGGTGGAGCGGGTATGAAGATGTCCCGATTGAAGTTAAACTGATTGCAAGAATAGAATAGAGAAATCTCAACCAGAACAAAATGGAGTAGTCATGCCAAACAGTCTGACACTTATCGATTGTTTAGTCCTGACAAAATGTACCTTGATTCAACATTAAATCTAGTATCACTGAACAGGGTCTCGAAGAAAAGAATCGATAAAAGGAACATTGAAAATTATTACATTCATTGTACAAGTACTTTTCAAGATTGATAATTGCGCTGGCTTATGTTTATTTAAGGAATTGGCATTACTACGCAAGCCTCACTTAATCGCTCCGTACTAGATGCATGATAAACTAATGTTATCAAAATCATTGCTTCTTATTAGGTACCAGTTACCCACGGTTGATGAGACCGTTAATTAGGAACTCATGGAAAAAAATAGAAGGAGTAATTGATTGAAAATAAGATTGGGGAAGCTGCTTGGGATATCTCTTAAGAGAGTCAACTAATAAGAATTGCAATATTCGTTTATGAATGACATTTGAAATAGGAAATAAACATGAAACATCATCATTGAGTGCCGTCTTCGCATCGAAGGTTGGCCACCATGGAGCGCCATTCCACTCTGTCTCTTGCTTTGATGGTGCAGATTGTCATAGGTTGACTTGTCCATCTTTTGATGCTAAATTTTAAACATGAAACACAAAACAATTATACATTTCTCTCTCTCTCTCTCTCTCTCTCTCTCTCTCTCTCTCTCTCTGCGATCAAGACTCAATCAGAGTAGGATTCCAGACTCCCTCATGAAGTCAGCTGTCTGTTTGAGCGAATCGATTGCCCCATATAGTTTTTCTTCCAGGGAGGTGGGCGTGGACCACATTGCTCTTCTCAGGTCTGTGTACTGGGGGCAATCCTGTAGAACATGTTTTATAGTCATATTGTCCAGTGTACAGTACATTTAACGATCAACGTTGATGATAGTGATTATTATTATTATTATTTATTATTATTATTATTATTATACTGTTGATGATAATGGTGAGGATGTAGTAGTTGTCAACTATAATTTAATTGACGATATAGTTGCTGATTATGATGGTGACGAAGTAAAATCGCAGGTCACTTTGGCTTACACAATTTCTATCAACCCATATTGTACTGTTTCCCTAGGAACATATGTGCCAACGTAAGTATAATGATAGTTCTCGTAGCTCATTGATTACACGAGCTCCTCGTCGCTCAGTCAAGTAATCATCTTACGAGTCAGCTTTAGATTCTTAAACTTTCATGTCTGCTGCCTCATCTCTTACTATTGTAGGATCCTGTCAGTCTCCAGGACAATTGATTTAGTTCCCGCGTAGGGATATTATCACAGGTTGCATTTCATCTTCCTTTGTGCACATCAAGAATCAGCAACTTCTCTCATAACACTTTTTAATCCAGCATTATCTGTTGGAGAAAATAGCTAGGAATAGCCCACGCCATAGAATATATAAAGAAACAACAGATCAATTGGTTTGTCCACGTGACAAGGCAGAGTAATCAAAACACAACACAACGAGCCCTCAATAAACGTTGCGTGAATACTAGACCCAAGAGTCGACCACGAAAAAGATGGATCGGTGGAATATTAGAAGCATTAAGAAACATAACAGCAGTAGAGGCGAACAGAAGAGCAAAAGACGGCAAAATATATCTCTCCTCGACGCTGAAAGGCAACAGAGGAAGGAAAGCTGAAGAAGATTAATTGTTGGCTTTCAGTTGGATCTGTCGAGCTCTTCCCGTTCAAGCTATGTCCATACCAGGTTCCTGTCACTTTTACATGCATGATTGTAGCGTCACTTATTTGTAGTTCTCGTCAACAATCAATGAAGGGAATTTAAAGCTATAATTAAAACTATAACTCCTCGCCTGCAGATCTATAGATTTACTTTCATTCATCCTCCTTCAGCTCCCTGTGGAGCTTAGGTCTTCAACAAACAATTTTCAAGCCGTTTTGTTTCTAGCCATGTCTTTCCCATCATCTTCATTCTATGATTCCATATATCTTCTCCAAGAATATTTTGTTTTTTTTCCTTGTGGATTCAAACAAATTGCATGTTGTGTAATGCTCTCATTTAGCTTCCGCAGTGTGTGTTACATCCAGCACCATCGTCTTCGCTGTATATCTTTATCCACTAGTATGTGACTGATACTTACAGATAAGATTCTATTATATCTTTACGACACATAGTACCATTGCTGGTGTATGTCGGGGGGGGGGGGGGGGCGCAACAATAGAACCCGAGGGATAAAGGCCGCTTGGTCAAGCAGTCGCCACGACGTGTGCGACTCAGTATTTTTATTTCACCCCCGATAGAAAAAAATCATTTCTGTCTACCGCGGGCTTCGAACACCGAACGTTAGCTTTTCAGCCAGCGGAACAGTGGTTTTAGCCGCACGGCCACAAGATTAAATCTGTTAAATTACGTATAAATGGGTACAGTATTGAGAAAATTATAGAAACATTGAAGAGCGTTCCCTTCCACAGATGTTAGTTTTCATCTCAAAATGGCATTTTAGTCTAATCTTGAAAATTTTGCAGCATTTATGGATAAAGATATTTCGTGCCTAATACATTCCACTTACTCTTGTTGTTGTTGTTGACGGATTACCGCGAGTTGATACGAGCTTGTTTGCCCTTTGACTAATAAGATGTGGCGGGTCGTAATGGCTTTCTTGACATTCTCGGCTCTTACTGGAGGTTGGAGGTCGTCTGTCCCAGGCTGCGCTGGGAAACTACTAGTCCGGCCCAGAGGTACTGCAATACTGGGTCCTCAATCAGTAACAGCCACCACTACAGGGAACACGTCGATCCTAGCTTCTGTTAGCCAGTCTGTTTTGACGCAGACTGTTACCGGGGGAGACCACGAGGAGGTAGAACTGCCAGGTCTTGGCCAGCTGATGGTGCGCCGGCCCTGCTATTGCGACCGCAGGTCGCAAGCGCTTCAGTCAGCCCCCCTCCCCCCCCCCCCACTTACTCTTAAAACTGATGTTTCATTAAAGTGATTTCAATTTGTAACACCACACAAGAAACGTAAGATTGTTTAGTCAAAGTAAATATTTATATAAGAATTATATTTGAGTACTTAATGCTGGTAACAAAAGGATCAATGATTGTCAGATCTAAGTTTCGGACTGTGCAATTTACAGTTTTGTTTTTAATCACTCTGAATGCATAGAAGAAATTTGTAATGCGATGGACTTACATGCCGTGTATAGGCACCAACCGTTTGTTAGCACGTGCCAGGTATTGGGTTATATTGAAAATGATGATGACGATGATTTTAGATCTAAATAAGCAGTTGAATATGAAAGACGAAGAACAGCAAGGCCGTACTGATTATATATTTATTGTTGTAAAATTGTCATCAAACAAGTCTTTCATAACATTATAAAATTTAATTATCCTGTGAACTTAAATGTTAACAAGATCTCACCTCTGGTAAAGTTCTGTTGGTGTGTTATCCCATCTAAATTCTCAGATATACTCTTTTGTGAGGCCGTTTGGTTACAATCAGAGGCGACTGCCGATAGCAAAATTGTAACAGTTCGTATAATGCCATTTTCTTTTCGCAAACTATATTATATTAAATTATATTATATTATATTATATTATATTATATTATATTATATTATATTATATTATATTATATTATATTATATTATATTATATTATATTATATTATATTATATTATATTATATTATATTATATTATGTTATATTGTATTGTATTGTATTGTGTTGTGTTGTGTTGTGTTGTGTTGTGTTGTGTTGTGTTGTGTTGTGTTGTGTTGTGTTGTGTTGTGTTGTGTTGTGTTGTGTTGTGTTGTGTTGTATTGTATTGTATTGTATTGTATTGTATTGCATTGCATTGCATTGAATTGTATTGTATTGAATTGTATTGTATTGTATTGTATTGTTTTGTTTGTATTGTATTGTATTGTATTGTATTGTACTGTACTGTACTGCATTGCATTGAATTGTATTGTATTGTATTGTATTGTATTGTATTGTATTGTATTGTATTGTATTGTATTGTATTGTAATGTTTTGTTTGTATTGTATTGTATTGTATTGTATTGTATTGTATTGTATTGTATTGCATTGCATTGAATTGTATTGAATTGTATTGTATTGTATTGTTTTGTTTGTATTGTATTGTATTGTACTGTATTGTATTGCATTGCATTGAATTGTATTGAATTGTATTGTATTGTATTGTATTGTATTGTATTGTATTGTATTGTATTGTATTGTATTGTATTGTATTGTATTGTATTGTATTGTAATTGTATGTATTGTATTGTATTGTATTACGTGATAGTATATGTGTGTGTGTGTGTAAAACTCAAACCACATGCCGCTGTATTCGCTCTCCCTGACAGTCCCCCCTGAGGTGATACTGCCTAATAAGAAGATCAGTCAAGCTCGTGGAAAGTCCACTATCCTGGAGTGTGAGATCACCGGGTACCCACAAATTCTGAACGTGTGGAGGAAGGATGGCAAAGAGATCACGAGGAGCAACAAGTACTCCACAGAGATCTACAATGAGAGTGTGAACAAAGTCACGCTGAGTCTGAGGATACAATCACTGTCCGAGGATGACTTTGGAGAGTACGAGTGCTACGCTTTAAACCTGCTCGGTAATGACGCGGAGACTATGACGCTTTATGGTGAGATGTATTCTTGCTTATACATTTAATTACTTTTATTGTTGCTTTATTCTGTCGGTACTTACAAAGATTTGCTTGAGGAGAGAGAGAGAGAGAGAGAGAGAGAGAGAGAGAGAGGGAGAGAGATTTCGTGTATCGCTATATAATATGTAATATACATTTCCTTTAAGTGTAAATGTATGCATATGTAGAAAGAGAGACAGAGAGAAAGAGATTTTGTGTATCACTATATAATATGTATTATGCATTTTCTTTAAGTGTGTGTATATATATATATATATATATATATATATATATATTTATATATATATATGTATGTGTAGAGAGAGAATCGGAGATTTTGTGTTTCACTATAGCATATGTAATGAACATTTAATTTAAGTGTATATTTATGCTAGAGAGAGAGAGAGAGAGAGAGAGAGAGAGAGAGAAGGAAGAGAAAGTCGAACTATAATACCAGTTATCTCAAAGTCAGGGCTGCATTTACCCATAAACTAATTAAGCTACAGCTTAGGGCCATATAATCCGATGGTTCACACAATCTGAGGGACACACAATCCGAGGGCCCACACAATCTGAGGGGCCACACAATCTGAGGGACACACAATCTGAGGGACACACAATCTGAGGGGCCACACAATCTGAGGGACACACAATCAGAGGGGTCACACAGTCGGAGGGGTCACATAGTCGGAGGGGTCACACAATCATAGGGGTCACACAATCAGAGGGACCATACAATTTGAGGACCCACACAATCCGAGGAGTCACACAGTCGGAGGGGACACACAATCAGAGGAGTCACACAGTCGGAGGGGGCACACAATCAGAGGGACCACACAATTTGAGGGCCCACCCACACAATCAGAGGGACCATGCAATTTGAGGGGCCACACAATCAGAGGGACCACGCAATTTTAGGGCCCACACAATCAGAGGAATCACACGGTCGGAGGGGACACACAATTAAAGGGACCACACAATTTGAGGGCCCACACAATCACAGGAGTCACACAGTCGGAGGGGACATACAATCCGAGTGGCCACACAATCCGAGAGGCCTCAAAATTGTGTACGAATTTGTTTGGGGGCTCCACTTTTTCCATATCAGTATATGAGTTCTAGTTTTGTGAGACCTTCTGACGTTAATTTTTGAGGCTGAAGTGGAGTGGGTGGGGGCCTTCAAAGTTTCATTTCGCTTAGGATCTTACCAAGTCTAAATACGGCACTGTTCAAAGTGTTAGTGTTTGCCATAGAGAGAGAGAGAGAGAGAGAGAGAGAGAGAGAGAATCAAATGGTAATGTAAATTGTCTTTAAATATAGAGGCATGAGAGTGAGAGAGAATCAAATGTTAATGTAAATTGTCTTTAAATATAGGGGCATGAGAGAGAGAGAGAGAGAGAGAGAGAGAGAGAGAATCAAATGGTAATGTAAACTGTCATTAAATGTAGAGGCATGAGAGAGAGAGAGAGAGAGAGAGAGAGAGAGAGATAGAGAGAGAATCAAATGGTGATTTAAATTGTTTTTAAATATAGAGGCATGAGAGAGAGAGAGAGAGAGAGAGAGAGAGATTATGTTTCTTTTAAATTCCCTTCCAATTTAGTTATTTGTTACCAAGAATGCCAAACCACAAAAAAGTTTCCACGTGTAGAGATTTGATAAAGGGAAAGAGAGGGCCTAGCAAACCTCAACTTCAGTTACCTTCAAGCTTTGCTATAGAATGTGTATCAAACTATAATATTCTATGCCTTCATCAGATGTATATGTGTAGGTTTGTCAGTGTCATAACTGTACTATCAGTTGTCCTCATTGAGGTGTAAATGTTTTCTGGAACGAGAGTTTACCTACACTATTCGCTGTTTACCTCTAGATTTGAGGCTTGTTTGAATGTGTCAAACTATAGTATTCATTTTTTTTCCTTTAAGGTGTAAAGGTTTGCTAGATAGTGTCAAACTCCTCTTTTTCTTTAATCGTAAAGTTTGTCACGGAGTGTCAGCACTATCGGCAGCCGTCTTACATGAAGAATATAGGGTTTCCAGAGTGTCAAACTATATAATCGGCATATGTAGAGTGTTGGGAGATACATACATATGTTCATACTATATTATTATATTATATTATATATGTATACTGATGGCGATCAGATTACATCATATCGAAATGCTCTCCGTACTATCACTTCAGGATTATTGGAATGTTAAATAAATGCTTATTATTTGTGTTTATCTTAAACCTGTTTCTAAATTCAATTCCTATTTCATTTGTGATCAGTAATAATTTCAAGTACATGAACATCTGTATACCATTAAAATTAAAATATATTTTTCTTCAGAATATCATAAACCAGAAGAGAAAACGACTACTGCTGCGCTGATAACTAGTCCATTTCCCCAGAATACGGATGAACTGCAAGGAAAACACTTTCCGAATGGAGAAAATCAAGAGAGGTAACACAATATTACATGATCAAAGTGGAACTTCTACCAAATGTGATAATGAACAAGTTGTGTGTCGACTTATGTAGGTACACTTGATAAATGTCAATCATAAAATATATAGGTTTCCTTACGAGTGTGTGTGTGTGTGTGTGTGTGTGTGCGTGCGTGCGTGCGTGCGTGCGTGCGTGCGTGTGTGTGTGTGTGTGTGATAATGATTTATAATTGGACGCGTGAGTCCCGTGACAATGAGCTAGTGTGACATTTGAGGATATAAAGAAGAAAAGAAGCATAGTAAATTAACCCACATGACAAGATATATATGAATATGACAAATTAAAAATGGAAGTTGAACTATTGTATTGTGTTATATAGGCAGAGTTCTATCAAGGAATTAATGTACAGATTATCATATAAAAGAAATAAGGAAGAAATAACCTCGTCGAGCTTCGTTGCGCTATTTTATCTCTCTCAACGATTCTAACGCTGTGTTCTATCGCCGGATTTGTTTTCATTTTCTTCTTCTACCTTTTTAGCTCCCAGTGGAGCATATGTCTTCAACAAACACTTTGCAAGTCGTTCTGTTTTTTGCCATTCTTTTAAGATCATTCCATGTCTTCCCCATCATCTTCATCTCTGCTTCTATCTGTCTTCTCCAAGAATTCCTTGGTCTTCCTCTTTGTCTTTTCCCCTGGGGGTTCCAAAAAAGGGCCTGTTGTGTAATACTCTCTCTTTCATTTTACAGCGAAAATATTATAAGATCAATAGTAGACAAAAAAGGAATTGAAGTCAATGGTCACAACATAAGCAATTTGTTATATGCGGATGATGCAGTCCTAATAGCAGAGAGGGAAGATGAACTACATGAGACGATAGACATAATAGTAAAAGAAAGCAGCAAGAAAGGTCTCAGTCTGAATAGTAAAGTAAGTAAAAAATAAAAAATAAAGAGCCCCGTCACGCCAAGTGGCGTATAGGGAATATAGTGTTAGTGACCATAATTTTTACAGACCTTCGGCACAGGATTTTGGGGTAATGTGGTCGGTATTACGCCTGTGCCGCTTTACTTTCCCAGAAAAAAATCCGACACCCATTTAAGGCTGGGTGAACCGGAAGTCGTCGGTCAGGATCGAACCCGACTTCTTGTCCATTGTAGTCCAGTTCACTAACCACTGAGCTATCGCGGCTCCCTAGAGATGGTGTTGCTTGAGTGAATTTACAACTTAAGAGAGGGATGTTCTTTTCTGTGATGACTTCAATCCAAAAGTCAAAATTTTGGGCTAGCATGTGCAATAACAAACTGGAGCGTGGAGCTTGAATGTGCACTAGAGAGTATAAACCTGGTTTGCATCAACAGTTGTTGTGCCATCAGAATGGCGAGTCAAACTTGGAATAAAGACAATGTCATTGACCTGGTATTAGTATCCATTCGCTTGAATATTCAAAAGGTGTGTCATCATGAAGGTGATCATCGCCCATGCAGCATTCTGGTGGAAAAGAGTTTAGGGGGAAAAAAAGCCGAGTACAGTCTTTTATTTATGACAACTTAGGTCAAGACACTGTGAGCAAGACAAGGCATAACAAGTGCAGCATTCTGGTGGAGAAGAGTTTAGGGGGGAAAAAAAAGCCGAGTACAGTCTTTTATTTATGACAACTTAGGTCAAGACACTGTGAGCAAGACAAGGCATAACAAGTGCAGCATTCTGGTGGAGAAGAGTTTAGGGGGGAAAAAAAAGCCGAGTACAGTCTTTTATTTATGACAACTTAGGTCAAGACACTGTGAGCAAGAGAAGGCATAACAAGTGCAGCGTTCACACATGCAGAATGAAAAGTTGGGAGGTAGGCGGACCGACGAGGTGGAGAGCGCCTGCTTGAATAAGCAGTTAGCAGTTGGAAAGTGGCAAAGAGCCAAACAAGCAACATAGCATAGCCAAAAAAGCAACATAGCATAGCCTAACCACATCCTGTTTATTGAAACGGGATATGGGCATGACGGTCGACTTTAAACAAAAAATAACATTAGCAAAGCAAGTGAAAGTGAGAAGAGTTAGAGACGTATGAGTTGTGTAAGGATATATGCAAATAATAATCATTTAGTTATTCTGTCGACATAACAGAAGAATGAATAGCGCAGTTAAGTGTAGCTGTTTTCGTGACTTCCAGAGCGTAGATTTTACCTGGCAACTAATGTAACTATGACAGATCGCTATTCTCTTACTACATTGAGCAGAGCCACCAAAAGGATATAATAGAGCGTGGTGTTGCCAGAGCGGCTATCTCTATCAGGTATATGACGTGGGGAATGAAGCCTGATTATTACGTAAAAGTAGATGAGATCAAAGTCGCAGCGTGCGGAAAGCAGTACACCAAGACCAGATGACGTTCTGTTCGAGGATGTACGAAATTGTCGGTTGAAGTTTTAGAGGAACTAGAATATATAACATTAGTGTCAAGAGCTCTACTATCAATGAAGATTAGTTAAACAGCTTTTTGATAACTCTATCGATGCCTAGCAAAGATCATACAATAAACAGGGATATCGCGTAATCATCTTGCAAAACACGGTGGATAAGTTGTTAGAGAAGATAACTGACAGGAAAACAACCTGTCAGCTGGAGAGGCCGTGTTATCTTCCATCTACCTTCGAAAGATATTGTCAAAGTTGAGAGACGTGAGTAGATGCGGTGATCTTTGCTAATGATGCATATGAGGCTTCCATGCATGCATTGAAACCTGTGCTTCTGGTATTGACCTGTCTTAGAGGATGCATACAACATTGTACCTCGAGATTTATTGATTTTTAAACTCTTTGAACTCAAAATCAACCTTTTCCTCCTTAATTGGATTTCTGCGGCCTTTTCATAACGAAAGATTGTGTTTAGATGTGGTACTTGTATCACTGAAAAAAACAACAGTACACCCCGGCCTACCTCAGAGTTTCCCATTGTTTCCAGTGTTGTTCAACGTCGACACAGAAGGACACAAGCGACGGGGTAGGACATTGTCTTACACTGATGACATTTTGGTGTATCGCCAGAGAAGAGAGAGAGAGAGAGATAACGTTGCGAGAGAACTTCAGACTGAGCTTGAACGTATAAGAGTCTGGTATATGGAGACAGAAGCACGTGTTAACAGGACACAGACAACGGTGACATGGCTTTCTCTGGGTAATGGTATAGCCAACCAGTCAACGCCAAATGTGAATCTGTGTTCAGACGTTGTGGCAAGAACACATTCAATGATACATCTAGGAGGGTTGGTTGGTGGCGTTCGCCCGATGACTAAAATATTCTAGAGTATTCGTAGACTGTAGAATTCATCTTCGTCATCCGCCCTTAAAAGGATGTTAAGTGGACGTGTCTGCGTTGAGTTGTGGTTTACAGTATAACTGTTATATTTGCGCCTTTCGGTCCAACACATCCGACTTCAGCACGATCTAGGAGGGTGATTTGATCGAAAGGTTTCCTTTTACTAAACATTAGATCAGGTGGTATTGAAAGTCTGAAAGGACCTATTTACAATTACTTTTACGGTTGCAGTACAAATTGAGTGACGTCATCTTGTTCTCTTATACCTGAGGCTGGTAATGTCTGTGGTTGAGTATACACTGTTTGGGGGCCTCGATATCCTAGTTGGGAAAACCACCCGACTGGACTACCGACTTTCCGACAACCCGTGTTCGACTCCCGCTGGGAACAGTGTGAATAGTACTCGTTGTTGGGAAAACAAAATATCCCCACGGTCGACCCAGCCGTTGGCAGAAATGTGTACCAGGGTATTACCCTGGAAAGGTGAGGAATGTCGCCTCGCATCGTGAGTTTCGATGCTTGAAGCGACACTATCCAGAAATCTCCGAACATTTCTGGATAGGCGGCCGAGCACATATTAGTGGAAACTCACGTGCTAAGACGCCGGTTCAAGTCTCGTACTTTACCTTTACACTGACGATCCTGACTCTCAGCATTAGGCAAATGTAACGATTAGAAAGGATGTAGAGAGAGGCAATGCACATTATTGATTGCACAACGATACTTAGTGCATTCAGAAAGTAATGCACCACATCGGTTTTCTCGGGAACCGCTAATTCAAAAAGTATGCAATTTGTACACAGTATATATGGATATGTCATGTAAACATTGGTATCATTTAATATAATCCCCATCACCTTGTACAGCTTTACGCAAGCGCGCAACAATTGCATGTATTCCTAGCCTGTACCAGTCTTTATCTTGATCGTGTAGCCATTTCTTCGCTCCATCATCTTCTACCTTGTTCTACGGAGGGCATCTTTAAGTGGACCAAAGACATGGCAATCAAAGGGTGCCAAATCAAGGCTTTATGGTGGATGGAGGAGTACTGTCCAACTCTATCTGGTGATTGCTTCCCGTGTTGCCAGACTTGAGTGAGGGCGCGCATTGTCGTGACGCAGAAGCAGGTTTTCTGGATTTTTATGCGGCTGAATTCTGCGAAAATGTTTTTTTTTTTCAATGTCTTAATGTAAGCTTGCGAATTGATTGTCTCTCCTCTTGGCATAACATCAACAAAAATCATACCTTCAATGTCCCAAAAAATAGTGACCATGACCTTTCCAGTTGAAGGAGATGTCTTGAATGTCTTTCTTCGTGGCGAGTGCGGATGACACCACTCCATTGACTGTCTTTTTGTCTTATGTTCAAAATGATGTGCCCAGGTTTCGTCACATGCAATAATCTTAGTCAAAAAGTTCTCGACATTGAAACGCTCCAATAGTGCAGAAGAAATTGCTTTCCTTTGCAATCAGTGCTCATTTGTGAGATTTCGTGGAACCCATCTTGCACAAACCCTAGAGAATCTGAGAGCTTTTATAATTGCGTTTGCACTATCGATGCTGACTGACAACTTTAAGGCCAATTGTTGAGTAGAGATGCGCATATCAGCAAGAAAAATGCCCTCAGAGCAAATCAACATTTCTGCATTGGTGGCTGTGGCAGACCGTCAACAGCGCGGCTGATCAAGAATTTCAGTATCCACGTTTTCCGATTCTTTTATTCTCTAAACCCAGCCACTTACTGTGCTCCTGTCGACTGCAAAACTTCCATACACATCACGTAGGCGCTTGTGAATGTTCACAACAGTTTCCTTCTCAAAAACGTGAAATTCTACCACAATTCGCTACATATAACGCAAGTTGCTAGCAAGCTCCGTTTCAACGATTTAGTGCAGTTGTTTTTATTTAGTCGATTGTAGTGCAATATGGTGTGCACAATCAATACATGCCATACTTAAAGGATGCACAATTTCATGCTTCCATGTTTATTATTGAGAAGGTAAAATTTGGAATACTTGGTTACAACTGGCAAAATAAAAGGAAAGAGAGATCTCTTGCGACAAAGAGAGAAAATACTGGATAGCTTGGTGTCATGGCATGGAAGACAGTCAACAACAGAACTGATACGATGCATTGTAGATAGAAGATTGGGGAAGGACATGATCGCCTATGCCAATCGGTATGACACATGATGATGATGATGATGTTTGTTATTAGCTGAGAAAACTGATGTGGTGCATTACCTTCTGAACGCCTCTCGTACTTAGCTCGGGGCGATGCGTTACTTCCTCAATTTACACACCAAGACGGACAGAATATGACTTTGCCAAGCATGTGTCAGCCTCCAAATCAGTGCTATCACACAATATCCGTTTAACCGTGAATTAATAAATACAAAAAGTAGTGGAGTCAGACTGTAGCTAATGTGAAACAATGTTTTCAGTATCGTCAGAGAGCAGTATGTCTTTTCCTGTAGTCATCACACTGGACAGATAATGCAGACAACAAAACCCCCTGGGCTATGCGGCAGATGTGCAGGCCTTGATTTTCGTAAGCTTTTCTAAAAGTGAAACAATCATTTACACAGATGGTTTTGTTATTCAGCACGTACAGGCTCGTGGGATTTCATGGCTCATGTTGAAGGTAGAATTGTGAAGAAAGATAGTGGTGCTTTCACACTGACTAACAAGTAGTTTGATTATGAAAGTGATTGTTGTCACTAATGCCTTGGCATGACTGGAGACACACACATATTTGCATGTGTGTTTCCTCAATGACTCAGTGAGTATGCTCAGAAAGATCGCAACTGGCTGAGCTCAACAGCAGTGGTTAGAGTCTCTGGGGAGGTCTAGTCTGACAAAGGTATGTTTCCTTTTCGTGCCAGGAAACGCGAGGGTAAGTGGTGCTGACGGGTTTGCCAGTTTGGCCGATATGGCGTGCGGAAGAGCAGTGGGTCGAGATGACATTCGGAATTCCCTCAGGCGCGCTAGACGAAATACTGACTTAAAAGTGTACTCTGAATCTGCACCTATGAACAAGCTGCACTAATATCATGTCAAGGTGGGAGATGCCATACGCGAGCGGGAAACTAAAGAATGCCTGTAAATCAACACAACACAAGACATCTCTATACGTTGACGAATATACTTAGGAAGAGAGTTGAACAAATATTGGCTTGTCCAGTTGCATTGAGGTTGACTAAACTAAACTATTAAAAAGTTACATCTTTTGAAATTTTCTTTCCATTTATGTGGTCAACTAACTAATTTACTGACAGACTGATAATGATCATCATATATCCTACACAGTCTATGCCTAGTGCGTGGGTTAATGTTTTTGTTTTATAATCAACGAGTTTTTAAAAAAATATTGTTCATACCGGTAATCGTGGCAATGTCCGCCAAGCTATTAAATTACATGTTCAGTCTACTTGACTACTCGCTACTTTTAGTCGTAACTAATTATTCACAAAATGGTAACTCAGTTTGCAAAGTCGTCATACATGTTGACCGAGGCGACAAATAGTATTAGTGGAGTCCGATTACAGAATTAACTTATAGATACATTTATATTCTCACTTTCCAAATTTCCAACAAATCCAAATACGTTGATGATTGTTAAAATGTATTCCCAGCTTTTAGAGTTAGGTATAGGATTTTCATCAGAACATTGATAGAAAGATATATAGAGGTAAAGAAAGACTATATATGTGCTTTATAGACTACACAAAAGCATTTGACAAAGTAAAGCATGTGGAAATAATCAATATGCTGGAGAAATTAAACATTGATGGCAAGGATCAGCGAATCATAAAAAACATGTTCTGGCAACAAACAGCAGCTATACGAATTAACAACCAAACAGAAGAATTTCAACTTATAAAACAAGGAGTCAAACAAGGCTGTGTTCTGTCGCAGGATTTGTTTTCACTTGACAGCGAACAATAAGGTATTGAAGTCAAAGGTCACAACATAAATAATTTGCGATATGCGGATGACACAGTCTTAATAGCAGAGACAAGGAATGAACTACAATAAATGATAGACATAATAGTAAAAGAAAGTAACAAAAAAGGTCTGTCGGAATAGTAAGAAAACAGAAGTAATGGTTGTATCAAAGAAACAATCATCACCATCATGAAGCATTTTTAAAAAAACAGGACTAATCTTAAACAAGTGCAACGTGTCAAATACCTAGGCACAATAATAACATCGGATGAAAGATGCACCACGGAAATAAAAAGCAGAATAGTTCAGGCCAAAATAGCATTTCAGAAAATGAAAAATATCTTATGCAACAAATCTATGTCAATAGAAATGAGAGAGAGAGTTCATCGGTGCTATAAACAACCAATTCTGACCTATGGAAGCGAATCATGGACAGTAGACAAACAAATGAAAAGACGGTTAGAGGCCACAGAGATGGGAGTTCTCAGAAGAATGTTGAAAGTTCCCTGGACAGCTAAAAAGACCAATGAGGAAGTTCTCAAAGAGGTCAACACAAAAAGGCAGCTCCTAAAAAACATCAGAATGAAACAATCAACATTTTTCGGGCACATCATGAGAAGAGGAAAGTTGGAATAATTGATTACAACCAGCAAGATAAAAGAAAAGAGAGATCGTGGACGATAAAGAGAGAAAATACTGGATAGCTTGGTGTCATGGCATGGAAAACAGTCAACAACAGAACTGATAGGATGCACTGTAGATAGAAGATTGTGGAAGGACATGATCGCCTACGCCAACCGGTAAGGCACATGGTGATGATAGGATTTTCTGTAGTGTTGAGGTTAAGGGGTTAACTTGTTTGAACCATGCTTGGAACGATTTGGTTTTTCCCAAGTTATAACTTTCATTATACGCGATACTAATGAAGTGAGATCGGGTAAACTAGTCTAAACGAAGATAGACAATGAAACAAAGGCACTGTCTTCTAGATGAGCGCGTGAAAGAACCGTTGGCGGTTGTAAATCTGTAGATGTAGACTGCATGTAGTTGCCCAGGCCAATTTTCGAAAAGATGGTCTTCACAGTAATTAACCAGTTCTCTTAAATTGTCTTGACGAGACTCCCCTGTTGTACGAAGCTCTTTATTATGCTGAGATCTTCTCGTGATCTAAGGAAAGAGATCCAATGGTAAAAACATTGTACAAGTTAAATTATGATGGTCTTAAGACAAAGACAAAAGAAACAGGAGATAGTAAAATGAAGGAAACGAAGACGTGCACTAATTTCTAAATGTTGCTATTTCGAAATGAGGAGGCAGGAAGCCTGACAGCATGAGAGCTAAAAACTGTCAGTGAATCAGAGATGATAGATTACGCCAGGATCGGTGAACCAGAACCATCTACCCTATTCCAATTCTTCGCGATGACTATCCACTCTAGTGGGCCAAACATGTAGGGATCGAAGAGGGGAGGCAATCCGGTGCTCAAAAATGTAGTGTTGAAGTTGGGTGTTTTGGGCCGGAAGGAGCAAATATCAGCGTTCTACTGCAAGCCACAATTTAACACATCTACGCGCAATTATCCCTCTTTTAAGGACGGGTGACCAAGGGGATAATCAATTTCTTTTGTTTGGAAATCGGAAGAAATGTTAAAGCAGTGGTTAGGTTAGACAATGTAACAAATTGCAGAGCTGGAATAGTTGTAGTGAGTCGGATTCGGACATTAGCAAAAAAAAAGAATAGGTTTTAAATGTGGAGGGGATATCGACAAGTTAGATATGTAACAACTAATACAAGAACATTCCAAGTACAACACTATATGTCTGCGGACAATGTGACCTCAACAACTACAGGGTAAACAATATCACAACTAATGCAATGAAACGTCTCATGAGGAAACTAAAACGTAACATATAATAATGGACAACAAAAAAAAAAGATAAGGAATGTAGGGAGTATGGAAAGGAGTAAGTGTGGATTTACTTCTGTTGTTAAGACGCAAACCTGTGCAGTACAATCGTCATCCCAACGTTGTGCTACCAATGCCAGTCCTGGACCCTAGATGCAAGAAAAATAAGAAACATAGCCTCTATTGAGATTAAATGTGTCAGATGAATAACAGGAAACAGTCTGAAATATAAAATCAGAAATGAAGAACTGAGAAAAAAGATAGGAATAGCCCCCGCCATAGAATATGTAAAGAAGCAGCAGATAAAATGGTTTGTCCACGTGACTAGGCAGAGTAATCAAAACACAACACAATGAGCGCTCATTAAACGTTGTGAAGATACCAAACCCAAGGGTCGACAGCGAAAAAATGGATCAATGTATTAGAAACACTAGGAAACATAACAGCAGCAGAGGCGAACAGGAGAGCAAAAGACCGCATATTATATCTCCCCTCGACGCTGAAAGGCAATTGAGGAAGGAAAAGAGAAGAAAAAGAAGTTAAGACACAATAACAGCACATTGACCGAGAGTGGTTAACGACTCATGGTTAACTGATTGCCTTAAGATTCGTTACAATGTACCTCATTGGTTGGCAAAGGCGATCGTGTCCTTCTATAATTCTCTGTCCTTAGTGTATCGTAGCAATTTTATTGCTAATTGTTTACTATGTCACGAAACCAAGGTATCTAGTAACTTAACTCTTTATTGTCTGTGATCTTTCTTTTCTTATATTTTGCCAGCTGTAATCAAGTATTCCAAATATCCTCATTTCGTGGTGTGCCCGAAAAATGTCGATTGTTTCTTTCTGATGCATCAGTATCAATTACGTTAACTGGCCAAGGTCTTGCTCTACCAGCCGCCAGTGACACGAACTAAGCAAGAAGGGATGGAAACAGAAAGGAAACCTGCTTACAGAGGACGCAGTGCTACATATATTTACAAAAGCGAATACTTTACCAATAGTATTATAATAATATAAACACCTTTTAAAATTCGCCTTATATTTCTTCACATGTGATAACGGTTCAAAATATGTACATCAGTTTTAAAAATCGTAGTTTAGACAGTATTTATAACAAACAAAAAACAAGTATTTTAAAGGCATATAGCGTATTTCAACACGAGAATACTTCTTTTAAAATTAATAAACCATATATAAATACGTGTTAGGGATATCCTATTGTTAGTTTCTGGCTAGTTTAGTTTAGTTTAGCTTAGCTTAGCTTAGCTTAGATTTTAAGTTTAGTTTAGTGTAGTGTAGTTTTAGTTTTAGTTTTAGTTTTAGTTTTAGTTTAGTTTAGTTTAGTTTAGTTTAGTTTAGTTTAGTTTAGTTTAGTTTAGTTTAGTTTAGTTTAGTTTAGTTTAGTTTAGCCGACACGTCATCTTCCTGAGCTATCGGCTGATAACAAACATCTTGCATCTATATCGGAGTAACAAAAGTGAACTATAAACCCTATTCTGCCTTCACAAACTAAGTACGACCAAGACAGTAAGACATGAATGGGCAGACAATCCTGGTCACAAAATTATTCAGTGAGAAATCGAATTTGTCGAGTCGAAAAGTCTATATATACAATGGTTTGCAGCAACTTTAAATAAACAATAATATTTCTTAGATATAAGATACATTCAGAGTTCTTAAATGTTATGTAGAGCTAGTATTAAAATATGGACAATTTGACAACAGAGAAGAAAATAACTGGAAGCTGTAGAAATGTGGTTTTACAGAAGAATGCTGAGAATACCATGGACAGCTAAATAAGAAAAATGAAAACGTTCTGAAAGAGGCCAAAGCAAAAAGAGAGCTAATTTCTAAAATTAGGAAGAAACAATCATCATTTTTTTTTTGGACATGCAATGAGAAGGGAACACCTGAATTATATTGTGACAAGTGGGAAAATTGAGGGACGAAGAGATACAGTGAAACAAAGAGAAAAGATACCAGACAGCTGAAGAGAATGGCTTGGCAAAAGGTCAACAACAGAAATGATAAATAACTTTCGAGGTCGACAGTTGTGGAGAGACACGATCACCTACGCCAGCAGGCATAGTACTTGATGATGATGATGATGATGATGATGATGATGATGATGATGATGATGATGATGATGATGATGATGATGATGATGATGATGATGATGATGATGATAAGACAAATTAATTATTTGACGAAACAAGGTTTTATGACGTTCCCATTACGGTGGAAATATGAGGAGTATTGACAAATAATATTTACAAGTTAATATTGAAAATACAATCGTACAAAAAATGTTTCATTAAATGTTTTCATATAATTAAACTACAACATGTTGACAATTAACATTTTGTTTCAAATGACAATAGCAAAATAAATTACAATCTTTTATTATAATGTAGTTTAGCTCATAAATAATTTCTTCTTCTTTTTCTTCTATCGTCTTCCTCTATTTCCGCTTCTATTTTGTCCGACATTCCGCACCCTGATTACGAATCGTGATTTATCGAAGAAATATTTGCATGAGTATTTTGAGTAAACTGTTATACTTCTTGTGGCTCAGTACATCATGTTTCTGCCATCAGTTTTGTTCACTTTTATAACCTCTTTCCTTGACTGTCTTTCTGCCAAATAAAATTTACCTTTCTGTTATAAGCTCTACTTTTAGTTAGTCTGCTCTCCTGGAAGCGGTATGTCCCTCCTGCATTCCATAATCTGTTTAAAACTAAACTTACTTATTGGTATGCTAAATACACCCTCTGGGTGTACGCGGTTCTTAAGAGACCGTTCCATCAGTTTAATGAAAGTCGTGTCATCCTTGTTTGAATTTCGACCAATCGGAAATCCCATAACAGCTAAAGTGGACTTGATAGCTTGCAGTTTCCATTACGTCACCACGATGTCCTCCCGTTGGATTCCTGGTTACATGAGTAATTTAACTATTTTCATATTTCTTTTACAGCGAAAACGACGGTGAATCGAGATTTTGGCATGGACGAAAGAGCGGACCAGAACTGCCCGAATCGTTTAATTTGAATGGAAATGAGGAGTCTTCTCCGTACAGCGGCACAAATGATCCCAAAAATAATTATGAGTCAGGTAGGAATATTAACTTTTTATCTAATAATTGATAATAAATTATTACATTTTGTTAATTATTACATGTTCTAATGTGAAAAGATACAAGTGTGTATCCTAATCATAATAACTAAGTGTTTCTTTTTATAAATCGTTTCACTTTTTGTGGATCCGCGAAATAAATATAATTATTATGCATACAAGAAAAAGAGTTCTTAAATGTTATGTAGAGCCAGTCTTAACATATGGATGCGAATCATGGACAATAGGACAACAGACAAGAAAAACACTGGAGTCTGTAGAAATGTGGTTTTACAGAAGAATGTTGAGAGTACCATGGACAGCTAAGAAGAGTAATGAAAATGTTCAGAGAGAGGTCAAAGCAAAAAGAGAGCTAATTTCCAATATTAGGAAGAAACAATCATCATTTTTGACAATGTAATGAGAAGAGGACAATTGGAATATATTGTAACAACTGGAAAAAATGAGGGACGAAGAGATAGAGGGAAGCAAAGTGAAAAAATAACACACAGCTTAAGAGAATGGCTTGGCAGAAGGTCAAGAACAGAAATGATAAATAGTGGCCGAGCTCGAAAGTTGTGGAGAGACATGATCACCTACGCCAATAGGCCCGGTACTTGATGATGATGTTGATTATGCATGTGGCAACATTAATATACAGTACCTAACACTCTCCACAAAACCAGCTCACCCAGGGGAAGTTAGGGGCCTTACACAGCACCGCCAAAGACAGCACTGTAATGAAATGTTATTTTTTATTTTTCTATAAGCGTTTCTTCTTATTTAGCAATCCGGCGTACATTTTTACAAATTCTTCGGCAATCAGATAACGATGGGTGTGATCTTAATCATAATAAATATCCAATTACTGTGTTGATAAAAAAAACGAATACATACTTCTTGCTCATTAATCGCGCTAAAGTGTTTATTCTGTGTTCATTAATTAGTTATGGCTTGATACTAATCTGTTTTTTTTTTTAGTATTTACTTTACAGTTTTCATTAATTGCTTTGAGACGCGGCTAGAACTAGCTCGAGTGGTATAAAATCTGCAAACCTGATAAATCAGGTCACAAATATAATCTCTACATGTATGAATGCGCGATTTTTAGAAACAAAAAACAAGTGTCATTATTAAACTACAAACAAATGAAAAGACGATTAAAGGCCACAGAAAAGGCATTTCTCAGGAGAAATGTTGAGAGTTCCCTGGACAAATGAAAAGACGATTAAAGGCCACAGAAAAAAAAAACACTGGATAGCTTGGTTCAGTAACATGGAAAACAGTCAACAACAGAATTGATACGATGCAATATGGACTGAAAATTGTGCAAGAGAATGATCACCTTTGCCAACCGGCGAGGCACATGATGAGGATGAAACTATATGAATGTGTAAATAATTTTAGAGCTATGGAACTTTTTTAATATAACAGAGTGGACCCTGAATCTTTAAGAAATAGACGATTAGTTGGTGAAGAATGGTGGCAAACACTGGATCAGAGGGGTGTCCGGTTAGCGCAATCGATAGGCGGTTGGCTTACCACGGCAACAGCCGGGGTTCGTACCCTGGCGAGGACACCTGGGTTTTACTAATTCCCTAAAAATTAGTACCTCTGAAGTCGGAGTAAATCTGCCTGCATGGCGAGGGAACAGACTTTGTACGCAAAATTCAGTCCCACAAAATTGAGTGGGTGGGACTTCGTCAGAGGTCAAAGCTGACGAAAGCGAACGAACTGGATCAGAATAGAGTAAATAGTCACCTTATTATATGCTGCAAAGGTTTATACAGTGATCATAGAAGCGTCATTTGTCACATAATATCTTGAGATATGCAAGGATGCGTGTTATCCCTTATTTTCGTTACTTACATCAACAACATATGCAAGAATGCCGAGCCACAAAATGAAGATACCAATGAACTACTCTTTGCTGATGATCAGTCAGTCCTAATTGTTTACAACGGAACAGAATTTCAACATCATCTCATACATGAATAATATATGCAAAACAAATAACATGAAAATAAACACTGATCAAACAAAAGTCATGGCAATAAGTCCACAAAAGCAGATGTTAAACATAGCTGAAGAGCATAAAATTATAAAACAAGTGACAGACTTCAAATATCTAGGGAACAACAATATCTAAAAACATTTTATCTGTTGTTTCTGTATTTACTCTATGGCGAGAATTATTTGTAGCTTATTTCTCAGTCATTCTTTTCGGCTCTGATCCTCACTCTGTTTCCTGTCATTCGTCAAACATATTTCATCTCGATAGTGGTTGTCTTATTGTTATTGTATTTAGGGTCCAGGTCTCGTATTGGTAGTACAACGTTGGAATGAAGATTGTATTTTAAGGTGTCCGTTTTGCATCTAGAGTTATTTCCTTGTTGAACAATAGTGGTGATAGCTGTTTGATGATTTGACAAGCTTTGTTGTATCTTGCGTCTATTTCTGCTGTTTGTGAATTGTCATGTCACTAGACTTCATAGATATTTAAATTCCTCTACTTGTTTTAGTTGTCTGCATTCTTTAGTTATGCATACCCCATTTGAGAATCGCTTAACTGTAGTTCTATTATTGGTCTCAGCCCTTTGTCCATAATTTTGGCGCATAACTTTCCTACATGGGTGGGAAGCGATATACCTCTATATTGATGGCAGTCTCTCTTGCTAATTTTATTTTTCCATATTGGTACGATGGATGCCTATTGCCAGTCTTCTGGGGCTTTTTGTTGGTGCAATGCTGCATTTAATATTATGTGCAGCCACGTAACTCCTGTTTCTCCTACTGCTTTTACTATTTCTACTGGCATGTTACCTATATACGGTGCTTTATTTCTTGGTGCATAATTAATTACTTCTTGGAATTTCTCTTTTAGGTGTTGAGTTCAGTGTTTTTGCATGTGTGTTATTGGTAGTTAGTGCCATGTTTAATAGGTCTTCAAAATATTCTTTTCATATCTGTTGCATATGCTGGTTATTACCTATTATATTATATGTAATATATAAATAAACTAATGAACTATCTGAACTATAGATGTAAACTAATGAGCTATCGCAACTAGAAGAGAAATTTAATGAGCTTTTGGAACTAGATAAGAAAGTTTGTATGATGTCGAAATTAAAGAAGAAATATAACGAACTATCGAAACTATAGTCCGTTCACAAATGTATGCCAAAACTCAAAATCAGTTACCTCAGAAACTAGTTGGCATAATATCATCTTGTTTTTGGCCAAAATCTTAGATTTTCCTGGACATTAAGAATTTATAAATATAATTCCAAGGGTAAAGCGAATATTACAAATATGAGTATTTATTATATAAACTGTGATCAAAAATAATGTGTACAAAAACATTAGATGTTTACAGTATTACACATCACACGTTACAGTGTCACGGTGATTGGCTTCACTTTATATTTTGGTATGGTCAACCCTGTCTTCGCCCGTATATCCCCATGCATTTAGAAACTACGTGATTTGTGTATTTTTTCTTCGCTTAGAAATTGAAAGCTCCAATTATTGAACAAGTGAGGTAAAAGCTGGCAGACGAAAAAAAAATAATCTTGTGCTTTTTTTACATAAGCTATAAAGGCAAAAATATATAAATACCCACTGGACATACAATGATAGGATTATACTATTCAAAATGAAAGCAAAGCCTTTCGACATAACAATAATACAGACATAGGCACCTACTCAAGACTATACATATGAACAAACAGAGGCATATTATGAAGATCTAAATAAAGTTATGAAGCAAGTGAAATCTTCGGATATGAATGTAGGAATGAAAGTAGGAAAAGGTAGATATAAGACCATTACATGAAATCATGGTTTAGGAAAAAGAAATGAAAAAGGAGAGGGTTTAATACAATTTTGCGAAGAAAAGGGGCTTATAATATATAACAATTACTTTGAATAAGATAAAATGAATGAAACACATGGAAAAGCCCTGAAAATAAGAAGAGGAATCAAAGGGACAACGTATTGATAAAAGATAGGTTCCTTAACAACGTCAAGAAAGTCAAACCCATCAAGGAGAAAATATTAACTCAGATAACAATCCTGTAATGATTATAAAGTCTATAATTGTAAAGTCAAACCAAAGAAAAACAAAGAAAAGACTAATTCATCAACAATACCACTAAACATAACAGTTTTAAATCAGAAAGATATTAAAGATACTTATACAATACAAGTAAAGAACACATATCAGAAGCTGCTAGAAGAAGGAATTGAGCAGTACAGATGGGAAAATCCAGATGAAAAAGTTACAACCAAATGGTAATGCATAAAGAAAAGCATACAAGAAACTTGCGACATCTTACCAGAAAAAAAAAAGAAAAGAACAAAAATTGATAACTAGCACCATCTTAGAAAAAATGGAAGAAAGAAGACAAGCGAAGAACACTCATCATCATCATCGAGTGCCGTCTCCGCAACGAAGGTTGGCTACCATGGAGCGCCATTCTGCTCTGTCTCTTGCTTTGATAGTGCAGGTTGTCATAGGCTGATTTGTCCATCTTTAGATGTTACTCGTCCATGTTAGTCTTGGTCTGCCTCTGCCTCTTTTACCTTGTATTTTTCCCTCCAGGATTACTTTTAGTAGGCTGTGTCTTTTAACATGGCCCAAAAATCGCACTTGTCTTGTTTGAATTGTGCTTAGTAGTTCTCTTTTAATTTTTAGTTGTTTTAATACTTCATCGTTTGTTTTCTTTTCTTTCCATCCACACTGAACACAGAAGAACACTGCTCAATACAATAAAATAGATGATGAAATACACATTCATCCAAAGATGTATATAAATCGAAACTATGGAAAATAAACAAGATTTAAGAAGGATACACACAGCAATAAAGAGAACGACTAGTATAAATAAGAAAGCCACGGAAAGCGGATGTATTGCAAAAAAAAAACGGAAAAATGGTAACAGACAACAAATATATAATTAATAAGTGGCAGGAGTATGTAGCCGAAATATGTTATGACGAAAGGGACTAAAAAAAACAACTATAAAACTTACGACAGGGTATAAAATAATATTTTTTTTTAATCGAAATTGAAAATTTCTCAACAAACGATGAAAAAGGGAAAAGAAGCAGGATCTGACAACATACAAATATAGATGATACAGGCACTAGAAGATTTTATCATTGAAGTGATCACAGACATATGCAACGACATATACCATACAGGATACATATTAAATGCACTGAAAACAAATTTCATTGCATTGACTAAAAAGAATGGTGCAGTTGAGTGCTGTGATTTTAGAACAATAAGCCTGATGAGCCATGTTACAAACGTCTTGCTAAAATTTATGCAAGGAAGGATTCAGAATAGAATCAATATTTAATTAGAAGAACAACAATTTGGATTTATGAAAAACAATGGGACAAAAGTAGCCATGTTATGCATGAGGACATTAGAACACAGAAGTAAACAAACTAATATATGCCTGCTTCATAGGCTACACCAAAGCTTTTGATAGAATACACCATAAACAACTTATAGAATGCCTAAAAGATATACCTCTAGATGACACAGACATACGACTAATATGTACTGGGGGCAAGCAGCAATAATATAATACAATTTAACAAAGAGAACTCTACACGTATTGATATAAAAAGAGAAGTAAGATTGGAATGCATCCTATCGCCAAACTTGTTCAATCTATACACTGAGAAAATCTTTAAAAACATCATAGAAATGCCAGGCCTAAATATCAATGGATATATAATAACCTAAGATATGCTGATGATACTGTATTACTAGTAGAAAATCCTAAAGATCTAAAACAAATACTTAATGAAATAAACATGACAAGCAAAAAAAAATATGGATTTGATATGAATATCAAAAAGACTAAAACTATGATCATAAACAAAGATAAATACTCAAAACTTACAAGCGGATATCATAATTGAAGGAATAGACCTGGAGACAGTTCAGAGCTACAACTACCTTGGACATACTATAACCAGTGATGGAAAATGTAAATCTGAAATAAACCAAAGAATAGGAATGACAAAAGAGTAATTTTAATGCCATGAAAAATATACTAACATAAAAACAAATAACACCAGGGCTTAAACAAAGAATAGTAAAACGTTATATCTTCTCACCATTCCCGTATGGTGAAGAAACATGGACACTAGCAAGAAAACATAATAGAACATTGAAGCCTTTGAAATATGAATTAAAGAAGAAATGGGGGAATTGGATGGAAAGAAAAAAAGAACAAACGATGAAGTCTTAAATCAAATAAAAATGAAAAGAGAACTACTAAATACAATTCAAATAAGACAAATGAGATTTGGGCGGCATGTTTAAAAGACACAGCAGCCTACTAAAAGTAATCTTGGAAAGGAAAATACAATGTAAAAGAGACAGAAACAGACCAAGACAAACATGGATGCGTAACATCAAAAGATGGACAAATCAGCCTATGACAACCTGCACCATCAAATCAAAAGACCGAATAGAATGTCGTTGCATGGTAGCCAAACTTCGATGCACAGACAGCACTCTGTGATAAAAGCAAAAGTATACAATAGACCACTTTATTTATAGAAAAAAAATGGCGTAAAGGTCCAGGAAAGTGTAAGACTGCAAACTAAATTTCACAACAATCCACAAAATATAGTTTCCGAGAAAAATTAATTTTGAGTTTGGGCAACAATTTCTGAAGAGGCTATAGGTAAATTAATAAGCTGTTAATGCTATAAATTAGTAAAGTCGATAGAATGTGGATTAATAAGATTTACCTTCCATGAATGTCTCATAGCGCAAAGAATTTGATAATGTGTTCGCTTATTAAAATGGTCATATTAACGAAGGTAAAGTTTAATTGCACCATTGTTGCAATTAAACACAGATGCACCACGGAAATAAAAAAAGCAGAATTGCTCAGGCCAAAATAGCATTTCAGAAAATGAAAAATATCTAGTGCAACAAATCTATGTCAATAGAAATGAGAAAGAGAGTACATCGGTGCTATATAGAACCAATTCTGACCTATGGAAGCGAATCATGAACAGTAGACAAACAAAAGAAAATACGATTAGAGGCCACCGAGATGGGATTTCTCAGAAGAATGTTGAAAACCAATGAGGAAGTTCTCAAAGGGGCCGACACAAAAAGGCAGCTCCTAAAAAAACATCACAAAGAAACAATCAACATTTTTCGGGCACATCATGAGAAGAGGAAAGTTGGAATACTTGGTTACAACTGGCAAAATAAAAGGAAAGAGAGATCGCGGACGACAAAGAGAGAAAATATGGATAGCTTGGTATCATGGCATGTGAAACGGTCAACATCAGAACTGATACGATGCACTGTAGATAGAAGATTGTGGAAGGACATGATCGCCTACGCCAACCGGTATGGCACATGATGATGAAAGTTTAATTAACAATAGTGAATACAAATAATCTTTCTATAAATGTATGGTTTTACAAGGTTTTTTTTTTTTTAAATAGCGATATTTAGTAAATACATGAAGGTTCAGTGATTATAACTGTATATGTCTTGTTCATAACTTGGGTATTATTGTTTTAATAATTCTATCTATTGTCCTTTCGAGCCGAAGACGGCACATAGGGCAGAACCACAATCTCAAAAACAGAAACCTTGCGTGCCAAAATGGCACATATTGCAGAGATCACTGCTCTAAAATATATGGCTCTGTTTCCATAACAATACTTTTTACAATGACAGCTTGTCAAGCCATCGATCAACCTCCTTAGTCGCCTCTTACGACATGCCTGGAAGGTCACAGTGTCACTATTCTTTACTTCCCACATAATGAGGCCCCGGTAACACACACATTATCTTTTAATAATTGTTATCATATAAATTCCTTACTATTTGAGTTTTGTGTAACAAAAAATCATCATCACCAAGTACCGCATCTGCTCGTTTTGGTGATTAAGTTCCTTCACAACTATCTGTATTTACATTTTAACTCCGTTGTTTTTAACTTTCCTAACGGGATCTTGCTTGCTTACGTTTACTCGATGACTAAAGGAATAACCCTCTTTGTCACCCGCCCTTCAAATGACGTTAAGTGGGCGTGTTTGCGTTGTTTTATGGTTTGAAGTAGAACTGTGATATTTGCGCCTCTCGGTCCAACACATCCGTCTTAAGCATGACATGTATGCGTACCGGGTTGCCTTTCCTCTTGATCCCTACTCATGCCGTAGTATGGTCGCTGCACTGTGACTTGCTGTCGATTATCACGCTGTCTCCAGTCTTTCTCTTACTCGCTGTATAGTGGTAGTACCTCTATTTGGCTTGTTCTGTGGTATCCTGTTATCTTCTACGTTGTCACTGGGTAAGTATGTATTATCATCATCAAGTACCGGGCCTGCTGGCGTAGGTGATCATGTCTCTTCACATTTTTCGATCTCAACAGTTATTTATCATTTCTGTTGTTGACCTTTTGCCAAGCCATTCTCTTAAGCTGTCTGGTATTTTTTTCTCTTTGCTTTCCACTATCTCTTCGTCCCTCAATTTTCCCATTTGTTACAATATATTCCAGTTGTTCTCTTCTCATTACATGGTCAACAAATGATGATTGTTTCTTCCTAATATTGGAAATTAGCTCTGTGGTGATTCATGATTGTACAAAAAAGTTACGGCGGTGGTTTAAGTATGTATAGCCAGGACATAACATGAACATAATAATTCATAGCTTGAGGGTGTTAATTGGGTCCTCAACCCATACAAGTTTATAGTATACACGAATCACTTACAGTTACTGATAAAACACAGGCGTTACATGAACATAGCTGTCGCAAGACCTCTAATAAACCTGCTTCTACTTCTATACTTTCTAACCGTCTTGGTTTTGTCTCTAACTACTCCTGGCGCTATTTAACTATTTATTATGAAATCTAATCTCTAACCCTAACCACACGAGACTCAAAGGACCGTGGCTACGATGAGTTAACAATCTCCTCTACGATGTTGTTCTAACAATCTCCTCTACGATGTTGTTCTAACAATCTCCTCTACGATGTTGTTCTAACAATCTCCTCTACGATGTTGTTCTAACAATCTCCTCTACGATGTTGTTCTAACAATCTCCTTTACAATGTTGTTCTAACAATCTCCTTTATAATGTTCTAACAATCTCCTCTACAATGTTCTAACAATCTCCTTTACAATGTTGTTCTAACAATCTCCTTTATAATGTTCTAACAATCTCCTCTACAATGTTCTAACAATCTCCTCTACGATGTTGTTCTAACAATCTCCTTTACAATGTTGTTCTAACAATCTCCTTTATAATGTTCTAACAATCTCCTCTACAATGTTCTAACAATCTCCTTTACAATGTTGTTCTAACAATCTCCTTTATAATGTTCTAACAATCTCCTCTACGATGTTGTTCTAACAATCTCCTTTACAATGTTGTTCTAACAATCTCCTTTATAATGTTCTAACAATCTCCTCTACAATGTTCTAACAATCTCCTTTACAATGTTGTTCTAACAATCTCCTTTATAATGTTCTAACAATCTCCTCTACAATGTTCTAACAATCTCCTTTACAATGTTGTTCTAACAATCTCCTTTATAATGTTCTAACAATCTCCTCTACGATGTTGTTCTAACAATCTCCTTTACAATGTTGTTCTAACAATCTCCTTTATAATGTTCTAACAATCTCCTCTACAATGTTCTAACAATCTCCTTTACAATGTTGTTCTAACAATCTCCTTTATAATGTTCTAACAATCTCCTCTACGATGTTGTTCTAACAATCTCCTCTACGATGTTGTTCTAACAATCTCCTTTACAATGTTGTTCTAACAATCTCCTTTATAATGTTCTAACAATCTCCTCTACAATGTTCTAACAATCTCCTCTACGGTGTTGTTCTAACAATCTCCTTTACAATGTTGTTCTAACAATCTCCTTTATAATGTTCTAACAATCTCCTCTACAATGTTCTAACAATCTCCTTTACAATGTTGTTCTAACAATCTCCTTTATAATGTTGTTCTAACAATCTCCTTTACAATGTTGTTCTAACAATCTCCTTTATAATGTTGTTCTAACAATCTCCTTTACAATGTTGTTCTAACAATCTCCTCTACAATGTTCTAACAATCTCCTTTACAATGTTGTTCTAACAATCTCCTTTATAATGTTGTTCTAACAATCTCCTTTACAATGTTGTTCTAACAATCTCCTTTACAATGTTGTTCTAACAATCTCCTTTATAATGTTGTTCTAACAATCTCCTCTACAATGTTCTAACAATCTCCTTTACAATGTTGTTCTAACAATCTCCTTTATAATGTTGTTCTAACAATCTCCTCTACAATGTTCTAACAATCTCCTCTACAATGTTCTAACAATCTCCTTTATAATGTTCTAACAATCTCCTCTACAATGTTCTAACAATCTCCTCTACAATGTTCTAACAATCTCCTCTACAATGTTCTAACAATCTCCTCTACAATGTTCTAATCTCCTCTACAATGTTCTAACATTCTCCTCTACAATGTTCTAACAATCTCCTCTACAATGTTCTAACAATCTCCTCTACAATGTTCTAATCTCCTCTACAATGTTCTAACAATCTCCTTTACAATGTTGTTCTAACAATCTCCTTTACAATGTTGTTCTAACAATCTCCTTTACAATGTTGTTCTAACAATCTCCTTTATAATGTTCTAACAATCTCCTCTACAATGTTCTAACAATCTCCTCTACAATGTTCTAACAATCTCCTCTACAATGTTCTAACAATCTCCTCTACAATGTTCTAACAATCTCCCGAACGAGCTCCACAGTTCTCTCTCCGGTGGTTCTCGAATAACTGTCTTTAAACTTATTCTCTCTATCTCTCTCTCTCTCTCTCTCTCTCTCTCTCTCTCTCTCTCGTCGTCGTCTCCCAGAGGGCTCTAACTATTTCCCCATTGGTCAGTTCGAGAACATGTGCACGTATCTCTGTCTACACGCGTTCCATCAGGATTGTGTGAATCATTCTCTATCCTGCCTCCTGCTTTCCTAAACTATCAAAGCTTCAACACCGTTGGGCATTTCTTCCTTAGACTATACCAAATGTCTGTACAAGACAGTGCTCTCCCCTTCTCTCTTGTAATGTAATGTAAACTATGCTTTAACACCCCTACATCATGTAATCTAGTCCCTTTCTATCTCTCTACACTCTTACATTCACTCTGACCAGATTGACTGGTTAGTATTTTACAAGAGGCACCACGAAGAGGCGGAGCTTTGGTGGATGGTGGTTCTGGTTCACCGATCCTAATGCAAACCATCAACTATGATTATCTGGCAGCTTCAACTTTGTTGCTGTCAGGCGCCTTGCTTCCCCCCCCCCAACCTTGTGATTCTCCTCAACTGTCTGGGGTACTTTCTCTCAGTTTCATTCAACATCTCCTTTCCTAATTTTTTCAAATTACTGTTGATCCAGCTAACCTTCTCGACTACAAAAAATTATGATTGGTTTCATGTGGTGTTGAAAAAAGTACTTTTTTGCAATGCCCTTTTTTAGAATTTGCTCGTTGTTCATTTTAGTTGCCCGATGAAATTGCTCAATTCTTTTTTTTTTTTTAAACTGCATTTCCCCGAAATTTGTTCTTGTCTGTTGTCTCCAAAAAATTTCTTGTCTGTTTTCTCTGAAATATATTCTTGCCTGTTATCAAAATGTCATTGCTTTACTTCCATAAACCAGGGCTGGTTCCATAAGGAGTCCAAGGTGCCTGATAGCAATATCGCTGAAGTTGTCAGCGGAACATAGCTGAAGTTGTCAGTGGAACATAGCTGATGTTGTCAGCGGAACATAGCTGATGTTGTCAGCGGAACATAGCTGATGTTGTCAGCGGAACATAGCTGATGTTGTCAGCGGAACATAGCTGATGTTGTCAGTGGAACATAGCTGATGTTGTCAGCGGAACATAGCTGATGTTGTCAGCGGAACATAGCTGATGTTGTCAGCGGAACATAGCTGATGTTGTCAGCGGAACATAGCTGATGTTGTCAGCGGAACATAGCTGATGTTGTCAGCGGAACATAGCTGATGTTGTCAGCGGAACATAGCTGATGTTGTCAGCGGAACATAGCTGAAGTTGTCAGCGGAACATAGCTGATGTTGTCAGCGGAACATAGCTGATGTTGTCAGCGGAACATAGCTGAAATTGTTATCGGAACATAGCTGAAGTTGTTAGCGGAACATAGCTGATGTTGTCAGCGGAACATATCTGATGTTGTCAGCGGAACATAGCTGATGTTGTCAGCGGAACATAGCTGAAGTCGCCAGCGGAACATAGCTGATGTTGTCAGCGGAACATAGCTGAAGTCGCCAGCGGAACATAGCTGAAGTTGTCAGCGGAACATAGCTGAAGTTGTCAGCGGAACATAGCTGATGACTTGCATCAGTGTCGGTGAACCAGACCATCTATATTATTATGTCTTTTGACGTGTGCTATGTTTGCTACGATGGGGACTGCAACTTCTTTTTTTTTTTTTGATATTCGATGAAATGTAAATTCTCACGATTCCACTGGCACGTGCGGTTGAGCAATTATGGATTTTCATTCATTTGCAGTGATACCGGGGCTTTCAAATAACTATAACTATCCAGATCCTACTTCATCTCATCTGGTACCTCTTGTACAAGACTAAGCAGTCTAGTCTGGCCAAATGAATAGTGGTCGTGAGTGGAGGCAACACGGTGCTCAAAAATCACATGCTTAAGTCGGATGTTTTGGGCCGAAAGTCGCAAATATCAGACTTCTACTGCAAACCAAAATAGTCAACGCTTGCAAGCCCACTTACCGTCCTTTTAAGAGTAAATGACGAAGAGTATATAAGTAAATATCATCATCATCTAGTGCCGTCTCCGCATCGAAGGTTGGCTACCATGGAGCGCCATTCCACTTTGTCTCTTGCTTTGATGGTGCAGATTGTCATAGGCTGACTTGTCCATCTTGTGATGTAATAAGTAAATAAGTAAATAAGTATATAAATATATAAATAAAAGAATATATAAGTCACTCCTTCGGATGAAAGAGATGGGAGTTAAGATGGGCACAGTCAGATGCGAGAAGCTTGGTGGGCGTGTAAGAAGACTAATCAACCAACACAGAACTGGAGTCGTCAGTCGCTGGACACTGCGAGACTTGCAGAGGAGGGGATCTGTGCACCTATGGACATTGTTCGGAGTGCAATGATGATGACCCGCTAATAACTCAATAACTCAAAGACGAAGAGGTGAATTCCTTAAGTCATCAGGTGAACACAAGAAAAAGTTCCATAAAACACGCAATAATTCGTCTTCTTATTTCCTTTAGTTAAAATGTCATTCACAATAGAACTCTACAGATTGCTGTTTTTTTGTCTTCTCTTGTTTTAACATCTAAAGTTAAGGTAAGGTAAAGGTAAAGTACGAAATCTGAATCGGCGTCCTAGCATGCGATTTTTCACCCATATGTGCTCGGTCGCATATATAGAAGTGTTCGGAGACTTGTGGATAGTGTCGCTTCAAGCATCGAAACTCACGACGCGACGCGACATTCCTCACCTTCCCAGAGTACTACCCCGGTACCCATTTCTGCCAGCGGCTGGGTCGACCGCAGAGTATTTTTTTCCAACCACGAGTACAATTCACGCTGCTTCCAGCATTTAATCTAAAATTATTATCCTTGTTATGTAATTAAATCAGGGATTAATGTATTCACCTGATTTAATACTACTACATTCATTGCAATAATGTATTTGGAAGTAGTTATAGCACATCATATATTCTTTTTACGCCTAAAGACGCCTATCATTGTATCGTCCTCTTTACATGATAGAATGATGTACTCAATCATTTTCAGTCATTTCTGCTTCTTAGTGTGAATGGGTACCGTTTTTTTTCTGACTAATAGGTTATCTACTTATTTTTACATGTAATCTGTAGTCTGATATCTGTACTTGGCTTTCAAGTCTCAACCACATTTCGATTGGCATGTTCCCTTTTGTAGGGAAGAGACAATAGCGTTGTATGTGTTGTTCATCGTTATAAGAAGCTTACCTTCAACTAAGAGAGTCAGGGCACGTAAACTGTTGATAACCATTTAATTGCATTCTCTCCCCTTCCCTCCACCACCTGGGGTAATACAAGAACTGACTCCCCCTCCACTTGTACGAAACGATCAACCTTTGTTCTTCGCCTTGTACACTCGTGTTATTGTTTATGAATCATCATCGACCTTTATCAGCCACAAAATAAAGCCAGCACCTTTATCGCCCAATCACCGATTTGATTGTCCGTGACATGAGCCAACCGCTTGTGTTGACTATAGAAATATGAGGTCAAAGATTTGAAGTTTGGGTCAATGTAATCAAGCCGGACCATGTAAACTTTGCCATACTTGATTCTCAATAAACATGGTACTTTACCTCCCAGATTGTAATAAAGAATAATATAACTTAGACCACGATTACTTGTTCCATTAACGATTATTGTAATCGCACAGGAAAAGACAGACAGATTGACAATAGATGCAGCACAAACAGAAATACAGATCAATGTGAGCAAAACAAAGAAAATGCGAATAAATAATGTTTTATTTAATTCCATCAATGATTAATTATCTGATACGGTGTTCTACTACAGATAATAGATTGGCATTTGTGAGTTCACTGCGGTTCACTTCGTTCTGTTATTTTTTACGTATGTTTTAGTTGAGTGGTTCATTTCGATAGCCTAATTTATTTATAACAATCTTATAATACCTACATTTTGAATAGAAGCAGTCTGCACGTAGAACAGAATCACATATGGCGATCTTAAAGTGCCTGCACGTAGAACAGAATCACTTATGGCGATCTTAAAGTACCTGCACGTAGAACAGAATCACTTATGGCGATCTTAAAGTACCTGCACGTAGAACAGAATCACATATGGCAATCTTAAAGTACCTGCACGTAGAACAGAATCACTTATGGCGATCTTAAAGTACCTGCACGTAGAACAGAATCACTTATGGAAATCTTATATTGCCTGCAAGTTGAAGAGAAGGAAAAATTAAAAAATAAAAAAATGGTATGTAAGAAGCTTTACGTGACAAGTGGACGACACAGACTAAACAACGTTTCGGCTCAATAGGCCTTCATCAGGAACAAACAATAAAAACACACACACAAAACTGATAACGAAACAACCAAAACAAAAACAATCGAAATGTGGTAAAGAAAACAACAAAAAGAAATAAAACTATCCTGTGAAATCCAAAATAAAATCGTAACCAAGTGCGGCTGTCGTGAACGTCGAAAATCGTGCCAAAAAGTGCGTAAATGTAAACAGAACCAGAGGAGTTAACACAGGGGTCAGTGTGCAAACACAAAGGAGAAAGAATCGAATAGTAGACTGACAGGTGTAAAAAGACGCTAAGAGTGAGATGTCTGATAGTGGGGTACAGTAAAAATAAATGAGGGGTAAGAAGCACAGAAAAAAATTATAGAGGAGAAAACCGAAGTGTCTCATAAGGGACTAGAGGAGAAGAACTATATAAAGCATGGCATAGTAAGTAGACCAAAGAACCCAAATATGTGTAGTAGAGAAGGCTATGCAAAAGGGAAGGAGCAAGCAAAAATAAACTATGCGTATGAGTGTGATACATTCATACCTCTCGGGGTCAGCGAACCATACTGGACTATAAGGCGATTTTCCAAAGTATAGCGGCTGCGGTCGCCAGAGTGACAAAGGACAATACCAGTGACACGGATGTCGTCTTTGCCCTTGTGATCAGGGGAGTTGAAGTGGGAAGATACCGGAGTACCAGTATTTTGTTGGACAAAGTTGAAGAGAAGCAGTTATTGAAATCTTATAGAACCTGCAAGTTGAGTAGAAGCAGTTATAGAAATCGTATAGTATTTGGAAGTTGAATAGAAGCAGTTACACGAATCATATAGTACCTGCATGTGGAATTGAAGCATTTATAACGATCTTATAGTACCTGCAAGTTGAATAGAAGCAGTTATAACAATCTTATAGTACCTGCAGATGGAATAGAAGCAGATATAGCGATATTTAGAGTACCTGCAAGTTGAATAGAACGAGTTATAGGAACTATATAGTGCCTGTAAGTTGAATAGAAGCAGTTATAGTGATATTTAGAGTATCTGAAAGTTGAATAGAACCAATTATAGAAATCATATAGTGTCTGTAAGTTGAATAGAAGCTGTTACGGCAATCTTATGTCACTTGCAAGTTTAAAGGAAACAGATATTACTTACATTTTGTTGATGTTTGTTATGGACGATATTATGTTCTGTGCTTGACATTTCATCATCACAGAGTGCCGTCTCCGCATCGAAGGTTGGATACCATGGAGCGCCATTCCGCTCTGTCTGTTGCTTTGATGCTGCAGATTGTCATAGTCTGACTTGTCCATCTTTTGAAGCTACCCGTCCATGTTAGTCTTGGTCTGTCTCTGCCTCTTTTACCTTGTATTTTTCCTTCTAAAATGACTTTCAGTAGGCAACTGTGTCTTGTAACATGCCCCAAAATCTCAATTGTCTTGTTTGGGTTGTGTTTAGTAGTTATTTTAAAAATATTTTTAGTTGTTTTACTAGACACTTATAAACGAGATATTATTTCAACTTTGTTCATGATACATGCAGAGAGACCTTAAATATATTGTCTCTTCATAATTCTCCATTTTGTGCGCCGACTGTTTCACTGTTGATTAATCACGTGGTACGTCGTTAAATCATTCAGCATCTTTTCCCTTTGCCTACCTCTACCTCTCTTAACTTCTATTTTTCTTGTTGTTTTTAAATATTTCAAATGCCCGTTCTTTACACATACATTTTCCTATTTTGTGTTATACTCTTACTTTTCACATCTGCCTTCTTTGGTATCTCCTAAATTGATTTGATTTTGGCCTGTCCTTTGTGCCTTTCGAATCCACCTAAAAAGGATGCGGCATCTCAGCTGCTTCTATCCGACGTTGTATCTCTTTGTTTACTGTATATGATTCACAACCATAAAGCAACGCTTGTTGAATGTAACGCTGTAATACTGGTTTTTCTCACTCGTAATTAACGATAAAGCTGATTGCATAACTTATTTTACGTTTTATTCCAAAAATTATTATTGGCCTGCGAAAAATTCTACATTTCACATCCATAAGGCATTTTCTGTATTATGTTAATATCCACCTTCTATCTGATGTTAACAATGCACCCCTAGACACCCGGAGAGATATAATAAGATGTGAAGAGAGAGAACAATTATTTATGTGTACACACTTAACAATATGTACAAATGTCGGTTTAGACCTTTATGCTGTACCCCTCAAAGCCATCTTTAGCTATAATTGGTATAGTCCTTGTTATTTTGTCATTTGTTTCAAAAATATACAAACTATGGATATGAATATCGTTAGGCTTTAGGCATCTCTTACTTAGATAACAAGTGAGAAAAGTTAACAAAAGGATATAACAAGCAGTGAGAGTAGGTGATGATCTTTAGACCATTGTGAAGAAGGGCTAAATTATTTGTTTCGTCTGCGTATAGTCTGGTTTTGCAAAAATCATAATCATTCTGCAAGGAAATTTGAAAAGAGCGAGAGGTGGAGGTAGACGGTGAAAGGGATTGGAAGATAACATCAAAGATAGGACAGGCAATAACTTTGCTGAATTCCTAATCATAACTGAAGATAAAGAGAAGAGGATAAGGTTGACTAAGTCTGTCAGTGATGCCCCAACAACACAGAGGGTTATATTGTTGATGAAATCGAAGAATCGTATCATCCTGTTACAATTTGTATATACGTTGCACCTAGCTATAAGTGATACCTGTTCTCTATTATAGTCCGTTCAGAAATTCATAATCATGCCTGAATTAGTTTTGCGTGATAACCGCTTGTTATTTTGGTTTCACATTTTGCATGGAATCTTAGAATATTGATGACGTTATAAAAATATTTTTTGCTCTGAGAAATTTGATCTAGTTTAAAAGTTTTCTTCTTTGGGGTATATTAAATTCACCCTGTTCGAATTTGACAACATTTTAGGATATATACATTATAGTCCGTTTCATAACTCGTGCCCAACTTTTAAAATCGATATCTTTTAACCGCTTTTTGTAAATTGTTCAGAATTGGCATGTAAAGTTATAATGATAAGAACCCAACAGGGAATTAATTTCATTAAAAAAAACATTTGGTTATTATTGTTGCTTATTTGATTTATATAAATTTATAACGACCCATTGATGTAGTCAAAACTTAATGTTTACAGTATTTTAAGTTAAAAATAGCGATAAAATCCATACACGGTCAAACTGACGTGTTTGCACGCTTTCAACGTGGGTTTTCTGACACAATTAGACACTTGTAAAAACACGAGACATTGTGTGTTACATTTCCGTTCATTCAGCGGCGTAGACGTGGAACGCTAACATTTATCATGAGTCTTAAAATGAAATTCTGCAGTTTACAAAACATCGCAATAAAAATGTATGACTATTTTTGCAAAGAGGCTAAACGAGGAAGATTATTTCATTCTTTAGAAAACCCTGAGAATAGGACAAGACACATTTTGGATTTATCTAAACGGTCATTTAATCGCTGGATTCAAGCACGTGACCGTCAATGTTCAAAATATACAAAATCACAAGGAAGAGCAAAAATGTTGGATAATTTCGACAGTGAACTTATTAGAAGTGAAATTCACAAAATGTTGGGTATGAATGAAACTGTTACAATAAGAAAATTAAAAGTATCGCTGAAAAAGAACAACAGTATTGAAATATCAAAGTCTACATTATGGAAGAATGTGAGAGCTGCAGGCTTTACATTCAGAAAGTATTCCAATGGACGAAACATCATCTGTGAGAAGCCACATATAGTAGTCATGAGAAGCAAGTACTTACGTGAAGTAAAAGAGGTGCGCAAGCAAGGTTATGATATTGTGTACTTGGATGAAACATGGATCAATGCTCACCACACTAACCAAAGGGAATGGCAGTCATCAGATGGAAAGATTAAGAGATTAATACCTAGCAGCAAAGGACAGCGCTTGATAATTGCGCATGCAGGTAGTCGATAACATGGACTAATACAGAATGCAGAGCTCATTTTTCTTTCAAAATCCATAGACAATCGGGATTATCACTCTGAGATGAATGGTCACATATTTAGACATTGGATTGAAAATTCTGCTCTCCCATCACTAGATCGATCATCTTGCCTAATAATGGACAATGCAGCGTACCACAACATTGTTGCACTTGAAGATAACGTCCCGACGTCATCCAGTACAAAAGATGCTATTAAGATATGGCTCACAAAGGAGCACATACAATTTAATAACATGTACTTAAAACCTGAATTACTATCTCTAGTAAAGCAAAAACAAAGGACAAAGATTTTTCAAATAGATAAGATTATCCAAGAGCACAGTCATATAAGTTTGAGGCTGCCACCTTACCATGCTCATTTAAATCCAATAGAACTAATCTGGGCAAAATTAAAAGGACAAGTGGCAGATGAAAATACAACATTCAAAATATGCGATGTAAAGACTCTTGCTAATCTCGCTTTATTAAATATAGACAAAGATTATTGGGCTAAATGTGAAGACCACGTCTTAAAACAGGAAGAGGAATATTGGAAAAATGATGGTTTGTGGAATGTTCAACCCCAAACAGTTATTAATCATTTAGACTCGTCTGATTCAGAATGAAAGTATATAGCCCCCACAATGTTGGCCCCTATATTACCTTAAATTAGTTCAACAAACGGTCCTTTTCAGGACCACACAACTATGAAAATTGGACATACAGGTATACCTTGATATTATCGTCCGTCATCGAACTGAGAAGACAATAATTCTCCTTGTGTTTTGTCTTATCCAGTTATTTCCCCATTACGGCCACGCCTTTACTTAGTGAAAACTAATCACAGACCAGCAACTACGGTAATTTCTATTCTTTAGGGGTTCACAATTTACAATTTTGACAAACATCAAAGAAATTCGCCGCTTTAAGAAAACTGCAGCTGCAAGATATTTGTTAAATATACATTTAAAGGGTCTTTTGCATTCTAATAACATTTGGAAAATTTCAACAGTTTTTAACAAATGGTTACTGAGTAATAGCGTTTTGAAGTTGGGCACATGATTTGAAACGAGCTATAATTTGGTGCGGTCGTTGACGTAAAATAGTTTGGCTATTGCAGAAACACTAACTTCAGGAAAATCCCGTGCACAAAACTGAATTGTTATTGAACGACATGACGCACCACGGCCTGTGCATTAATTACCGAAGGGAAGGCGTATCTTTATTAATTTTGTGAAGACTCAGTAGACAATTTGATGACTTTAAATACCAACATTTATATCTAAATTACAATGAGTTTGAAATGCAAATTTATAACTATGCAAAAGAAGTGTGTTGAACATGTGTTGCGGGTGAAAGATGAGTACTAGAAACGAGATGGATTACTATTTGTCCAGCCAGTAATGATTATCAACCTCTTGGAATCGTCAGATTCGGAATGATTAAAATTAAGATGAATTCAATTCCAGCTGCAGTTAGGACGTCCTGGAGTCTAATGGTGACCGAAGGACAAGACTAATTGTAACCAATTGAATTCATGTTTGCAAATACACATAACGAACAACACCCACAATTAAGCACTATGTAGATACGCCTCTGACAAGAATTGCGGTAAACTGGACAATTTAACACGATTACTGTAAACTCTAAATTTCTAATTTGAATCAACTTGTGTGATATCGTCATAAAAGATCAAAGGAATTCGCTGATGTGCAAAATCTGTTGTGTTTATGGAATAAAAAATACCAAAATCTTTGCGTCATCAATATTCTAAGATTGCATGCAAAATGTGAAACCAAAATAACAAGCGGTTATCACGCAAAGCTAATTCAGGTGTGATTATGAATTTCTGAATGGACTATAGTTTATTTTTCATTTAAAATTGATTACGAGTATCTCTTTTCAAATGTAAAAATGAACTGAAACATTAATACCATAAATTTAGTAATTTAATCAAAACATTTGCTTTATTTGCTAATAGGTTTTATTGATATAAGTAAAGAGCCCCCGTCACGCCAAGTGGCGTATAGGGAATATGGTGTTCATCATCATCATGTGCCATACCGGTTGGCGTAGGTGATCATGTCCCTCCACAATCTTCTATCTACAGTGCATCCTATCAGTTCTGTTGTTGACTGTTTTCCATGCCATGACACCAAGCTATCCAGTATTTTCTTTCTTTGTCGTCCGCGATCTCTCTTTCCTTTTATTTTGCCAGTTGTAACCAAGCATTCCAACTTTCTTCTTCTCATGATGTCCCCGAAAAATGTTGATTGCTTCTTTCTGATGTTTTTTAAGAGCTCCCTTTTTGTGTTGGCCTCTTTGAGAACTTCCTCATTGGTCTTTTTAGCTGTCCAGGGAACTTTCAACATTCTTCTGAGAAATCCCATCTCTGTGGCCTCTAACAGGTCTTTTCATTTGTTTGTCTACTGTGTTATAATATGGTGTTAGTGACCATACATTTTACAGACCTTCTGCACATGATTTTTGTGGTAATGTGGTCGGTACTACACCCGTGTCGCTTTACTTTCCCAGAAAAAAATCCGGTGCCCATTTAAGGCTGGGTGAACCCGTAAGTCGTCGGTTGGGATCGAACCCTACCTCTTGTCCTTCGTAGTCCAGTACACTAACCACTGAGCTATTGCGGCTCCCTAGACTAAAGTTGACAGGTGAACTATGACAACGTTCATCATCAAGACAAGAGACAGAGTAAAATGGTGCTCCATGGTAGCCAACCCTCGATGTGGAGACGGTACCCAATCAATGAATATATATATATATATATATTCCTTTCTAGCCAAAAGTGCATTGGGCAGACTCTCCATGTTCGAAGATCTTTGCTCTCAAGTGTCACACAGGACCTGGATTGTTTCCCGCCATACGTTCCTTTTAGGCGCGATAGCTCAGTGGTTAGTGAACTGGACTACAAAGGACAAGAGGTAGGGTTCGATCCCAACCGATGGGTTCCAGGTTCACCCAGCCTTTAATGGGTACCAGATTTTTTTCTGGGAAAGTAAAGCGGCACGGGCGTAGTACCGACCACATTACCCCAAAAATCATGCGCCGAAGTTCTGTAAAATTTATGGTCACTAACACCATATTCCCTATATGCCACTTGGCGTGGCGGGGGCACTTTACTTTTTTTTAATACGTTCTTGTTCTGGGATTATCAACCTCGGCAAGGGAGCTGGTACCTGCTTCTCGCATCAGTGTTCGTTTTAGTGTTTCTGTAGGTTTGCCTCTTGTTTCTCTTACCTTCTGCCCTCATATTAGGGCTCGCTTTGAGATGCTCTTGTCTCCTTACATCAAATAGTCAAGGTATGACCACCTTCTATTCTTGTTTATAGATTTTTTTCATTCTCTTATTTCTCTTATTTCTGCACTAATTTTGAATTCATTACATGGTAAACGAACTATTTTTCTGAGGCATTATTTTTCAGAAGCATCAAATTTATTTAATATTTATTTAGTCAAAACACGCATACAGATTTATATTTATTTCTACTGTTTTTATTTCTAAAAGTAGTCAAAGCGCAGGATTCCTAAAATATCAGTATGAAACATCCATGCAAGTTGCTCAGTTTTCTCTTTGGTATCGTCTTGGACACCATCATACTTGGATTGGATCCACGTTCACTTTTTCATTTATAGACCGAATCTATTACTTTGACGTCAATAATAAAATACAAAAGAAAGAAAAACACTTGTTTTGTGAATGCTCACAGACAGTGTCTTTGATAAAGGGATTTATAGCCGATGTCAAAAAAGCATAGATTACGGGTACAAGGTAAAATTTGGTTAATTTGATGATTTCTCCAGACGCGAAGTATAAATCACCTGTCAGGCACGGGTTAATAGAATGACCTCTGACCCAGAGTAGGTCATCGTGACTGCAAGATTTCATTTGTTTGGAAAATAAGATCTGACTCATCACAATTTCATCCATTCATTGTGAACTACTATCTCTCTAACCAGGCTATGGCAAATTTCTCATTCTAATCTGGGATTTCATTATGCATGTAATTCATAGTCTGGCAATGAAGTAGAGCAGAGAAAAGGGGGGAAGCAATAATATTAGACAGACTGAGTTTATGTTAGTGACAGTGACAAGCAAACTGTCAGCGGGATGGATGGGTGGACGGATGGATGTGTGGGTGGGTGGGTGGATTTATGGATGGATGTGTATGGGTGGGTGGATAGATGGATGTGTATGGGTGGGTGGGTTGGTGGGTGGGTGGATTGATGGATGGATGTGTATGGGTGGGTGAATAGGTGGATGTGTATGGGTGGGTGGGTGGATGGATGGATGGATGTATGTGGATGGATGGATGGGTATATGGATGAATAGGTGGACGGATGGATGAGTGGGTGGGTGGGTGGGTGGGTGGGTGGGTGGGTGGATGGATGGATAAACGGACGGACGGATGGGTGGGTCGGTTTTGGATGGATGGGTGGATGGATGGATGGATGGATGGATGGATGGATGGATGGATGGATGGGTGGGTGGGTTGGTGGATTTGTGGGTGGATGGACGGATGGATGGATGGGTGGGTGGGTGAGTTTATGGACGGATGGACGGAAAAGAAGAGTAGATTTTAGATCTATTATTGTATTTGCCTCATGAAGTAACGACCTTTAGTTCGTTCCCGGTTGACTCCCGCCAGTCGGAACAATGGGTACAAGAAATTGCCTGAAGAAACACTCCGTGGTTGCAAGCTTTACTTATTTCTAGTAGTGCATCAGCAGCAGGAAGAAGAATTTCTTATTGGAACATGGTGCCAAAGCAGAAATACTTCTACTTTAAATGTGTATGTGTTTGTGTGAGTTGTGTATGTGTTTGTGTGTTGTTTTATATGTGTGTTTGTGTTCATGTGTGTGTGCACACGTCCGTGTATCCTACGGGGTTTTCGTTCGCCTTCTTTTACCTCTGACGAAGTCGCTAGAGACTAGGAACTGAATTTTGCGTGTTAATCCGTTTTTCCCAGGCAGCCTTGTGCACAGGGATCCCTCACCGCACAGGCAGATAACTCCGTCTTCGGAGGTACTTATATTTTTTTATATTTCCGTCCATGAGTAATTGACGTTTCAAGCCGGGCCTCGCTGCTGAGACCAGGGGTGGTTGTCACAGAGAGAAATCACAAATAAAAATCCCAACGGGTGCAGCCGGTATTTGAAATCACAACCTCTCTGTCTCGAGACCGGCGTCTTGCCTCGAGAGCAACCAATCCCCATCATACGGAGATTGATCACTCTAAAAATTGTCCCCGTAAAATTGTGTGGTGGCCAAGTGGTAGTAATAATAAATGATTAGAAGAACTATGGAGCTTCGAAACCTGGCACAATCTTGTCAAACCCCTTAAGTAAGTATCTCTAATCATTATAAGTTTATTGACTATGCGAGGGGGGGGGGCTGACCCATCTGGCTCATAATTCAAGGAGAGTTATCTTCCTGCTGCATGCTGAACGGAAAATCTCGAAAAGCTTTTTTGGTGATCTATGATACTCGTAGACAGACCATTAAAGAAGAACAATAAAAAAAGAATAATAGTATCTGCTAGTAGTCTTTCCAAGCTAACATTGCATATGAAGCGTAACATTCAACAATAGATACCAATAACTTAATTTAGTCGACAGACCATCTTCATTGCATAACGGACAACACCACAGTGCTCAGATTAGCTCATCATGTTCCCCAGTATAAAGCATGCTCGTCACAAACTAGCTAAAGCATGTAAGACGGCTTCAGCACAGATGCACGAACTCCGTGGCACCAACGAAGACATTGTTCACAAACACTCTTAATTGACTCCTGTAGCATGTCAATCATTTACGTGCAGTCAGTCTCTCCTGACTTCTTAATTATTGTCTTCTGAAGAGTTACCTTCCCCTTTCTCCACTTGAAGACAAATTACTTGACGCAGTGGTGCTTAGTAGCGGCACCAAAGATCTCCAACTTCTTCATGGTAATATACCTTGGTTGGGGTCTGGTTGGTCTCGAGGCCAGACACCGGTCTCGAGACAAAGATGTTGCGAATTTAAATCCTAGCTGTGCCAGTTGGAATTATTATATATGATTTCTCTCTGTGGCAACAACCCCTGGTCTTAGCATCAAGGCCCGGCTTGAAACGGCAATTACTCATCGATGGAAAAAATATGAGTACTGCCGACGTCGAAGTTGTCTGCCTGTGCGGCTAGGAACTCCTGTGAACACGGCTGCCAGGGAAAACGGATTAATACGCAAAATTCAGTTTCTTGTCTCTAGGGGCTTATTGCCACCAGAAGTGAACGCTGGTGAACGCAAAACACACACGCATATATATATATATATATATATATATATATATATATATATATATATATATATATATATATATATATATATATATATATATATATATATATAAACACTTAGTTAACTAGTGTCATCGACCAAAGGCCAGGCGCCCTCACCTCCCTTTCAACTATGGCACACTTGAAGCTGAGCGTGGAGAAGGCATACTTCGAACTACTCTGATTCAACGTGGATAGCTACTCCCCTTAGTTTTCACCAATCCGCCATTCATGTATGAACCACAGACAACCAGAACAAACGTGTACATTCAAGGGCAAAAATAGACAAATATTTCAAAGTATTTCTCCTAAAACTCTGCTACTGGTTTCGAACTTGAACATTAACAAAGAAACGATATGTCTTAGAAGATACCCCCGTCTAGCAACTGAGCGGTCAGCGACCCATAGCTGACTGCGTGCCTCAAGCTCGGAGAAAAACAGGCCTGATGAAGACCCTGCTTCATCACCAAGCTGTGTTCCTAGAAACTTACTAACTGAGCGGTCAGCGATCCATAGCTGACTGCGCGCCTCAGGCTCGGAGAAAAACAGGCCTGATGAAGACCCTACTTCATCACCAATCTGTGGTCCTACAAACTTACCAACCAATCTGGCAGGTCAGGCTTGTAGGAATCGCAGAGTAGAAGCATCCCAGTATTCAAAATGTCGTGCTGAAGCCGGATGTGCTGGGCCGGAGGGCGCAAATATCATAGTCTAGCTGCAAGTCACAATACAGTGTATATTTGCGCACTTAACGTCCATTTAAGCGCTGATGACGAAATGTAGCACTCATTCCTTTAGCAGCCGTCTAGTTAACGCAAGAAAGATATGGCTTCCTGTCGATATGGTGGATAGGTGGCAGGAACCTCTGAAGCTCTGTCTAAAAAGTGTTCCTTGTTGCAGTTTTCTCATATTCCAAGTTCGGCTACCTACTGGAGCTATTGAGATTAGTGCTCTGTGCATACCGTGAGCTGTGTTATTCATCTGGATCGTGTTTCGATGTTCCAATTGTTTATGATGACGATGTTATCGTATGACGAAGTACAGTTCGACTGCGTTCACTTTCGGTGCGACTTGGTCTTATGTCTTTTGGCGTGTGCTGTAGCTGATATGATGGGGACTGCAGCTGTCTTTCTTTGTTTGGATCTTTCAATGAGATGAGTTGATCAACCGCACTGGCACGGGCGGTTGAGCAATTATGAATTCTAATTCATTTGCAGTAATGCCGGGACCTTGGACTAACTACAACTACTACAACTAGAGAAATGGCTAAGAAAAGTACTGAAGGTGACAAATGGAGACAAAATAAAAAATCGAAATATAAAAAAAAAAATTTTAAAGATTTGAGTTATCATCATTTCTGGATGGTATTAAAAGAAACAGCATGGTCTGGACAAGTGTTTTGATATTCCGTTTCTTTACGATGATGATGATATCGTATGACAAAGGACAGTTTATCTGATAAAGCTTTACCGTTCCTGAGCAAGGGGTGAGAAGGAAAGGAGAACGTAGAAGTCGGTGTAATACCCTTTTACTCCGGATTAACTCTGGAAATACTGTTTAGTGGAAATAATTATATTTAATAAGTCACATGTTCAAAATCACATTGGAAGGGCCATAACCGTTTATAATCGGAAGTGAATAGTTAATAGAACACAAATTACCACTACGGGTGCCATGCAGGAGACATACTTAAAGGATTATATTCCGTTTTCCTTCGACGCTGAAAGGAAACATGCAAAGTAAGTAAAAAAAAAAAATATATTGAAGCATTATTCTTTTGAAAATAAACTCTTTTTTTTTTTCAATTTCAGAAGCCAAAAGTGGATCTGTGATATCCAGCCATGACAACAGTGCAGATACGCCAAACAGAACGGCTCATTTATCACTTGTAGCTTTCCTGGTATTCTTTGCACACACGGTTATTTGTACCAGGTGATACCCATAACGATGTTCTCAGCGTTCATATTTACCAATCAATTAATTCCCTAACGGAATTCACAGTAAAGAAGGCACATTATAATTTGTTCAAAGTCTTCCATCAAAGGATTATCAGTAGTTTACTTTATTCTGAAGAAATTTAAGTTTGGTTTTATTTTCGCTCCCTCCCGCACACAAAATAAAAACAAGATAGATTTAAATAATGCATGTGTTTAAATATATCGATAGTTACAATACGGAGATGTATGACAGCACAACTGTGGCATTTTAAACAATGTAGTTAATTATAAATGACAAGTTTATGCCACAAATAATAGTTTACTTTTAAATTTGGGGTGGACAAATAAAATATACGTCAATCCTGCTCAGAAGTTTCGGAGGCTGAACAAAGCGGTTAATGTGCTCGCTACGTAATCAGGAGGGCCCTGGTTCACTTCCTATAAGTGGCCGATTTGTTTTTTTTTTTGTGACCTACATTATTCTGGGGATAACTCAGCCTGTAAAAATTGGTGCTGAAGATTTTTATGGTAAATAAGTGCGGCCTGGCGTGTGCTGTAGCTGATATGATAGGGCCTATAAGCCGAAAATATGCAGTTGATCATGGAAAAATATGGTCGCTAGTACCGGTATTGCCACATGCCTAGAAAACCGCTGAGGGAAGCTTTACTTTTCTTTATAAATCCATATCAGACTAATCGAATTCTTGGTGTGAAGATTCACATTGAAACGAGGAATTGGTTTACGTTTTTTACAAACAAAAAACATAGAATTAACTTTTTTAGGCTATTTACCTAACCGTTTCGCTGTAGAAATGAAATGTATTGATTAGAAGTTCTAATAAAGAGAGATCAGAAGGGCAGATAATTATGATTGCCAGATATAGCTTGTAGAAAAAAAAGGGGGGAAAGGACAGTATAAAAATTGTAATATTTTATTGTATTCCTTTATTCTATTTTTATTATCGCTTTTTTTATTTGCATCCTTATCGTCAGGTTTACAGTAAATTAGTATTTGTATGCATTTACTTCCTTACCCTGTAGACATGCGTTAAGAAAACAAAAGAAGAAAATATCACTGGATTTATCTTATTTTGAGAGAGCTTAGACAAAACTGAATAGCTGGTTCAAGACAGAAACGGGGCTGAGTGGTCTAGAGGTAAGATGTTGGCTTCCGGACAAGAATATACAGGGTTCGATTCCACAAGCGGTGGACATTTTTTACAAAATCAAATCCGTGGTTTCTTCGTGGCTTTACCCTCCCCTACTCTTTGAATAGTAAGATCCGTGCCATGTCTTGCCTCTCGGATAGCGGCTAAAAACAGGATGTTCCGTGTGAATTCTCTCCTCGGAGTTAAAACTAAAACTAATGCCAAGTTGGCTGACAAGCGCTATATCAAAGGTAAAAGTTCTGTTTGGGGAGAGGACAGCAATAATTAATGAGCCCCGCCAAGCTTCGAGTATAACGTCGTAGAGGGACTTTGCCAATATTTTTGTGAACACCGACACACTTTCGGGCAATATGGCCAATCAAAGCTCCAAGCCGTTTTTTATTTATTTTTTGTATTCCAAAAAAATGTAATCACGAAAAATATAAGAATAGTTATATTTGAAAAGTACCGGATCATTGTGGCGCTGTTTATGTACAGAAAAATGCAATGTGAGATTGACGTATTTTTTTCTGATCTATATTTAAAAAAAAAAAAAGCTGCTTTAGACGCTAATTTGCCAGTTAGGATTAATTAGTTCAGATTTTGAATTAGTAACAATCCATATTTTGACCAGTAATTGTTAAAATTTGCCAATAAGTTAGTGACAATAAGCCCACCCCTAACTGTTTATTACACGTGACACGCTTGGTTCATTTTCTAATTATATTTACAATGACGTAACTTTCCTTTGAATATTTCACTTGGGCAGGCGTCCTAACAGTTGGATTTCGAAACTAGTACACCGAGGTTAGATACACAAACAAGTTGTAAACAAAAACATGTTAAAGCAACCGATGAAGAACTTGAAAATCTAGAGGTAAGATGTCGGCCTCTGAACAGGAAGGTCCTAGCTTCGAATCCCACCACAAGCGGTGGACTATTGTTCACTTCAAATCCGTGCTTTTTTGTGGTTTTACTCTCCCCTGGTCTCTGGTAGTGAGATCTCATGTCAAGTCCTCTCGGATAATGGAAAAAAAAAAACAGGAAATCCTGTTGGCATTCTACGCACGTTCAACAACTTTCAGCAGTTGGATATCGAAAATTGGAAACAAAGCTGGCCGCTGTGTAGGCAAAAATTGATAGGCAAAAATCTCAACTATAACAAATAAAAGTAACTCTGAAGTCAGAGAATATCTGTCTGTATGGCGAGGGACACCGGAGAGAATGGCTGCCGGTGTGAAAAATAGAAAAAAGTTATATTCACGCAAAATGTGAGTCTCTCGAGACTTGGCTAGAGATATAAAGCTGGCGAAAGCAAACAATAACAAAGCAATAGATAAAGAGGCTAGAGAACACATTTCTAATGTTGGGAGTGGTAAACTATGAAATGATGCTTCAAAGACACAAGAAATAAAGTAATAGAGGTGCGGATGCCTATAGAAAGACCAAACAGCTGCATTTTATTTTGTTTCTAGTCTGCCATATCCAATACGTTTTATTATTATTATTATTATTATTATTATTTCCTTCCTCATCTGCATTTCAGCGTCGGTTGGAGATATAATTTGCGGACTTTTGCTCTTCTGTTGGCCTCTGCTGCTGTTATGTTTCCTAATGTTTCTAATATTCCATCAATCCATCTTCTGTTTGTGTGTGTGTGTGTGTGTGTGTATGTGTGTGTGTGAGAGAGATTGACCATTGAGTCCGATGTTCTCATAACATTTATTAAAGGCTCGTTTTTGTTGTGCTTTGGTCTTTCTGTATTATCACGTGGCCAAATGATTGTATTTGTTGCTTCTTTGTGTATTATTTGGGGGGGGGGAGAATTTTTTCTAGCCTTTTTCTCAGTTCTTCACTTCTAACCTTATCTCACAGGATGTCCCCTATATATATCTTGGAGACATCCTGTGAGATAAGGTCAGAAGTGAAGAACTTAATATACTGGTATATATATATATATATACTTATATAGTAATATATAGAAGTATACGAAATACATTAGTGTTTTCTTTTTCGTAGAGAAAAAAAAATATCTTCGGTACCAATTTACAGCTGAACCCTAAGAAAGCGGTCGGTTTGGCATTTGAACTCGACCTCATTGTCCACTGTAAATTAACTCACTAACCACTACTTTTACCATGGCAATATCCCATCTATTATTCAATAACCCATCGTACAAAAAGCAGGTGGATTACAGCATAACAAATACATATTGTCATCGAATAATTAAAGACGAATAAAGCCACAAAGTCGTAGCCAATTTTACATTTATATATATATATATATATATATATATATATATATATATATATATATATATAAAAGCAAATAAATCAGTAAGTTAAAGCATCGCTATTTATAGAAGTCGGTTAGCTGATACGTCACACTCTAGTTGGGAAGGACGGAGCTACGAGGTTTCCCTTACAACTCTCAGACTTACTCCTATAGATGGCGATGGTTAGGGTATCTAAAATATCCCCAATATTTCAATGTGTAAAGGCCTATATATGAATTTCTATTTGCCAAGACTATTTCCCTTTTACGTTAGTCAAGAACATGACTATTATTCTACTGACATTTTCGTATGCTTTAAAACCGTATGGCACGTGATCTATCATGTTACTTGTTTGAATATTGTAATACAACATTTGTTTTAGCACCTCAGTTTATGTTCAATAATGCTAATTAATATAAATAATATTTAATATTAATTATTGATTTTAAAAAATCCGTTTAGACCTACCACGTATTTTATATGTAGTCTCTTCTCTCTCTCCCCCCCCCCCTTTTTTCACCCTTCCTCACCAGTATAAAACTACAAACATTTCCCCCTTGTTTGAATCTATGGGTCATGTTCACCATTTTTCTTTTTAGCTTGTAACGTAATTAGCAATCGCATTCAATATATATGTTATCTGAATTTTCAATTTGTGCGTATATTTTATTTCAAGTTTGAATGTCTTGTGATCTAGCATACCAAAAGGGACATCATCGTAGTGATGTGAGATAGGTGGTACGTCCACTTGTCTCAAACGTTGGCTTTTAGAACTACAAACCAAAAGATTGTGTTTCATATATGGAAAAGAAAATGATCTATTACACCTGGAGATAACTCTAATGTATTAGTTTACAGTTCATGAATTGTATTTGTGAATTACAGTAAAACATTACTTAAATAGGAGTAATTAGACTGTACTATATGTAATTAAGTTGCTTAGATTAAATGTGATTTGTTGAATCTAATCTTGATCATAACATTGCAATTTATATTCATTGAGATTTGATATTTACCTGCACATGAATCAATGCCCAATTTTTAATTATTTTGTATCTGTAAAAAATTGTAATACAGATTATTTGTTAATTTTTAAATTGTAGTTATTTCTGGGCTCTGCCGGAAGTTGTGTGTGGGCGGTTGTGTAGGTTGAAGTTAAAGAGCATTGTCCCAGTAAACTCGCCACGTGGTGTACTGATTTATTCTTTTTAATTTCACCCCGATTCAAAAATAAATAACGGTCATCCTACACGGAATCAAATCCTCGAACCATATAGATGGATAACAACGACAAACCCAATCCGCTCTGCCATTCACTCTCTAGATGTTCAGCACAAACATAAGACTACATTGTTTTAACAAACTCGGTCCGGTATAAAACTAAGGAAAAAAGAATAGTTTGCTGAAATTAGTAATGAATTTCACCGATCTCATGAAATGAACAGAGGATGTTCTGTTGCTTTTGTACACTGTCACTTTTCAATCATATCTTAAGAAGACTTCCCACAAAAATAGACGGTATATCCTAGCATTTTTCTGCAGTCGTCTCGGCAAAAAGATCATACAAAAAATTGACCACTTTGTCCGACACTCAAGCTACGATTCACACACTTTTTCAGCTCGATTTTATTATCTTATCTTTTATTTTTTATCTATTCAGAATAATACGTGCAATGATTTGCCTACATTACTGATGAGTGTTCTCTTCTTGTTGTTGTTCCTCTACTTTCTTGTAATCTTATTGTCTCTGGAATTGGCTACTGTAGTTCTTGTTGCCCCATTAATCGCATCTGTTTTTGTTTTCTTGAGTGTTATGACAATGATTAGATAACGACACACCAGAGGTTAACATCTGCCAGGATCACAAGCCAGCATCTCCTAGGGAGTATTAACACTAAAGAACAAGGAGAAAGGAGAAAGGGGGAGGAACAGTCCTTTAAGACACGGATCAATGAAATAACAGTCTTCGAATTTAATCCACGCCTGAGACACTACAGATCATTAACTCGAACACTCAATTTTCTCTCGACGCTAAAAGGTAACAGAGATGCTGGAGAGTAACTTATCAAAGTATTAGACACAATGCAACACAACTACTATGATGTATGAACAATACAAGACTAAACAAATCGACCGAAAGGTCTTCAACTGGGACAAAAACAAACAAAACAGAAAATAAATATTTTTTTTTAATCAGAGGAAATCTTAATAGTGATAATAGACACGTAACACCATCATGTCAATTCACACAAAAAAGGCGGCACACACTAACAAATAACGAGAGAAAAACAATTCTAAGACCGTGTATAGAAAGTACGTCTGAAACGTGAAAATTAAACGTTGAGAAACGAATATCGTTATCGTGCGTTTACTAAGTAAAGTATTAACTTACAGTACATATATATGTGATTGAAAAATAATTTCAGTCATCAATAGATACAGTTATTGAAGAAAGTTAAAAAAAAATAAAAAGGACTCAATTTAAATGAAAAGAAAACAAAAGTAATGGTGGTCTCATCAGATAAGACCTGACGTAGGTGTAATATATATGCAAATACTGAAATGCTCAGACGAGTAGATTTTTTTAAGTATCTGTATACAGCGATCAGATGGAAGTTGTCTTACTGAGTTAGAAAGTTGAATCGCACAGACCAAGAATATTTTGAATAAAAATAAGAAATGTGTTACGCAACAAGTTATTATCGTTGAAAGTTAGAAAGAAACTCTTACAGTTCTATATTCAACCAAAAATTGTTTTGCGGTTGTGTATAATGGACAATAAACAAAGACGACACAGAATTAGATGGAATCAAATGAAATTTGAGCCGCGATAGCTCAGTGGTTAGTTAACTGGACTACAAAGGACAAGGGGTAGGGTTGATCCCAACCGACGGCTTCCGGGTTCACCAGCCTTAAATGGGTACCGGATTTTCTTCCGGGAAAGTAAAGCAGCACGGGCGTAATACCGACCACATTACCCCAAAAATCATGTGCTGAAGGTCTGTAAAATATAGGGTCACTAACACCATATTTCCCTATACGCCACTTGGTATGACGGGGGTACTTTACTTACTTACTTAAATGAAATTTGGTTATTCGGAAAATACCATGTAGAGTAAACAAATCCGATGAGGAGGTACTGGCAGAGGCAGATGAAGAAAGTAAGATTACAAAACATTTTAGAAAAGCACTGTCCAGATTCATGGATTCATAGATTACGAAAAGGCATTTGATAGTTTAGACAGAAGAATGCTTTGGAAGTTGCTGAGTCATTATGGAATCCCCATAAAGTTTATTAACCTGATAAAAACAATGTATGAAGGAACAAAATGTAGTGTGGTGCATGAAGGACAGCTTACAGAAGCATTTGAAATAAGAACAGGAGTAAGGCAAGGATGCCTTCTGTCTCCATTTCTCTTTCTACTGGCCATAGATTGGATTATGAAAATAACTCAAAACAACAGAAATGGGATCCAGTGGTCACTGACCAAACAACTTGATGATTTAGACTTTGCTGATGACATAGCTCTCCTATCACACAGCCACCAACAGATGCAAGATAAAATGAGTATATTAGATGAGAGATCACAACAGCTAGGACTAAAGATTAATAGAGATAAGACCAACATTATGAGAATTAATGCAGTTGGCAATAACCAAATAAAACTAGGAGAAATACCTCTACTAGACGTACAATCTTATATATATCTGGGCAGTAATATAGATAAAGAGGGAGGAACAGAAAACGATACCAAAATAAGGATATCAAAAGCAAGAGGAGCTTTCATTGCACTGGGAAACATATGGAAATCCAAAGAAATTAGGCTAAATACAAAAATACAAATTTTCAACTCCAATGTTAAGTCGGTTCTATTATATGGCTGTGAAACATGGAGAATAACAAAATTGACAATCACGAAGGTACAGACTTTCATTAATGGATGCTTGCGCAGAATAAAGGGATGGAAATGGCAGGACAAAGTCACAAACGTGGAATTATGGAAATGTACCGGTCAAATACCAGTGGATAAAGAAATACAGCGAAGACGATGGCGATGGATAGGACACACACTACGGAAACCAACTGAGAGTATTACACAACAGGCCCTTTTTTGGAATCCCCAGGGGAAAAGTCAAAGAGGAAGACCAAGGAATTCTTGGAGAAGACAGATTGAAGCAGAGATGAAGATGATGGGGAAGACATGGAATGATCTTAAAAGAATTGCAAAAAACAGAACGACTTGGAAAGTGTTTGTTGAAGACCTATGCTCCACTGGGAGCTAAAAGGTAGAAGAAGAAGACTGTCCAGATTTAAGGGTCTGTGTGGATGGAGGATCGATATTGAAGAGGCTCTCACTCTGCCGAGGGAGGCACTATCTATTATCAGTTATAATGAAACGCCAATTGGAAGGCGTCTGATGTGAAAGCGACTTTTCTTTGATATTAAAAAAAAACAGTTCATTCTTAAACCGCTCATGGTGATTAGTATTAGGAACGGAGTTTTCTATTCACTCAGACTTAACCTCTGCTAGTTCTGGAAACTCGTGAACGCGGAAGACCGTAATTTAGAAAGGTTGTCGACTCTAGACCCGCACAAAGGAAGAAACCTGAAGCCAAATTTGTATTTAAAAAAAAAAAAAAAAAAACTATTGAGACGTAGAGTCCTGCTACTGTTCGTCTGTAGTCCTTTCGAGCCGAAGACATATATATGGCCGAAAATCTAGACTCGGTGGCCGGAAATCTAGACTCGGTGGCCGGAAATCTAGACTCGGTGGCCGAAAATCTAGACTTGGTGGCCGAAAATCTAGACTCGGTGGCCGGAAATCTAGACTCGGTGGCCGGAAATCTAGACTCGGTGGCCGGAAATCTAGACTTGGTGGCCGGAAATCTAGACTCGGTGGCCGGAAATCTAGACTCGGTGGCCGGCGATCTTTGTTATCAGGCGTCAGACTTCGCATAAAACCCACATTGTGTCTCACGACACGTCCCGCTCTGGGCGAGCATCTCAACCTCGGCAAAGAAGCTCATGCCAGCTGCTATAACTTCTTCCGTCAGCGTTCTTTTTTTCTCTTTTTAGTAATCTTTAGCTCGGCCTCTTATTCTTTCACCCTCTGGTTATTCTATTTCTACAATAAATTAATTAATATAATTGATTCTGTTAAAAAAATAAATCAAAGTTTTCAATGTTTTCTTGAATGAGCTACTTACTATGTAAATATACTCTAAAGTACTTCTTCTTCTTTCTTCCAACTCCCTGTGGAGCATAGGCCTTCAACAAATACTTTTCAATCCATTCTGTTTCTTGCCATTCTTTTAAGATCATTCCATGTCATCATCTTCATCGCTGTTTCCATGTGTCTTCTTCAATAATATTGTGGTCTTCTTCTTTGCTTTTTTCCTTGGGGATTTAAAAAAAAAAAAGGCCTGTCGTGTAATACTCTCATTTGGCTTCCGCAGTGTGTGTCCTATCCAGCGCCATCGTCTTCGTTGTATCTCTTTTTTCACTGGTATATGACTGGTACTTTTCCAATATTTCTACATTAGTAATTGTGCCCTGCCATCTTCATCCTTTTATTCTGTACAAGCATCCATTAATGAGGGTCTGTATTTTCATGAGTATAATTTCTGTTGTTCTCCATGTTCCATAGCCATGTAATACTCTAACTACTTGAAAAAAAAAAATACCACATCAATCGAGCCAAAAATGTATTATTACCTGGTAGCTTTGAGAACGTTCATTTTATTAACACAATTAAAGCTAATTTAATCTAATTCAATTTGTCACTTAATGAGTTAAGAGTATAATATGTTTTAAGTGTAATAATTAATAAATGCTTACATTTAAGATGTCTTGTAAATTTATTAATTTTATTAATCAAATAATTATGTCTTATAAATTACCATAAATCTCTATAAATGTAACCAGTTTATGGTGTAATACTTTGAGTATCCAACAATAATAATGTTAATGCTATGTATTCATATTATTTGTGGCTGCTTCTGTCAGAATTTATGCTTGACAACATATATGGCAGGTGATGATTGGTATTAACTTAATGTAGAATGTGTTAAAAGCGTAACAATTATTATACCTGTTGCTAAGATAACAATTATTAGTGATTTTGCATTTATCATTATCATTTTTTTTAACTTAAAGAATTTGTAGAATTCACATATCTATATTTGTCGTTATTGTTATATTTGCTGCTTCTGCATCGAGTGTAGACCACCATGGGAAGCAGTTTAATTCTATTTTATGCCTTGATTCAGTCATTCATTCCTCAGTTCACAGATTGATATTATCAGTCCACTTTAATCTTTGCCTGCTTCTGACCACAGTCCACTGCTTTATACCGATCATTCCACTTTTATCTTTGTATTACTCTGAGCACACTCAACTGCTTAGTGTTATAAGTCCATTTTAAACTTCGCCTACCATGCTTCACTACTCTATATTTTGTTTCCATCTAAGATGACTTTCAGTATAGTAGTATGTCTCTATACGTACGAAACATACACATATATATGTTGAGAATACCTTATACGGCAAAAAAAAACAGTAATGAGGACATTCTAGAGAGGAGGAAACCATCATAATTCTGTGACCACGTAATTAGAAGGGATAAAAGCGTAAAAATGCGAAGCTAGTGTAAAGCTTATTTTATGAATTACAATTATTTAAAAAGGAGGAAAGGGAATATGGTTACAGCTTTATGTAGGTGAGGACAAACACAAAAGCAGAACGACGGGTCTGCTCAGCATTCAGCTGGAACAATAAGCACAACACACAAATATATAGATACATTCAGAAATGTAACTACATAGATATACTACGCTAGGTTATCTACATGGAAAATAAGTAAGTAGGCCTACTTCCCGGTGGCTTATTCTGAAGCTTGGTCAAACACATGCTGGACAAAAATCACAAAGGTTGGCTAATGGAGCGGTCTCTGGTATAAATTATGAGAAGGGTTCTAAAAATATGTGGAGGTGGGTACTGCTTCCCAGACTATACCGTTCTTGAAACGTATATACGAGTGTGATTATCAATATGTGTATCCACACCAACCAATACATGTATATAATATACGACAAGACTGTATACTCATACAAACCATACACAGATTGGTTGGTCTCGATGCAAGACGCCAGTCTCGAGACAGAAAGTTGTCGGTTCAAATCTGCGCTGCACAAGGTGGGATTTTTATTTGTGAATTTTTCTCTGTGGCAACTACATCTGGAATCAGCAGCGAGGCGCGGTTTGAAACGTCATTTACTCATCGATGGAAATAATATGACTACCGCCGAAGTTGGAGTTATCTGCCTGTGCGTCGAGGTACCCTTGTGCACACGGCTACCAGGGAAAAACTGATTAACCGGAAAGTTCAGTTCCTAGTCTCTAGGGATTTCTTCCTCTACCTCTCAACTCCCAATGGAGTATAGGTTTCAACGAGCACTTTCCAAACTGTTCTGTTTCTTGCAATTCTTTTAAGATCATTCCATGTCTTCCCCATCATCTTCATCTCTGCTTCCGTCTTCTCCAAAAATATTTTGGTCTTCCTCTTTGTCTTTTTCCTTCTTCGTATCAGGTTAACACACTTTATGGGGATTCCGTAAGGACGCAACACTTCCAAAGCATTCCTCTGTCTAAACTATCAAATGCATTTTCGTAATCTATCAATCCGATATAAAGTAGGGACTGTTGTTCTACGCTTTCTTCAACTATTATACGTTATATAGTTATTTGATCAGCGCATGGTCTGTTTTTCCTAAAACCTACTTGTTCATCTTTCAAATGTTTCTCTATGGCGTCTTTTTGTTTCTCAAGAATGATTCTGCTTAGTATTTTTCCTGGCACTGATAGTAGCATAATTTCCCCATAATTTGTGCACTGCTGTAAGCTTCCTTTCTTTGGTAGTTTCGTCATATAACCTTCTTTCCAGTCTTTAAGTATTTTTTCTTTCCCATATTTTATTTAGTAGATTATGTAACATCTTGGTAGAGGTGTTAATGTTTTTATGGTTTCTGAAGGAATTTCATCTGGTCCTGTGGCTTGACTATTTTTTAATAGCTTGATGGCTTTCATTATTTCTTCCTTGCTTGGCTTTTCACAGTTAACATGTAACTCTTTCTCTGCTGGTACTATATAAGTAGGGTTATTTGGGCCCGGTCTGTTCAAGAGTTCTTCAAAGTGCTCCTTCCATCTCTTCATTTGTTCCCTTATATTACTAAGGGGAGGGAGCCGCAATAGCTCAGTGGTAAGTGGACTGGACTACAAAGGACAAGAGGTAAGGTTCGATCCCAACCGACGGCTTCCGGTTCACCCAGCCTTTAATGGGTGCCGGATTATTTTTCTGGGAAAGTAAAGCGGCACGGGCGTAATACCGACCACATTACCCCAAAAATCATGTGCCGAGGGTCTGTAAAATTTATGGTCACTAACACCATATTCCCTATACGCCTCTAGGCGTGACAGGGGTACTTTACTTTTTTTTTTATTACTTAAGGGATTCCCTTTCTTATCTTTAATAAAGCCATTGATCTGTTTGAATGTTTTGCTAGATTTATTTTTCCTGTTGTACAGTTCTTTCATTTTTCCTTTATTTGCCGCATCATCTGCCTCTTTAACTAGTTCATCTATATATTTCCTCTTATTTTCTTTTAATGCATCTTCTCACTTCTTTGTTCACCTCTGTTGAAGTTTCCTGTGTATCGGCTTTATTTCTTTTCGTTTTGCTTTTATCTGACTGTTTCTTATCTTTTCCATATAGCTTTATGTATTCTTTTATGTTTGAATATCGTTCCTCCTAGGCTCATTTGATTAAGAGCACAGAAGTTCACAAATATCTCTCCATTCTCATTAATTTCTCCAAGTCCATGTTTTCCATGATCTCTTCGAAGTCTCGATTGTCTGATCCTACTTGTGCATTACGAACTCCCATCAAGATTATATCTTAGGCTCGTTTTCCATCCATCTGTTTATAGAATTTATTTTTAACCAAGTCTTCCTTATCTTAGGTTCGTGCATTATAAGGACTTTGCCAGAAGTGAAAGCTGACGAAGCATAAAATAACATTTGCAACTACGCATGTGCATACCTAAAAATATCCCCCAACGTATGCATACATAATCATGCGTGTTTGTGTTGTGTGTTAATGTTCCAGCTGAAGGCCTACTGAGCCGAAACGTCGTTCTGCTGTGCATTGTTCCTCACCTATGTAAAGCTACCATAACCTTTTTTTTCTTTTAATGAGAAGGGAACGAGGGATAGAGCTTAAAGATATAAGCTGTTTAAATAAAAGAGAATGCGTTAGTAGAAGTCAAAAACAAAAGTTATAAGCAACTGTAGAAATAGAAAGCTGTGAAGAGACATAGACTGGCGTAGGGCCAGTAGTCACAGAGCTTAATAATGGTGTTTCCAAAATTGGTTTATTTGTCATGAATAAAATGATTCATTTATCTGTAAACGATTGTTTGTTAAGCATCAGTAATGCTAGGTGATTACATAAATTACTTTAGTCTGTTATATCACATAAGCTGAAAAGAATACATTTCAAACGAACGGATAAGAGACGAATTGAAACAGGAATAAAGGTCTTGCTTTATAATTAAAAAAAAAGACGGAAATAAAACAAATTAAGGTTGACAGCAGGGTGTCCATCCATGAAATAAACTTTGTTTTTTTTTTTCACGGCTATAGAGACAGCCAGTAACGTCTATACTTATATCCTCGTGCTTCAATCAAGTTGTATTGGTGATTACTTAAAAAACCAACTTCTTTATCTTGCAATCAGGGAAGCCTCATAGGTATTCAGAACTTTTCAAAATCTGATTATTTCTCTAGTTTGCTATTTGCACACTATCCTTTTTCATCTATTCAGCCGACTTCATCCTACACATACCAATGTTGATTCCCTGTTCACAGTCACACAACTACATCTTCATCTACCACTGTGTCATTTTCCAACGGGTGGCTGCTAATCCGACTCTTGATTTCTCACTTTGGTATCTTTTACAAAGATCAATTATTTCATCACCAATCTATCTATCTATTGACCTTTCGAGCCATAGCCGGCCCATAGGGCGTAGACCTAGATACTCCCTCTCTTATCTGAATTTCTGTTCTAGCAGTTTTCAATTCTTTTAAAGATATTAGATCAAACCTCGCCATTTGTCTATGTTCTGTGCAAGCAGCTCTATCTCATTGAGGGAGCCGAATCCTGCTGCTCTTGCCTTTCTCATCAATGTTCTTCTCAGTGTCTCTCTGGGTCTTCCTCTTTTTCTCCTACCTGTTGTTTCCCACATGAGGGCTTGCTTTGCTATTCGGTTATTATCTCTTCTCATCACATGTCCAACATATGACCATCGTCTTTTCTTTGGCTACAATGGAACACCATTTTGTCTGTCACAGGTTGGCTACAATTAAACATCATTTTGTCTGTCACAGGTTAACTACAATGGAACACTATTTTGTCTGTCACAGGTTGGCTACAATGGAACACCATTTTGTCTGTCACAGGTTGGCTACAATGGAACACCATTTTATCTGTCACAGGTTGGCTACAAAGGAACACCATTTTATCTGTCACAGGTTGGCTACCATGGGGCACCATTTTGTCTGTCACAGGTTGGCTACCATGGGGCACCATTGTCTGTCACAGGTTGGCTACCATGGGCACCATTTTGTCTGTCACAGGTTGGCTACCCTGGGCACCATTTTGTCTGTCACAGGTTAGCTACCATGGGGCACCATTTTGTCTGTCACAGGTTGGCCACCATGGGGCACCATTTTGTCTGTCACAGATTGGCTACCCTTGGGCACCATTGTCTGTCACAGGTTGGCTACCCTGGGGCACCATTTTGTCTGTCACAGGTTGGCTACCCTGGGACAGCATTTTGTCTGTCACAAGTTGGCTACCCTGGAACACCATTTTGTCTGTCACAGGTTGGCTACCATGTGGCATCATTTTGTCTGTCACAGGTTGGCTACCATGGGGCACCATTTCACTTTGTCTCTTGCCTCGATGAAACAAGCTGTCATAGGTCCTCCAATCCACCTCTTTATGTTGTCAACCAACTTTACTATTAGTCTCCTCAGTCTCTTTCACCTTAAACTAGTATTTCTTTTTTTTAATTTTCTTTTCTAGGAGAACTTTCTGTAAATTATTTTTCTTATGTTCAATTTCATTTGTCTTGTATAAATTGTATCGAATAGTTCTTTCTTTATTTTAAACTGTTTCAAAACTTCATTAATTGTTTTTTCTTTGTTTGTCCGCTTCTTTAATGAGACTATTTGTTACACTGTAAAGCCAAAAACAACCCAATAAAATGAACATTGTCCACAAGAGTAGACTCGGTTCGAAGTTATAAATGACAATAAAGAGAGTTTTTCATGCGGCGCCAGACTAGACATGTGGTGGTGAATCCTGGATAGTTGAACAAAATTTGGAGGCCAAAGAAGTGTTTTAGAAGAGAATGTTGAAAACAACATTATCAGCTAAAAAGATGATGATTTTCTGACGGAGGTCAAAGTTGACAGAACAAAATCAAGAGAATGTAACTATTGCCTTTTTATTTTTGTTGCCAAGTATGTTGTGACAGTAGAAGAAGTTAATGGAATAAGAGATGTAGAAAAGAAAATAGCAATCAGTTAAAGAGAATATTTGGTATGAAATTAACTATAGAAATGGTAATCTACTATAGAAATAGTTGTGGATAGACATAACTAGTTATGCCTGCAGTAATGGTACTTAATGATGACGATCACAAATCACAATCTTTATTTAATTTCATCATTTACTGGTGAGTTTTTGGTTTAAAAAATATTCAACGATCCAAATTGGGGGCACGAGGGTGTGCAGCCATGGTTGCTATGGTTACCTCTCGTAATAAATATATTTAAAGCGTTCTCATATAATGGTTGAACCATTGCTTTTAGATGATGAGAGTGCTAGATCTACGTCCGTCCACTTAAGTTGTCGGAAGTACACTTATAGTTCAAGAGAATATTGCTGAGAGGCTGCGTCATCAAATTTATTTATTCCACACTTATAAATTAGAACATATTCACTAATTTTATTATCTTGTATCAATGATGTATTACATTAATAGTTTAATGATTTGTTTCAAACTTATACCACAGGTGTAGTTTAATATATTATTTTTAAAATGTACTACAGTTGCAGTGTGATAATTTGTCTCAAAAGTGTATAACAGTTAAAGTTCCCAATTTTTTTTAAGTGCACTACAATTATAGTTTGATATTTATTTCTGCACTTTTATTCAAAACCAGTATATTAATAATTTAATTTTGTAATTTGTCAAGCCTAGGTTTTGGTAGCATTTAGTCACTTGCCATTTTTTTTAATCATTTGTCCATTTTTCTTAAAGTATTTTATCATATGTCCATTTTTCTGTTAGTAGTATTTTATCGTATGTCCATTTTTCTTATAGTAGTATTTTGTCATTTGTCAATTTTTCTGTCAGAAATTTTGCCATTTCTGTGACACAAAAATATTGAAAAAAAAACCGCTACAGCATGGTTCCAGGTAAAACTTGATTCACTAAAGTGAAATCCTCAAAGGAAGAAAAAGCAAATTTCAAATACAGAGTTCAGTCAAGTGGGGAAAAAAGTAACAATACGAGTATTGCACAAACATACATATCTTTTATGATAGAGAGATGGTTTATCATTCAAGATATATAACTACTTTTTTTTATGAATATTAAAATCATTATTTATATTTGAACATGCAATGGTCCTCATCTACTGATACAAAGTAACAATAACTTTAGAATATTCACATAAGGGATTTGTTAGTAAAGCATAATTCAGTATACTTTGTAAACTTATAAAATTCATTGTGTTTACTGAAAAACATAGGCCTAAATATACTATATAATATTATATATTGGCGATAAAAAGTGACTACTGTTTCATGAACTATACACTGAGCAAATCTTTAAAAACATCATAGAGATGCCAGGCCTGCAAATTAATGGAAAGATAATCAATAACCTAAGATATTCTGACGATACTGTACTACTAGCAGAAAATCCTAAAGATCTACAACAATTACTTAATGAAATAAACATGACAAGCAAAAAATATGGACTAGATATGAATATCAAAAAGACTAAAACTATGATCATAAACAAAGAAAATACCAAAACCCACAAATGGATATCAAAATTGAAGGAATAGACCTGGAGACAGTTCAGAACTACAACTACCTTGGACATACTATAACCAGTGATGGAAATGTAAAACTGAAATATAAAAAAAAGAACGGGAATGGCAAAAAGTAATTTTAATGTCATGAAGAACATACTAACATCAAAACAAATAACACCAGGGTTAAAACTAAGAATAGCAAAATGTTACATCTTCTCAATATTCCTATATGGTGCAGAAACATGGACATTACAAGAAAACAGAACAGAGAATTGAAGCCTTTGAAATGTGGATATATAGAAGAATAGTTAGTTTTGGATGGAAGGAAAAGAAAACAAACGATGAAGTCTTAAAACAACTAAAAAATGAAAAGAGAACTACTAAGCACAATTCAAACAAGACAAATGCGATTTTTGGGCAATGTTAAAAGACACAACAGCCTACTAAAAGTAATCCTGAGGGGAAAATACAAGGTAAAAGAGGCAGACCAAGATTAACATGGACATGTAACATCAAAGATGGACAAATCAGCCTATGACAACCTGCACCATCAAAGCAATAGACAGAGCAAAATGGCGCTCCATGGTAGCCATGTGTTTAACAAACAAACCACCATCTGTAGATGGAAGCCTAGGGCTGAAAAGGAAATCCCAAAACACCCTTATGCTAGTGTGACATTTTCACGTACATGCGGCTGATGTCATTCTACCCACAACTGCCCTGCTCACAAATCTGAAAATGTCACATTAGTTGTGTTTTCTCTAGGGATTTCCTTTCAGCGCTAAGGCCTACTTCTATAGATGGCAATGATCAAAGTATACTATATTTTTCTACTTTACAAACATGTGTATCATCCTTAACAGCATTTTTGTAAACAGCATCTAGTGTCATGCTGTAAAGGTTCACAATCTAATTCTCCCATGCTGAAGTTAATCTACTACAAGCAGAGGTACCACAAAATGGTATTATTAAGAAACACTTCAGATTTATTGCCTCACAAGCTGTCTCAAGTGTCTTATGTTAGAGAATGCATATTTTCACTTTTCTCAGATCATATTTGTATTCAATTGTCCATAGTTTATATGTGACTTTTGTGTGAACTCTACTTATCAGCTTCAAGAAGCATTAATGTCAGCATGGTCTACTTCAAGCTCACTTTTATTATACACTTGCAAGTTGTTGAATTAGTGACTTCAACTCCAACAAATTGAGGGTTTCGGTAGCCTAGATAGGAAAACAACCCGACCTCGCTACAGACGTTCAGACAACCTGTGTTTGATTCCCGCTGGAAGCAGTGTGAGTTGTACTCGTGGTTGGAAAAAAAATACCCCTGCCGTCAACCCAGCTGCTGGCAAAAATGGGTTTCAGGGTAACACTCGGGGAAGGTGAGGAACGCTGCCTTGCATCATGAGTTTCGATGCTTGAAGTGACACAATCCAGAAGTCTCTGAATAGGCGGCCGAGCACATATCGGTGAAAACATGCGTGCTAAGATGCCGATTCAAGTCTCGTACTTTACCTTTACTCCAACAAATGGTCATTCATAAATGGAATTAGATTTTTTTTTATGTTTGTTTTGTTACAAAAGTTAAGTAACATGAAAACATCCAGCAGAGGAATTAAATTATTACAGTACTGTGGCCCAAATGTAATTATATGAATTTCATATACAAATATACATACATATATAAAAGTAAAGTTTTGAAGGTAAGTGGAGAGGGGATGAATGTCCCTACTCACTGTTATTACTTTCCTCAACTCAATGAGCCTGGTGCTCGTTCTTTCCTTTTCAGCTGGGTTAACATCAAGCTTTCACTGAACCCATGTCACTTTATCACCAATGCCAGGGTGCCAGCCCCTAATCTATATATAGATATACTTTTACTAAATAGTGTATATATATTAATATTTATGTCCATTGCAAAGGCTTGCTGGCTGAATGCTCTAATTTTTAGGTGGCTAACTGATCACAAGATGTAGACAAGTCAAAAAAAGAGAATGAAAAAGAGTGCTGAAATGACATATCAATCATATGAACCAGTCACATTTTAACGAATCTCGTAAACTACAAGTCAGTATGTAAATGCAAAAAAGAAATAGTTCTGAAAACAATTACTTTTTATTACGAATAAATCCCTTAAATCAGAAATTAGTAACAGATGTGACTCACAGGCAAAATCTATATAGATCTAATATATGAGACATGTCATTTCTAATAATTGATAAAAAATGAAAGAAAGAAATGAGTTACACGTGTCATATTGGAAAAATGCTGTTAGTGCCTATAATTTTTATAAACCTGCAGCACATTATTTTTGGGGTAACATGATCAGTACTACATCCGTGCTGCTTTTCTTTTCCTGAAATAAAAAACTGTACCCATTTAAGTCTGGGTGAATTTTAAAGCCGTCAATCAAAACTGACCGCCTGTCCTTAAGTAGTCCAGTTTACTAACCAACCACTAAGCAAAGCTGCTGCCTAATGTGGACAAGCTTACATTAAAATGATGCCAGCCTTGAGCTGACCAACGCTTTACTTGTACCTGTAAAGATCTACTTCTAAAGTGTACACAGAAGAAGATATCTATCAATGAACTTATATTTTCATTTTAGAATTTTTGTTTTTATTTTCATTTTATATTTAAAACTTATGGCCAATCACCAGACAAGACACATTTTTAACTGGCTCATGTTCCAAGAAAATTTGCTGACAACTGCTTTAAAGATCATAAATGTGCTTATTTTAGAAGTTCATATAAAGACATTTGCTGTAAATATTGGCCATAACATCATTTCCTGACCATTGTTAAGCTGTCTAACATGTTTTGTGATAAATACACATTCTATTTGTTTCACTCTTTTAGTATAACAAATCATGTTCATTAAAAAAATATTGTATTTGTTCTTCTTGTGAATTTGAAAGTATGTTCATTTTTAGTGATTACAAAGAAAGAAAAACAAAAGCTGTCCTCAAATCACAAAAAAGAAATATTTGATGAAAAACATCAAGTTGTCAAGAAAACACAGTGCACAACGAATATGGGATGGCCTTGAATGTTAATTCTTGCAGTCACTGAAAGTCCCAGCTGAAATGTCTTGGTCACATCTATAAAATGGAATTAGAGCATCCACTTATGAATCTGTTGGAAACCAGTAAACTAGAAAACTATAAGACTTCATTATCAGGGTTGTCCAATTTTGTACCTTTCCTACAATTGGTATGAATTGGGTATGAGAGAGCAAAAATTTGGTACCTTCCTTTCACCATATAAAAATAAGTTTTAAATTTCTATAAGAATATTTATATTCCCATAAATATCATCATAAAATTATGCATGTGAGATGTACCAGTTTGCTGTCCTGTAACAAGTAGCAAAGAAAAAAAAAGCTCTGGTATACTCTCTTCTTAAATATTTTATTTTGGCTGTTCCAGAATATTAATTGTGACATTTGTTAAATTGAAACTCTTTATTTCTGTAATTTAAGAAGCAGTATAATTTTCAATCACTATTTCTTAGTTACATCAAGAAAGAACAAACCAAGTATTTTGGACATACAGAGACAAGCGCTAACAACTGGATGCAACAAAATTTAAAAGAAAAAAAGAGATGAGAAGTCTACACAAATTATGGATTGTCAAAATATCTAATGCCACATAACTTACTGTGCTTGTAACTGATCATAGAAATCTGTCAAGAGCATGTCATTATCCCTCAACACTATAGGCACATATATCAACGAGAGGACAGACAACAAAGAACAAACAGAACAGAACAACTCCAGAGCCACAATTTTGTAGATGAGACAATAGATCACCCAATATATTAATTATTGAATAAACATTCTAAGAAAGAAGAAAGTGCATACCACAATCACAAAACTGAAAAGTATAGTCTACAAGCGAAATGTGAGTTAACTTTGTCCATTTTCAATGTGTTAGGTATTATTATTACAAGCAGCTCAGATACAACTTAATCTTAGTATTTATAACAAGATACCTCTATAAATAACAAAGACAGATTTCTTTTCATAAATTTAATAATTTATTTTCGGACAGTTCATAGCTGATAAGATAAAAACATTTCAAAGTTCAGACAACTTTTGGACACCAAATAATTTGTCACTAAACTGTCTTTAATTGTTTCTTTTCTTTGCAAAACAACTTTATGTAATGTACTTTTAATATAACACTTTATGACAATTCCTATAATAATACCAATAAATGGCTTTTATGCAGGCCTTTCGAGCCCATTAGAACAGTTTTTACTAAAAGAAAAAAGAAAATTGAAACTATCGTGTCTTAAATTTTAATTCTCTGGTTTAAGTAAAAGAAAAACACTGATGACATGTCCTCCTCTGTATTACCATACTGGTTACACTAGGACATGTATAGGACACTGCCCATTCTTTAGATATAAATTATACAGACAGAGATCTTTTGCATGAGCTATTGAAGATCCTCCATAGAACTGTTAAGATTTGCATACTCGTATTGATCACTTCAGCTTCACAGCTAATAACACATGCAGTGAAATATACCATTTTGTCAGTTATTAATGCAACATTCCCTTTTCCTCTTACTATATAATAAAGGGTAAACATGTATTTACAGCAACATTAGATGTCACAAAGGGCTTACAGTATACTGCAATATAAGTCCCTATTCTTGGCAAACTTCTCAGTATTAAGGGAGTCAATGCCTCTCTTGTCAGTGTTGTTCTCAGTGTCTCACACTGTCAAGCCACTCTTTCTTGTTTCCCATTTGAAGACTTGCTTTGTCAATCTCTGGTTATTTATTCTGATCATATAATGATATATGTCTTACATTTTGGTTAGCATTCCTATTTCTAAACAGGTTGTCTTGATCTTCCCATGCTATTAGACGTCAAATAGAGCTTGTAGTGTTTTTCGTCACCCATCTCTAATCTGGGTGAAATGTTCGATCGTATCTAATGAGTCTATGCCTGCCAACTTTGCTTCTCTCTGTGTTAAGTAAGTGTTCTTTTAGTGTCTCTATGGGTTCTGTACCCTGATGTTTCCCACAGAAAGCCTGTTTTAGAATTCTCTTGCCTTTTTAGTAAATGTTCGACATATGCCCATTTTCTCTTTCTAATTGTAGATGAGATCATTGGTTGCATGGCCTTTTCTTGTATCTCAATATTAGGCTTAAATTCATTCCATTGTGCATGGAGTAGTATTCTTAAGCATTTGTCTTCCAAAGCATTTAGTTTTAGTTTTCTCAATCTCCTTTGTTGTTTTCCAGCTTTCACATGCGCAGATAACAAATTTGAGTTGAGTTGAATATTTTAAATTCGGCTTTCTTGATAAGTATTTTTTATTTTAATATTTTGTCCAGATTTTTAAAATTTGCTGCTGCCTTTGCTATGCTGCTTCTGATCTCTTTCTTTGATTCACCTTCTTAATCTATATTACTAGCAAGATATATAAATTGGTCTACTCATTCCAATGTCCGGAGATTGAGAAATATATTGCTCTCTGGAGTACTGTTATTTTTCATTATTTTTGTTTTTAATGCCTTTGATTTCAAGTCCAATATTTTTTTGCCATGGATGATAACTGTGATATCTTGCATCTTGTTGATATTGTCACTTAGGAGCACTATCTGCAAAATCTAGATCTTCAAAGCAAAAGTAATTCTTGTTGTACCATGTAACGCCATTATTGCCTTTGCAACATTTACTCATCATGTAATCAATGGTAATTCTATATAGCAATGGCGATAGTACATATTCCTGTTTCAAATTGAAACCAATCACTCATTCCCTCCTCTGTGCGAACTGTGTAAGTATAGCTGTAATATATGTCTTTTATAATGTTGGTAATTTCTTTGTGCTATCCCATGTTTCAAGATATTCCGCAAGGACAATCTATGAATGCAGTCAAAAATAGGTTATGCAACAACTAAATTATATTTTTGTTTTTAAAAGCGTTCAAAATTTTGCAACAGAAAATAAAGAGTTGTTGAAATTTAAGGGGGAAAATCTTTTAGCCATTCATCAAAACATATGTTACAAGGCAAAATTCATGAATCATACTGTTTCACAAACATAAGGCACACCCTAAAATACATAGATCTGAATTACACTTTACTACACAAACAAAGAATAAAAAGAAGAAACAAAAATGAGAACACATTACAACTTTACAAAGCACACTTCATTTCAACTATGAATCCAGTGTAACTTATTCATTTAGTCAAACCTACTTTGCAAATAATCTGCTGAAAATACAAGCTAAAATCCACACTGCGACTGCACTGGCATCAGCCAGTTAAAAAACATCAAATTATTAATAATTAGGTGCTTCAGTTTCTATTAATTATTTTTCTTTAAACTGCCAAGCCTGAAGAAACTTAAAAATATAACGTTTCTAGCATAAACATAAATCATCAGCAGCATCCATTACTGTTCAACTCAAACCTAATCTTGAGTAACAGCCACATAATCAATAAAATTCTTGTATTGTTAGTCAACTTTCTGAAAATTTTAATTTAAAAAAAAGTGGTTTCTTCTTCTCTTCTTCATTTTACCGCTTCGGATATCATGGGAGATACAAAGTTTTGGTTCTTGTTCTTCTGACAGTCTTAATCACAGAACAAAATAAACAATGCTGTGATTTTGTGCTACTTGACCACTAGGGTACCATGAAGGCGATTGTAGGTCACCTTGAAATGTCCTGGCTAACAGTGGATTATTTATCTCAACAAGAATATATATATATATATATATATATATAAGCGGTTGTCTAAAAACCAAAATTGAATTATCTTATTTTATATAGTGGATTACAACATTTTACTTAATCTCTTTGTGCTGAAATGGCAGGACAAAATCACTAACAGAGAATTATAGAAAAGTATCAGTCTAATACCAGTGGATAAAGAGTTACAGCAATGACGATGACGCTGTATAGGGCACACACTGCAGAAGCCAAGTGACTATTACACAACAGGCCCTTTTTTGGAATCCCCAAGGAAATAGACAAAGAGAAAGACCAAAATATTCTTGGAGAAGATAGAAGTAGAGATGAAGATGGGGGAAGACATGGAATGACCTTAAAAGAATGGCAAGAAACAAAATGGCTTGGAAAGTGTTTGTTGAAGACCTATGCTCCACTTGGAGTTGAAAGATAGAGGAAGAAGATACAATATTCACAGATAACTACTTCTTGAAGAAATTCGTCACACAAGTCAACAAAATATTTGACTACACATCTACTTAACTCTACATAAGTGGATATACTGAGATTAAACATAGCTTTCAGTGACCTTAAATGCATATTGTTCATTGATGAACATGATCAATTATACGAAGTAATGCTATCCAACATTCAAAACAGCTGGAACAACAACAAGGCAACTTATCTGTTCACTTAAAATGTATTTGCCAATCCTGTAGCTGAAGCATATGCCATTAAGGTATTTGTAATTTGTTTGGTTTCTAACAAAAGTTGAGCCTCTGTAATCCAATCGCTGGCAGCACGACGAGACTCTCCTGTCAACTGAATCATAAATCTCACAGCAATATCCAAATTGCCTCTCTCCATCCAATAGCTGGCATTTGATAGCAAGCCAAAGTTGTCTAAAGCTGTTAAATCGACTTCTTCTCCATCAATAGTAGCCACAACATTGTCAAGCACTACAAAAGAGTGCAAGTATGATATCAAATACTTGTACATAGAGGAGTTGGAAGCATCAACTAAACCCAGCCTGCGGCAAATACGGGAAACTCTGGTAAATCTGTGCCGCAATTCATCTTCTGTAATTACACCTCGAAATATGGCTGTGTGAGGGAAAGCATTAATCATAGTCTCCACAAATGGGTGCTGAAAAGATATAGTAGGAGTCAAGTTCAACACAGTGAAATATTTCTAAAGCTTAATTTTTATTTTTTATAAACATTCAAAAGTATTGGTAAAGAACATCCTATATTGTGACACATTACAGAGGAGTGAAGTATTGAATTTGCTACTAGGTTACAGTATATGAAGGTGGTATGGCCAGTGCTATTCTTTAGTGTTATTACCTCACCCAATTTAGTGAATCAGGTACCTTTTCAGATTGACAAAGTAGTTCTTCAACCAGATTGTCGAGTTATGCTATAGTCTGCACATGTGGATTTAGACTGCATTTCTCAGCCATCTCACATGTGCTGAGTTATTATATGGTTTTTATGATGGGACAGAATGTCTCAAACATGGTCATCTTCAGCCCATTCTGTCAGTGTGAGAATCACAGAAACTTGATGAACATGCAGTAATGGTTAGAACATTACAATTTAATTCATCAGCCTGTTGTAACTGTATTCATTTTGAACCTACCAACCCAGGTTTACTCATAGAAATGGTTGCTTAATTTTGCCAGTTTAATTAGTTTATGATAGGAGTATTCTAATAAATAAATGCTCATGGTAAGAAGTATTTAAAATATTCACTATTTTCTACAGTAGATAACACAATAAATGCGTAATTCAAGCATACATTTCAACTAAATTTTGGGACATACTTTTAAAAAAAATTATATAAATGGCTAACAGAACAAATATCACTGGAAGTACGTTATGGACATAGTAAAATACTTACTTTCTGACCGGCCTCTAATATGAGGTCAATATTTGTCTTCAATGGCTTCAGCTCTCTCTCAGTCTCACCATCATTACTGGGTTGAATGGCAGAGTTAAGGGCAATACAGGCAAGCCACAAATCTTGGGCACACCTAGCTAGTTTCTCACTTGTAGCACGAGCTGGTAGTTGCAACAACAAACAAATTGAATAATTTTAAAGATTGCAAACTGTTTAATACAAATATACTTTACTATGACATTGACTGTGACCAAGAACTGATAAGGGAGTGAGTGGCTAACCAGTGACCAAGAACTGATAAGGTAGAGAGTGGCTAACCAGTGACCATGAAGTGATAAGGGAGTTAGTGGCTAACCAGTGATCAAGAACTGATAAGGGAGAGAGTGGCTAATCAGTGACTATGAACTGATAAGGGAGTGAGTGGCTAACCAGTGACCATCATGAACTGATAAGGGAGAGAGTGGCTAATCAGTGACTATGAACTGGTAAGGGAGTGAGTGGCTAACCAGTGACCATCATGAACTGATAAGGGAGAGAGTGGCTAACCAGTGACCATCATGAACTGATAAGGGAGTGAGTGGCTAACCAGTGACCATCATGAACTGATAAGGGAGAGAGTGGCTAACCAGTGACCATCATGAACTGATAAGGGAGAGAGTGGCTAACCAGTGACCATCATGAACTGATAAGGGAGAGAGTGGCTAATCAGTGACTATGAACTGGTAATGGAGAGTGGCTAATCAGTGACTATGAACTGATAAGGGAGTGAGTGGCTAACCAGTGACCATCATGAACTGATAAGGGAGAGAGTGGCTAATCAGTGACTATGAACTGGTAAGGGAGTGAGTGGCTAACCAGTGACCATCATGAACTGATAAGGAAGTGAGTGGCTAACCAGTGACCATCATGAACTGATAAGGGAGAGAGTGGCTAACCAGTGACCATCATGAACTGGTAAGGAAGTGAGTGGCTAACCAGTGACCATCATGAACTGATAAGGGAGAGAGTGGCTAACCAGTGACCATCATGAACTGATAAGGGAGAGAGTGGCTAACCAGTGACCATCATGAACTGATAAGGGAGAGAGTGGCTAATCAGTGACTATGAACTGGTAATGGAGAGTGGCTAATCAGTGACTATGAACTGATAAGGGAGTGAGTGGCTAACCAGTGACCATCATGAACTGATAAGGGAGAGAGTGGCTAATCAGTGACTATGAACTGGTAAGGGAGTGAGTGGCTAACCAGTGACCATCATGAACTGATAAGGAAGTGAGTGGCTAACCAGTGACCATCATGAACTGATAAGGGAGAGAGTGGCTAATCAGTGACTATGAACTGGTAAGGAAGTGAGTGGCTAACCAGTGACCATCATGAACTGATAAGGAAGTGAGTGGCTAACCAGTGACCATCATGAACTGATAAGGGAGAGAGTGACTAATCAGTGACCATGAACTGATAAGGGAGTGAGTGGCTAACCAGTGACCATCATGAACTGATAAGGGAGAGACTGACTAATCAGTGACCACGAACTGATAAGGGAGTGAGTGGCTAACCAGTGACCATCATGAACTGATAATTGAGAGAGTGGCTAACATACAGTTTGATATCCTACAACACTGAAACAAAATCTCTTTATTTTGTTTTCCTGTATCCATTATTTGTAGATACTCCAAATTAGGCCAACACTGTGCATCTTTACCTTCAATATTCTCCACCAATCTGTCCAAAGCTTGCTTTTTCCCCAACTCTCCCCCTGTATTCTGTTCTTGTAATAATTTCTGGACCTATTTTCAGTACACGGTCTATTCATTTTTTGTGCTTATCAGATTGAAATAAAAATTCTGACCCAAATGTTTCATGCTGACCACACTTGGTATGTGGCCTTTATTTTCCAACTGTCCAGAAAACCTCTGACATACCCCAGAAATTGGATAAAAGCCACGACATTATCAATATGTGAATTTCTTCTTATTCATCAGTTCTTAGTCACTTATTATGAACAAGAGAAGTTTCATTTCAACACTATGTGTCAAACGGCTCACAGGCCGCTAGATCCATACTAAAAACATTCTAAGACTATAAAAATGGCGACAAAGATTAAAATGTCAATTTGTAAATTACACATTTTGAGTTTGTCAAGTCTAATGATAACATCACATAATTTTATACATCTGCCATATATTTAAAATATACGTTTAAAAAAATAATAAAATTATCATAATCAACAGTTTGTAAGCTTGTCACTGATTTAAACAACACAAAATCTTTAGTCTAATCCACCATTAGTAGTCAGTCTTAATAGACGTTTAGATGGTGTAAACATCTCAATCTTGCTTTCCACGTTTATACATGTCTACCTTGGCAAGAGCCAGCTCTGAGGGTCTCTTTCATGGCCTGTCAAATCTGACACCATGTGTATCTCAATAGATCATGTTACTCTAAGTAAATATTAGGACAGCTATCCAAACATAACATTTAACATAAATTGGCAATGATTGAAGTTGCCAAAAGGGCGAGAACCAGAACATTGTATCTCACTTGAGATCCAAAATGGGTACATGAGGAAGCGAATAAAGCAAGAAGACTCTTAAGTTAGGTTTCATGCACTGAAATCTAGCCAGTATCGAATCTGTAAAATTTATGGATCCCAACATGTGCTTCAGACACATGAGTAAGGGTTCTCCTGAAATGATTGGTGAACCGGAACCACCCAGACCCTACTGCACATCTTCACAGTACCTTCAGTAACAGACTAACCAGTTAGTTTGGCCAAGCGATTAAGGATCATAGCAAGGCAACCTGGTACTTAAAAGTCATGCTGAAGTTGGATGTGTGGGACTGAAATGCACAGATAAACCATAACAAAAACATACTATGCCCATTGAGCGTCCTTTTAAGGATGGATGTACAAGAGAACTATACATTCCTTTAATAGGTTAATGTTATTGGTAATAATGGTTGTGGGGGGTTCGGGGGTGTGAAGAGATTATAATATAGATATAATGAGACAAACTGACAACTTCAATGAGAAAGACTGGTACAAATGGACGTTCCCATGAAAAATGAAGAAGACTTGATACAAACCAAGTAGGAAAGATGGCAAAATTGCTATCCCAAGAAAGAACTCTGGCTATAAGAAATACTGCTGACCTCAAGGAAGATCCAGAAAAAGCAACGATTAGTGAAGCAATGCTAAAAAATGTATATTGAAGACAATGTTCTGGACTGTAAGGTGCAAACCACAGAGTGATACAACTTACTAAACAAACATTGTGGCAGAAGAAATGAAACAAACTAGCAATATAAATAATTTACCTATTTACCTACACAGTGATGTGAGAAATAAAGTAACCGTTTAGTCACTAAATAGAAAATAATTCCCCAACCTTCAACTGCTGCCTCAATGCCCTTGAGTCTTGAGATCCATCCAGCAACATCAGAATGAAACTTCTCCTTCTCCTCCAAAACTTTAGCATTTGCCCTTACTATGAAGTCTTCGTCTAGTGCCAATTGTTGAGCCATCAGAGCCTCTCTCAGGTGATCACTGTGAGCGGCTGACTGGCGTGCAAGCTGCTTTCTCACCTCATTCTCTAATTGATCTATATATTCTGCATCCTAGACAAGAAATAAGACAAGTGATTATATCAAATGAACTCCAAATGATGACATCATCAGCAGCAGCAACATAGCGAAGGAAATGCATGGGAACTTTTCTTCTTTTATTTTCTAATTATTTAACTTCCATCCTTTTCTTTCCTGTTCCTTTCAGATCTGCTTTAAACATTTTCTTTAATTTTCTCCATTATTCTGCTCCTCTTTCCTTGATTTCAGAAACAAACCTACCATTCGTTATTTTGAGATGATTTTTCTTAATGTTTGTCCAGTCAGCTTCTCTTCCAGCCTTATATTGGGATCAAGTTACCAAACAGAAATTGAGCTGTCAGTGGTCTGTGACTCACAGCAGACTGTTTGCGACAGGATCAACAATCAACAGCTCATCAAGATGCTACTCTACCTCTCTATGGTGACTCTGGTAATTGATTAACCAGTCTAGTCAAGGGATTGAAAAGGAAAGGCTACCTGCTACCCCAATATATACTGTAATAAATACTGTGCTAAATTTAGATGTGTTGGGTGCAAAATATTTTTTTTTAAAAGTAAAGAGCCCCATCACGCCAAGTGGTGTATAGAGAATATGGTGTTGGTGACCCTAATTTTTACAGACCTTTGGCACATGATTTTGGGGTAATGTGGTTGGTATTACGTTCGTGCCTCTTTACTTTCCCAGAAAAAATCCGGTACCCATGACGGCTGGGTGAACCTGGAAGCCTTAAATCAGGATCGAACCCGACCTCTTGTCCTTTGTAGTGAAGTTCACTAACCACTAAGCTATCTTGGTTCCCCAAAATATCAAAGCTTGCTGTAAATTACAGTACAATACATTTACACCCATTTAACATTCAGGCAAACAATGATAAGGAGTAGTGGAAAAACAGGAAGATACCATTATATTGTTTTTTCATGTAAATTATTCATGTAATTAATTATTTTAAACTTGTCTTCCAAAACAACCTGGTTCCTTAGTAAGAAACTACTTTTAAAAGACAAATTTACCATTTCATAATCAAATACTATGCTTGCTGATATTGGATTATATCCAGGACCTAAGTAGTTTATTGGAACTCTAATCAGCCCTCTTCTTCTCTTCTTCCTATTTTACTGCTTCAGGTGTCAAGGGAAATATAAAAAGACATTCTCTTCAGGTGAGATGGAAAAACTATTTGATATGTTGTCTTTGTAATTAAACATTGGTTCTATGACCACTCTTTTTCTTACATCATTTCTGATTTTGTCTCTTCTGGTCACTCCTGGAGCTTTTCAAACATCTTGTTTCTTTGGTGACCTATTTGTGAGTGACCATATTTGATACTGGCAGCATATAGTGGGGATAAATATGCTTTGTATAAGATGTTTCTTTGTGCTGATTAGCATGGTCTTGTGTTTGCAGGAGAGGAGCTAGCTGTCCAATATTGCTTGCCTTACTGCACCAAATGTTAACTTTTTTATCCATTTTTTTGTCACCTGCTGAGACTTCTGTTCCTATCAACCAATCCCAAAAAATGTGAAAATCATGCAATACAATGCCCCTGAAGCTCTGGTGACTTAGTTATAAAGAGAATGATTGAGATTCATTGATTGGTGGTCTACCTACATCACTCCTTGAAAGTTTAAAATGTCAGATAATACAAAAGATTTCACGATAAAAGGGCTAGTTTAGTACTAGTTTATTTCCTGCCTTCAAACAGCCCGTCTGTAAGGATCAATGATTTTTGAGAATAAGAATTCAAGCAGAACAATTTTTCTGTTGGGTTGGAAAATCAAAAGATTGATGCAGCTTTGTCTTAGCTTTAGTATCAGTATAAGAATGATAGTTGAATGGTGTATACTTTTGAAAAGGTGTAGCCAATATCCAGGAAGTGCCGATCGCTGGACACTAGCAACTTATCTATATTACAAATTTGATACCAATTCTAAATAGTAATTATAATTTTATAACTAGAGTAGTCCTTTGCACATGTGGTTACTGGGGCCCTGATCATAGTCAGGGGAGAAAAGAATAGTCACTGTCACCTGCCATGCATATCATAAGAGGTAACTAAGGAAGTTGGAGTCAAAGTCTTTGCCGGTGGTATGAAGTCTGTGCATCTGAGCTGAAGCCATCTTCAGTGCTTTCACTAGCGTGTGGCAGGTAAAGTACTTCTCTCTATTTTGACAAATGTTCCTGCTGTTCCATTATACAAGCAAAAAATTATGGTTATTTTAAGCTCATGTTGGCTAAAAGCTTTCTTTTTGTCTTTGCTGTTTTACAGGTCTCATAACTCTCTTTAACTGTCCGTGGTACTCTCAACATTATTCTGTGAAATTATTGTATACTAAGAATATAATAAGAGTAAAGAGGATGTTTCACAATTATACAAACAGTAATTACATTTTTTATCACATTTCATCCATCTATCTATCTACCTTTCATTCACCTGAAGTATTGTCTATATCTGCAATGTTGTTTCCTGTATAAATTTTATTGTCTTTTGTAATTCTCGCAGTGGCCCATATAGTTTTATCTGTAGTGTTTTATCTATGGGCCATTGAATTTTCCTCAGTCTACTATATTCAGTGCAGTCTTGAAGTATGTGTTCAGCAGTTTGGGGCACCTGTCCACATGTACTTGTAGTTGAGGTGCCGATCTTGAACTTTCTATACATGTAACTGTGGATTTGATTGTGTCCTGTTCTGAGGCGTATAATGATAACTTGTTCACATCTACTCATATTATGAAAGGCATCCTGATTTGGGGCTCGTGGTCCTCTGATTGATTTGATTATCTGTTTCTTATGATGGTGTGTAACCGGTGCATCTGGTTGTGTGCCTGTTGAACCTTCCTTTGCCAACTGATCTGCTTTCTCATTTCCTGGTATTTCACAGTGAGATGGGATCCACTGCAGGGCAACCCAGTAGTGCTTACAGAGTTCAGTCAATAAGGTCTGCAGATGTGACAATTTTCTGGATTGTAGTGCGTGGAGTACTGATCTTGCATCTGTCAAAAACACTACAGGCTGTGGGCTAAGATTACTGTTCAGCAGTTTTTCTATTGCCAACTTTATTGCTTGTATTTCTGCATCATAATTGTGACAATATTTCCCTGTTGCTATTTTATTCATATCCCTAGTGTTATTTGGGTACTCTATGTATGCACCTGCTCTCCCATTTTTTACTGCATTCTGTGCTGGTCCATCTGTGTACACATGAATCCATAGGTCTTGTGGGTATTCTTCATCCAAAAAACTGAGAGTTATTGTTTTACGCTGTAGACTATTCTGTTCCTCTTTGTCAAGTATTCCTTTCACTTTTCTGTATTTGTATTGATAATCCTGATTCCTCTGTCCAGGGAGTTTATTCTGGTATGGGCAGCAGGGGGCTAACAACTCTTGGCATGTCTGATGTTTGTCTACAAATATGCTTGGCTTGGTGGATAAGGTCTGTCCTGAGGTGCAGTATTTGATATTCCGCCTCATCCATATACACTTCAAGCTGACATGCATTGATGTTGTTCTTTACAAGTGTCTGTATTCTGCCCTTTTGTCTGTTTTTTCTGTCAGATCAGTAATACTAGTATCCCCTAATCTTCAAGGCTATGTCGTTGTTTAGATGGGTTTCCTGCAAAAAGCATATGCTAACTTGCTCTTCATGCAGGATATTTTCTAACTTTATCTTTTTACTGTACCTGTCTCTTTTGCTGTTGATGCCTTCAGCATTCCACCACATTATTTTAAGCGATCTTAGTTTGGATTGGCCAGTAGCTCTATTCTCTCGTCCCCTAACTCCACAGAGCGGTTGAGAAGGACATCCAGTAATAGAGGCTGAGGGCCAGCGCTGCACCTGCCTGAGTGTCCATCACAGGGCGAGTGCCATATCGATTAGCAGCTATAGACATGCCTCCTATTGGCTTGAGTGTGTGGCATCCTGATTATTGGAGTGCGCCTTTTGGCTAGTTGCCTCCGACTTCAGAACTTAAACAACAGAGCAGACTGTGATCTTACTCGGTTGTAGGAAGGCCTGGCCAGTCTTGGTTTTCAGTCCCTGGTGACTGTTAAGCCCCATCCCCACAACAAGGACCTGGCCTTGATGGGGATTTCATCCGTCAAATTAAAAAGTAAAGATAAGGATAGTCTGTAACAAAATAATGATGTAGAGAAGTGAGGTACTGTTAGGTCACAGCATTAAGAGGTGAGTGATCACTGTGGATCTTTAGTGCTAAACCAGTATGTAGTTATAAGGGGGCACTACAATACTTACATTCACTAAGAAATTACATTTATTAAATGACGATTATTACTTTTTACATTATAATCATTATTTAAATTATTATGCAAATTAACTTACATTTATGAAAATGTTTTATGACCAAAAAATTATTATAAATAATGTAATTCAGAATTACAGAAAGTAATTAGGTACTTACCATTTTAGATTTTTCAACCTGAAATGCTTTATGTAAATTCTGACGTTCCTCTGCCAAGGCAGCACTGGCTTGTTTTGCATTTTCCTGCCTTTGGGCTTCAAGTGCAAAAGCAAGCCTCTGCCGTTCCATAGACAACTGTTCAGCAATTTGCTTCTGCAGCTGCTCAATTTTAGCGTGGGCATGCCCAATCAGTATATTCAGGTCTTCCTCAGACAACTTCTTGCCTGTTTCACAAAACATGATAAGGATAGAGAATATTAAAAAAGTATCTTGTACTTCAGTTATTTTTGGTCTTAACTATGTAGAAGGATAGTAGAAGTCTTTGTCAGTTATTTTTGGTCTAAACTCAGTAGATGGATAGTAGAAGTCCTTGTCAGTTATTTTTGGTCTAAACTCAGTAGATGGATAGTAGAAGTCTTTGTCAGTTATTTTTGGTCTTAACTCAGTAGAAGGATAGTAGAAGTCTTTGTCAGTTATTTTTGGTTTAAACTCTGTAGATGGATAGTAGAAGTCCTTGTCAGTTATTTTTGGTCTAAACTCAGTAGATGGATAGTAGAAGTCTTTGTTAGTTATTTTTGGTCTAAACTCAGTAGATGGATAGTATAAGTCCTTGTTAGTTATTTTTGGTCTAAACTCAGTAGATGGATAGTAGAAGTCTTTGTCAGTTATTTTTGGATTTAAACTCTGTAGATGGATAGTAGAAGTCTTTGTTAGTTATTTTTGGTCTAAACTCAGTAGATGGATAGTATAAGTCCTTGTTAGTTATTTTTGGTCTAAACTCAGTAGATGGATAGTAGAAGTCTTTGTTAGTTATTTTTGGTCTAAACTCAGTAGATGGATAGTATAAGTCCTTGTTAGTTATTTTTGGTCTAAACTCAGTAGAAGTCCTTGTCAATTATTTTTGGTCTTAATTCAGTAGAAATCTGTGTCAGTTATTTTTTATCTTAACTCAGTAGAAGTCCTTGTCAATTATTTTTTTATCTTAATTCAGTATAAGTCCTTGTCAATTATTTTTTATTTTAATTCAGTAGAAGTCCTTGTCAGGTATTTTTGGTCTTAACTCTATAAAAGTCGTTAGTTATTTTGATCTTAACTCAGTAGAAGTCCTGGTCAGTTATTTTTGGTCTTAACTCAGTAAAAGTCCTTATCAATTATTTTTGGTCTTAACTCAGTAAAAGACCTTGTCAGGTATTTTTGGTCTTAACGCAGTAGAAGTCCTTATGTTTATCACTGATATTTTAATAATTTTGCTAGTTTACTAAATTTTACAAATATAACCTGTATATTACTCTTCTGTGATACATAATAAAGTGAACGTAGGTGGAATTGAAATAAAATCTCTGATCTGAACACCGCATAATGATTGCACTAGCTAGGCACTCAGCCTTTATTTCCAGCCCCAAAGAAAACCATTGGCACACCAAAGAAAATAACACTGGTTTTTTAATATTCTGAATGTTACACATTTGATCAGTCGAAGTTCATCTGATTAGTGAAGTTACAATTTATTATCATATTTATGGCTAAAAACTGAATATTCTCCATCAGAAAGAGTCCAATTTGGCAATTTAAGAAATACTGTTCTCATAACAACTAAATAATTACAACATTAATATTTAAAAAACTATTATTAACTAAAATAATTAACATGTTGTAGACCCTTAACTCTTTTCGTATGTTTTGCCGCGCAGTACGCCATGCTGATTTCGGCCACATATGTTTCGCCCCATAGTGCACCACTCTCAATTTGATTAGTGCGAACCATTATCAAACCATATTCTTTTTCCATATCTTGTATCATCTTGATATTGGTGAAACCTAATACCTTGTTCAATTATCTAAAAATTCATATATAATATGTTATATGTTAGATAAATATAAATATGTAGATTGATTCTTAAAACCATGAAGAATTTTGTCTCTGAAATCTCTTCCGCTGCATCGATTAAAAGCCTCCATACTGAAAGAGTTAATAACTTTACTAACCTTTGATGAATAAGCTGTCACTTTGAAATGAAAACAAACTGCTGTCCTCCATGAAAAAGTCCTAGAAAAAATATTCTTGATACTTATTTAAGGTTGCGTGAAAAATTGAAGTCATCATTTGGGATCAAACCTACCTCATGTCCTCCAGCAGATCAGTTCCCAAACACCGCTCTAAAGCATTCCCTAGGTTGACAAGACCTTCTCATTTTCAATGCTGCCAATTATTGTACAACACAACAAAAAAAAAAAAACAACCGAGCCTGATAAGAATATAGTGTACCCAATGTTACATCCTACCTGTGCCAAATTTCTCTGCAGAAATAAGACTCTCAATCTCTTTCTGAAAGTGTTTCTTTCCTCTATCGACTAAATCTTTATATTTTTGCACCACATTCGCTTCAGCCTCAGCCTGTCGAACCTACAAGATATAAAGCCATTGTTTCATAAATACATTTATAAGACTTTATTCTACTCAGTACACTGAGATGGATTCTGGAACTGCTTAATTCAATTTTACCACTAATAATGTTAATGATTTAGTAATCTTCCATAATTAGTAGCTTGTGAGATTCCTCTATGAAGTAATATATTTCTATAATGCATACAATACATGTGTGGCTTCTGTAATTTTTTTTTTATGTGATGCTAAAAAAAGCTGTGCACCATCATAACTTAGAGTAGAAGTAACTCAAGCCTTGGAGCTTCACCATAATAAATATTTATTATTTTATGTTTATATACAAATATATTTATTCTGATATATTGAAGTTTGTTAATTATTTAGTTGGCACAGCAAAGATGCTGAGGATGTTTTGAGGTCTGTTCACTCTGCTTACTTCTGTCTTACAAAGTCATGGCAATATAGTGCTTTTAAACAGAGATATGTGATTTTACTTAAACACAGTAATTTATGCGTTTGGTACTCTTAATCCATCTTTAGGATGGTCTCTCTTTCTATTTATTAAGTATCTAATTGCATCTTTATGCTTTTGAATATAACTTAAAACTGGTGTAAACCTCACTTCTTATAATATTTTCACGCTCGATTGCGTCCATTTTTGTTAAATTTAAAGAAAATGCACTATTTTGATATACAAAAACAACAACAAAAAATAGAAAGATGCTGTCCAGGAGCAATTTCTGACAAGTCATAAATAAAGATTACTATAATTTTGTCAGCAATCATTAGATTCAAGCTCATTGCAGAAAACACTTCAGGGCTCAGCTGGTCTCATCAGTTATTTCTACCCCAAATCAAACTATGATTTATAGCTTTGTGGTCATCAATTCTATTTACTGTAATTATATAACATGATGCCTTTTTTTATAGAAAAACTTCTACATATTTCTTCATAACTTATATAAAAATGATACCAACCTCCTTTGGCTGCATGCAACCATTTTTTCTATGTGCACTAGTTGTTATAAGGAAAAAAAAATCACATTGAGGCACCTGGGAATTTTTAATACTCTTCTGTAAGTCACATTTTTCGGGTAACAAACTTGCCTTTTGAATAGCTGGAATGCTAAGTTTCTCTCACTTATTATGTTATTTACTTATAATCTATATTTGTCTCCATTATAATAATGGTCATACTTTCTTATTAGCATTCATAATTCTTTGTTAACGTGACGCAGATACACCAGACTGGCCTGGACCATCAAATTCACTGCATCAACATCATTCTTGTGGAGAGAAAAGGACCTGACGGTAGCAGAGCTAAAATTGCCTGTGAATCAGAGTTGATGACTTGCACCAGGATTGATGAACCAAAATCACCCAGACCTTATTCCATCTCTTCATGGTGTCCTCTAGTAAAACAATTTAAAAAGTCTAGTCTGGTCAAGTGAGTAGGGATCAAGAGGGAAGGTAATCCAGAACTCAAAAATGTCATGCTGAAGTCGGATGTGTTGGGCCGAAAGACATAAATATCATTGTTCTACTGCAAACCACAACACAAAACATACACTTGACATAAATATCATTGTTCTACTGCAAACCACAACACAAAACATACACATACACTTGACATAAATATCATTATTCTACTGCAAACCACAACACAAAACATACACTTGACATAAATATCATTGTTCTACTGCAAACCACAACACAAAACACACATACACTTGACATAAATATCATTGTTCTACTGCAAACCACAACACAAAACATACACTTGACATTAATATCATTGTTCTACTGCAAACCACAACACAAAACATACACTTGACATTAATATCATTGTTCTACTGCAAACCACAACACAAAACATACACATGACATAAATATCATTATTCTACTGCAAACCACAACACAAAACATACACTTGACATAAATATCATTGTTCTACTGCAAACCACAACACAAAACATACACTTGACATAAATATCATTGTTCTACTGCAAACCACAACACAAAACACACATACACTTGACATAAATATCATTGTTCTACTGCAAACCACAACACAAAACATACACTTGACATAAATATCATTGTTCTACTGCAAACCACAACACAAAACATACACTTGACATAAATATCATTGTTCTACTGCAAACCACAACACAAAACACACATACACTTGACATAAATATCATTGTTCTACTGCAAACCACAACACAAAACATACACTTGACATAAATATCATTGTTCTACTGCAAACCACAACACAAAACATACACTTGACATAAATATCATTGTTCTACTGCAAACCACAACACAAAACATACACTTGACATAAATATCATTGTTCTACTGCAAACCACAACACAAAACATACACTTGACATAAATATCATTATTCTATTGCAAACCACAACACAAAACATACACATAAACTTAACGTCCTTTTCAGGACGGATGATGAAGAGGTGTATTCCTTCAGTCATCGGGTGAATGCAAGCAAGTGTCTTTGTTGTGTACACCTACTTAATAATTTGATTAAAAGACATAAGTACTGTGTTTTTTACAAGTACTTTCACTTTTCCGGTTCTTAAAACTTTTAGCAGAGTGTTACTTTGCTACTGCCATCAGTTCCACGTAACAAAATAAAGGTAACTGTGTCCATTTACTGTATCCATTAAAATACCAATAAATAAAATGAAATTTCAACACACAAACACTTACAAGTACTGTTTTATAATACTGAGAAGTAATGGTCTATAGGTTTCTTGATCAATAATTAACCAATATACTCAAAGTCATTTTTATGTTTTGGGAAAAACATTTTACTTTTTCAACTCATTTTTTTATTTTGACATCTCAGCTATCCCCTTCATGAGAAACCCATGAGGCACATCACAACAGCATCATCATCATCATCAAGTACCATGCCTGCTGGCATAGGTGATCATGTCTCTCCACATCTTTCGATCTCAACAGTTATTTATCATTTCTGTTGTTGACCTTCTGCCAAGCCATTCTCTTAAACTGTCTGGTAAATTTAGTAATACATCAGTTAAAATATCTAATTTTAATAAAATTTCATTTTACACTATTTGTTTTCTTTTTAAACAAATATGAAAGAATGTATCAACAATGATTAACAAATGATAAAAGAATGTATCAATGATTAACAAATGATAAAAGAATGTATCAATGTTTACAAATGATAAAAGAATGTATCAATGATTAACAAATGATAAAAGAATGTATCAATGATTAACAAATGATAAAAGTGTGTATCAATGATTAACAAATGATAAAAGAATGTATCAATGATTAACAAATGATAAAAGAATGTATCAATGATTAACAAATGATAAAAGAATGAATTAGCAAAATACCTGTGAAGTTGCATTTCCTAGCTCTTTAAGAAAATCATTTAACTGCTTGGTTGCTGGGACTATAGCTGGATTATTTTGCGTCACCCGATTGTTTTTGCCTTCTTGTAAAATATCCCGCAATTTTTCCACACTTTTTCTACAGGCAAAAATAGAGTTGATATATGTAGTTAATACAGTCTCACAATTTTGGCTGCTGCAGAAATGTACCATATATGAAACTATTCTGCTCAGTCATCACGTACTTTCTGAACTGTGTTAACATACAAATTAAATTACTAGTAAAACAATAATTGCAGTATCATTTTGAAAAACTTGACCAGAAATGACTCATCCTCTTCTTTCTTTACTCATATACCTTTTATCACTGAAGGAAGAGAATAGTTTTGAGTCTTTTTATTTTTTGGTTGGCCTCTGCTTTCACATTTCCATGTTTTTTCTAGTATTCTATCTATACCACTTTTTTTTTAACATCCTCTTGGGCTGTTGTTTCTGCTGCATTTGTTGATAGGTGTATGGATGTGTATAGTTATTTCTGTAGAAATGACTGATTATTGATATTAAAGATTTTGATCTCAAACTCGCAGTAAACTTATGCTCAGTCTCTCATCTTCTTCTTCTGTGTTTGTTCCATGATTAATCCTCCTCACTCTCCACCTTTAATAGGTTGCTAGATGGGTGTAGATGTCCTGTGTTATCATTTTACAGTAGGCCACAGTAATTTATGCATTTTGACCAGAAACTTCTGTCTTTGGCATGCCAATTTTAGTACAAAAAGTGAGTCTCTCTCTCTCTCTCTTCCACACACTCACGGGTGCACACACGCACACACACAAAACTCAAAATATTTGCAAAAAAACATTTACAGTTATCTTTTTCACGAAAGGGAAGGGGGGCCAAGAGAAGAAAACAATGTTAGACGGAAGCCACAATTGACAAAATGTTGAGAAACACTGCACTAGACAATGAGAACACTAAATTTGTTCTTAATTCGTTGAGAAAAGAAGAGGATGAGATAGATGGGGAAAAGATGTGCACACCAAGACACTAATGAAATTAAGTAAGAATAAGGAAACTGATTTTGTGTGCTTAGTTGGGGAGAAAATGTGTCAACAATCAACACATGACACCTCATCAAGGCCAGCTCCTTGTCGTGGGGATGGGGCTTAACAGTCACCAGGGACTGAAAACTAAGACTGGCCAGGCCTTCCTACAACCGAGCAAGACCACAGTCTGCTCTAGCAAGTTCAAGTGCTGAAGTCGGAGGCAACCAGCCAAAAGGCGCACAACAATCAGGATGCCACGCACTCAACGCAAATGGAAGTATGTCTATAACCGCAAATCGATATGGCACTCGCCCTGTGATGGGCACTCAGGCAGGAGCAGCGCCGGGTCCTCAGCCTCGAAAGGGCCCAACCTCTATTACTGGATGTCCTTCTCAACCGCTCTGTGGAGTCAGGGGGCGAGAGAATAGAGCTACTGGCCAATCCAAAATAAGACCACTAAAAATAATGCACTGGAATGCTGAAGGCATCAACAGCAAAAGAGATGGGTACAGTAAAAAGATAGAATTAGAAAATATCCTGCATGAAGAACAAATAAGCATATGCTGTTTGCAGGAAACCATCTAAACGACGACATAGCCTTGAAGATTAGGGGATACCAGTGCTACCGATCTGACAGAATAAATAGACAAAAGGGCGGAATACTGACTCTTGTAAGGAACAACATTAATGCATGTCAGATTGAAGTGTATATGGATGGGGCGGAATATAAAATACTGCACCTCAGGACAGGAAATACAGACTTCCATCTACTTAACTACTACTGTCCGAGTGACCGCCCACTAGCACTAGACACAATTACATTAAAAGAAAGAATAATTGTATGTGGAGACTTTAACAGCCACTCACAGAGCTGGGGCTATGAACATATGGACAAGAGAGGTGAAGAGCTTGAAAATTGGCAGGATGACAATGGGCTTATACTATTAAACCAGGCAACAGATCCACCAACATTCTACTCCAGATCATGGCATACCACATCTACACCAGACCTTGCTTTCCATTCACCAGACCTGGATTGGAATATCACACGAATTGTTGGGAAACAACTTGGAGGCAGCAACCACCGACCAGTCTTTTTAGTGGTACAAAATAAGGCCATCAGGGAGAGCAGCACTCTCTCCAGATGGAATTACAAAAAGGCAGACTGGAAAATGTATCAACACTACACCAGTGTACTGACTAAAGATATAAATACAGATAGAGACATCAACAAAATAGTTGATGAATTCAGTAGACTAATAATACAAGCTGCCAGTGAAACAATACCTAGAGGGGCACGGAAACACTACAAACAATACTGGAGTAGTGAGCTAGAGCAACTGCACAATGACATGGAAACATCTCGAAAGCAAGCAGAAAATAACCCTTGCCAAGAACACCACAACAACTACCAGCATGCTAAAGCCAAATTTCAACGGGCTAAACTACAAGCCAGACGGAGAAGCTGGAAAGAGAAAACAGAGTCCTTGAATCTTGAACGAGACACAAGAAAAGTGTGGAAGCTTGTAAAACAGCTGAATGATGAGGGTACAGAAAGGAACACCAAAATTACACTGAAGAAGGATGGATACATTCTAACAGGTAAACATGCAGCAAATTACTTTGCAGACTCCTTTGCAAATGACAATAATATTGAAATTAGCCTAGAAAAACGACAAGAGACCCGTTTAAAACAACAAAATGCAAGACAAGAAGAGACCACACATGAAGTAATGGAAACACCCATTACACAAAGAGAGCTAGAGCTGGCAATATCCAAATTAAAAATGAAAAAGTCACCAGGCAGTGATGGAGTGTCCAATGAAATGATTAAGAACTTGGGAACTGCAGCTAAAGCAGAACTACTGCAGATCTACAACATTTGCTGGACCACAGGTAGAGTGCCACAGGCATGGAGAGAAGCAATTATGATACCATTACTAAAGCCAGGAAAAGATGGTTCAATGACATCCAGCTATAGACCAATCAGCCTTACAAGCTGTTTGTGTAAAACAATGGAACGTTTAATCAATCTCAGACTGCAGTGGTACCTGGAAAGTGAAAATCTCCTTGTCCCACAACAAGCAGGCTTTAGACAGTGTTACTCTACCGAAGATCAAGCAACCTATCTTTCCCAGGAAATTGAAGATGCGTTTCAAGAAAAGAAACTGGTACTAGCAGCATGGATAGACCTAAAGAAAGCATTCGATAAGGTATGGAAGGAAGGGCTTTTGAAGAAACTGAGAAATTATGGAGTAAATAGCAGGATGTACAAATGGGTCAAAGCATACCTGCATAACAGGAGAGCCAGAGTGCAACTGGATGGTCTTAAGAGTAAGAAGGTCTTATTGCGCCAGGGCGTTCCACAAGGAGGGGTACTATCTCCAACACTTTTTCTGATCTACATCAATGACCTAGTTACTGAACTACCACATGGCATCAAAGTGGCAATGTATGCAGATGACTTGGTAATGTGGTGCACAGAGGAGTATGCAACAGTGGCCTCCAAATTACTACAAAGAGCTATGAATGCACTGAATTCATGGACAAATAGATGGTGTATCAGCATCAATACAGACAAATGCAGTACTACACTTTTCACACTCTCCCCAAAACAAAAAGCAGGAGCCATCTACATAAACAATGAGCCTGTGAAAGAAGACATACAAGCTACATATCTCGGAGTTACATTTGATAACAAACTATCTTGGAAACAGCAGATAAATAAGGCAACCCAAAAAGCAAGGAGGAAATTGGCTATTCTAAGAAAGTTGTGTGGAACCACATGGGGTGCGAGTGGGAAAATACTCAGTAAAGTTTACCAACAGAGTATACGCCCACATTTAGAATATGGATCATCCGCATGGTGCTCAGCATCAAACACCACATTGCAAGAACTGGATAAAGTACAAAACCAGGCACTTAGGGTCATCACAGGAGCAATGAAATCAACACCAATATTGGAGATGGAGAAATTGTGGAGGATACCAGCACTGAGAGAACGGAGAGACACAAAGGTGCTGATACAGGCAGAAAAATTTGTATGCATGCCGAGACATCCAATGAAGGACAGATTCCAAAATCTTGCATTGGGACGACTTAAGAGAAGCAGCTTTATCCACCAAGCCAAGCGTATTAGTAGACAAACACCAGACATGCCAAGAGTTGTTAAACCCCTTCTGCCCATACCAGAACAGACTCCCTGGACAGATGAATCAGGATTATCAGTTCAAATACGGACAGAAGTGAAAGGAATAGTTGACAAAGAGGAACAAAATAGTCTACAGCGAAAAACAATAACTCTCAGTTTCCTGGATGAAGAATACCCGCAAGACCTATGGATCCGTGTGTACACAGATGGATCAGCACAGAATGCAGTAAAGAATGGGGGAGCAGGTGCATATATAGAGTACCCAAATAACACTAGGGATATGAATAAAATAGCAACAGGGAAATATTGTCACAATTATGATGCAGAAATACAAGCAATAAAATTGGCAATAGAAAAAATGCTGAACAGTAATCTTAGCCCACAGCCTGTAGTGTTTTTGACAGATGCAAGATCAGTACTCCAGGCACTACAATCCAGAAAATTACCACATCTGCAGACCTTATTGACTGAACTCTGCAAGCACCACAGGGTTGCCCTGCAGTGGATCCCGTCTCACTGTGGAATACCAGGAAATGAGAAAGCAGATCAGTTGGCAAAGGAAGGTTCAACAGGCACACAACTAGATACACCAGTTACATACCATCATAAGAAACAGATAATCAAATCAATCAGAGGACCACAAGCCCCAAATCAGGATGCCTTTCATAATATGAATAGATATGAACAAGTTATCATTATACGCCTAAGAACAGGACACAATCGACTCCATAGTCACATGTATACAAAATTCAAGATCGGCACATCAACTACTTGTACATGTGGACAGGCACCCCAGACTGCTGAACACATACTTCAAGACTGCACTGAATATAGTAGACTGAGGAAAATCCATTGGCCCATAGATACAACACTACAGACAAAACTATATGGGCCACTGCAAGAATTACAAAAGACAGTAAAATTTATACAGGAAACGACATTGCAGATATAGACAATACTTCAGGCGAACGAAAGATAGATAGATAGAACACATGACACAAGAATCAATTGAAATTTGCCTCAAGAAATGCTAGGATGGACAGCAGAGCAGATATGAGGGACACCCCAACTGCAATGAAAATGATTCTAAAAATAGGTTGTTTACTACTGCAGCTTTATACCCTGTACCATATTTGTGCATCTTATCTCACATATAAGATTTTCAAATTGATGTGAGATAACATTTGAGCTCACCTTGATTCTATAAGAAGCTCATTGGCTCTCAAAATGGCCTGTTCCTTCTCTTTGTGGGCAACAGCCACAGCTTCCCACTGTGCATCTTTTGCTAGAATCTATGCAGAAACAAAATATAATTGTATGTCAATGGTAACAAAATTACATTTTACACATTGGGTACAGCAAAATAGAATATATTATTCCAAAATTTAAAAACCACATTAAATTAAATAATTAATTCATAATTTTTTTTTAAATAGCAACAAAAATGTATAAGTCAAAGATGTTGCTGAATATATGCTTAAAATGGTGAAGAAAAGTATATCAAACAAACAAAATTATACTAAAATCAAACATTAAATATGAAAATGAATGCAAATCCATCTTCATTTTACACATTACAAATTACTTTGTTTTTGAAAGTATAACATGATAAAAACAAATTTATAAACAAGCAAAGATAGTTAAAAGAATTGTGAAACTATATCTTCTTTATATCCTTGTGTATAGAACTATCATCACTATACTCTGATATTGTCCATTAATATTGCAATATCTATAATAAAAAAAAAGTAAAGTACCCCTGTCACGCCAACTGGCGTATAGGGAATATGGTGTTAGTGACCATAAATTTTACAGACCTTCGGCACATGATTTTTAGGGTAATGTGGTCGGTATTACACCCGTGCCGCTTCACTTTCCCAGAATAAAATCCGGTACCCATTAAAGGCTGGGTGAACCCGGAAGCCGTCGGTTGGGATCGAACCCTACCTCTTGTCCTTTGTAGTCCAGTTCACTAACCACTGAGCTATCACGGCTCCCTTAATATCTATAATGTTCGCACATTAAAATTTCTGGGGAACGCATAAGCTTTACAGCACCTGCAAGGACACTTAAGATATCTTCAGAAAATTGTTTCAATATGTTCAACGATGAGAGAAATTTTTGAAACTGCTAGCAAATTATGCAATAAAGTGACATAATACTTTACAGTGACAACTGACAGAAAGTATAGTATCATTTTGGATATCGCAGATGCATAGAGCAAGGTTTCGTAGGTGGACAAAGATGCCCAACTCCTAATGAGCTGACAGCTGCAAGTGACTGAAAACTGATGGCTTGCAGGAAATTAGAGCTATCCAGACCTTATTCGCATTGCCCATTGTAACAGAATAACTAGTCTGGTATGGCCAAGTGAATAAGAATCGAGAAGGAGGGAGGGCAACAATAACACAATGCTGAATACAATGTGTTGGGCCAAAAGGTGCAAGTATCAAATTTACTGTAAATGGCAACACAAGGCATTTACGTCCAATTAACATCCTTTTAACCTATATTATGAAACCAAAGTAAAAATTGCTGACCCTTGGTCATCAAAGACTTAAAAAAAACCTTTGTGACTCGGGAAACGCAACAAATACTGCTTTGAGGTAGCTGAACATACTGACAAACTTATGGCGACCATCTGAATAGACAAATACCATGTCCAGTCAAAGCGGTTAATTTTGGGTCATAAATCAACCTGAGACAGAAAATCTGAGTTCCTAGTTTGTCTAATTGGTAAACACTCAGCTGTGTCTCAAAAGTTAAAAGAAAATACTATTTTTAGTGCTCCTAATGTTACAATTAAGTGGTATTAATGTGTACTATCGAATGTAATAAATCATGTTACAGATAGGTATTGTAATTAAGGATTAAGGGCAGATGATGAAGAGGTATAATTACTCCTTTAGTCGTCAAGTAAATGCAAAGAAGACTAAAAAAAAAGAGATTTAGCAACACTTAGTGTGAACAATAGATATATTTTAAACAAATTAATAATAAAATTAACAACAACAGCAATAATAATTTGCCTCCTTGTCTTGCAAGATATTGCACTTTAATGCCACTTAAGATTGTCTGATTAATTGCTTTTTCACAAGAAAGACCTTATCGGGGCACACTGCCTGTTAGGTTTATATAGATGACTGATGTAGCAGGGTCTCCATGCTTCATAATCAAGTGGATCAAAGGAAACAATTTGATTGTTACAGCTTGGCACTAGGAAAAGCCATAGCAGTTGTCAAGAAATCATTGAGCAAAATGAACTGGAACAGGAACTATATAATGAACTGGAAAAAGTACTGCAAAATACAGATAACCAAAGAAATAATTTATTACAGTTGATCCCATCTCACTGCAGTATACCAGAACATGAGAAAAAAATTATATAGATGCCAAGAATGGCAGCAGAATGAAACAACCAACTTTAGTGAACACATGCCAGAAAAATATCAGTTTGATAAAAAAGGATCAGAAATACCAACCCCAGCAGGATAACTATCATCTGCTTGATCGGAAAGAGCAGGTATCATCTTTCACTTAAAAACAGAACACAATCTTCATCAAAATCATATATACACAAGGAGGCGAAGGCGTGCCTACCAGCAGCAGAGCTGGAAGCTGTTAACGACCCACAGCTGATGGCTTGCGCCTGGAACGGTGAACCAAAACCATCCAGACCCTGCTTCACCTCTCCGCAGTGCCTCCAGTAACAGACTAACCTGTCTAGTCTGGCCAAGAGTGATCGAAGAGGGAAGACAACCCGGTACTCAAAAATGTTGTGCTGAAGTCAGATGTGTTGGGCTGAAAGACGCAGATATAACAGTTATACTGCAAACCACAACACAACGCAGACACGTCCACTACATCCTTGTAAGGGCGGATGATGAAGAGGAATATTCTAGTCTACTACGATACTCTAGAATACTTTAGTCATCGGGCGAACGCAACCAACCATATGTACACAAAGTTCAAGATTGGAAACACAAGTACATGAATGTGTGCACAATCACCACAGATTGCACCATACACACTATAAAACTGCTGCCAGAATAATGCACTGAGAGATGCCCACCAGCCAGATGAATCAACACAAAACTTTTATAGGGAAGAGCTATTAAGGATAAGGAACTTAGTTGTTAGTGAACTGGACTACAAAGCACATGTTGGGTTCGGACCTGATTGTTCGATGGCTTCTAAGTTCATCCAGCCTTAAAGGGCACCAGATTTTTTTTTCTGGAAAAGAAATGTGACACTGATAAAATACTAAGTATTGCCTCAAAAATAATGTGCTGAAGATCCATTTTTTAAAATATCAGCACCAACACCATATTCCCTATACATCACATCACAAGACGGGGCTCGTTCCTTTTCATCTGCCATAGACAAACAAATTCATCAAGAAGTCAACTTTGTATAGATACAGACCTTAGTGAATGAAAGAAGAAAAATCCCACAAAATTATAAACTGTATATGGAAACAGACTTGCGCTCCTGATTTTATCCCAGTATTCTCCCAAAACCTTCTCTACAAAAGGATTTAGGTGCAATGCTTGAGGTTTCATGTGCATTTTAACTTTAACTGCTGGACTTTACACGTCAAGTCTCAAAATCACCATTAACTACATTTTCCCAAAAACGGCCTAAAGAATTCAAAGAAAAAAACTGATTGAAGGAATACTACCAAGAAAACTCATACTACAAAAAGAATGGCACTGTTTTAAATTGTAGATGTATGTATTTGCCTGCAATACCTGGTACAGTTTTATGATGAACAAAAATATAAAGCAATGGGAGGGAATGGGTTAACATTACAACTCATCACTATATTGGCTTTAGATATTAGACAAATTTCTAAGCATTAATTTAATAAATATGTTTTGTTGAAAGGAAGCTAATGTGTCAATCTCACATCTGATGTGTCATCCATAGCTTGTTTAAGCAGTCTGGTCTGGTTACGAATGTATGTTGCTACTTCCGTTTGTGCTTTCACAGCTTCAGTTATCATGTTCTGACTGCTAGTTGTCAGCTTATGAATAACAACTTCCAGTGCTGATAAAACAAAAGCATAATTATTACATTTTAAAAAAAAAAACACTTATCACAAGGCAATTTTCAGAAACTTTAACAACTTTTAAATGTCTCATTATTTGCTTTTTTAATTATTATTGATCAACTAGTCTGTATGCTCTTGTTACTTCAGGCTCAAATATATGTTGTGGGTACTGCCAGTATTTGCATATTGCTGTTTAAAACAAGCAAATTGTTTTAGAGCAGTCAAAGAGGATAACAGCTGGTACCATGGATCCGTGTTTTGTTTCAGTGATTATGTTTTATATGATGGGAGCAGAACTTGAAAATGATGCTCAAATCTCTCCTTATGGGTGGGTGGCATAAGGGATAATATTTTGACAGGAATTATCTTTTTTTTTGTTATCAAACTTATATTTAAGCCCATAGTGATCACCAATGTGCTAGGACAGGATTCCTTAGTACTCTAATCTTTTGACTTCTTTGAAATGTTCATTCATTAAGTGGGCATAGATTTGGATCTCATTTACCCAGAGAGAGCTAGACATTGGATCTCATTTACCCAGAGAGAGCTAGACATTGGATCTCATTTACCCAGAGAGAGCTAGACATTGGATCTCATTTACCCAGAGAGAGCTAGACATCGGATCTCATTTACCCAGAGAGAGCTAGACATTGGATCTCATCTACCCAGAGAGAGCTAGACATTGGATCTCATCTACCCAGAGAGAACTAGACATTGGATCTCATTTACCCAGAGAGAGCTAGACATTGGATCTCATTTACCCAGAGAGAGCTAGACATTGGATCTCATTTACCCAGAGAGAGCTAGACATTGGATCTCATTTACCCAGAGAGAGCTAGACATCGGATCTCATTTACCCAGAGAGAGCTAGACATTGGATCTCATCTACCCAGAGAGAGCTAGACATTGGATCTCATCTACCCAGAGAGAACTAGACATTGGATCTCATTTACCCAGAGAGAGCTAGACATTGGATCTCATTTACCCAGAGAGAGCTAGACATTGGATCTCATTTACCCAAAGACCAAGGGAGAGTAAAGCTACAAAGAAAATTCAAAGTGAAAAATTCCCCCCCTCCCCCCCCCCCCAAAAAAAAAAAAATATGTTGCTGGATTCCAACCCAGGACCTTTCTGTGGAGACTGATGACCTCTAGCCAACCAGTCCCCCACTCTCTTAATTAATTATACAGAAAGATCCAAGCACAGAGCACTAAGCTTCTTAGCACAGGCAAGAGCTCCCAGACTACTTCAACTTGCCCTTGATCACAAAGTAACAAAACAGTCACGAGTGTGGTCAGCACACAATGAATTGTTGGATAACTGCATATTCTCAATTTGTTGTCTGTAGTCATCCTTTATTGGGATGCCCAGGTCTTGTTTACACTGTACATCTCATTCTGCCTAGGAATTATTGTTCCTGTATGTCTGTCGCATTCGAAAATAAATGTCTAAGGAAAATACTTGGTATAGAATGGAACGAATTCAAAACAAACGAGGAAATTAGAGAAATCGCCAATCAACCACTAATATCTTCAGTAATAAAGAAAAGACGATGGTCATACGTTGGACATGTGATGAGAAGAGATAATAATCGAATAGCGAAGCAAGCCCTCATATGGGAAACAACAGGTAAAAGAAAAAGAGGAAGACCCAGGGAGACACTGAGAAGAACATTGATGAGAGAGGCAAGAGCAGCAGGAATTGGCTCCCTCAATGAGATAGAACTGCTTGCACAGAACAGAGACAGATGGCGAGATTTAATAAAATATCTTTAAAAGAAAACTGCTAGAACAAAAATTCATATAGGAGAAGGTGTATCTTGGTCTACGCCCTATGGGCCGGTTACGGCTCGAAAGGTCAATAGATAGATAGATGTCTGTGGACTTTTCTACTGATATTTCTCAAAGCTTATCAGTAGGCTTCTTCTTTTGCTGTTTTCACATGACACTGCCATGTCTATTACAGCTCTTGCCTTTATTCTTTATTTTCTGTTGCTAATTGTACTCAAGACCTCCTTTTTAATCTCTGTTATCTGAGAGGGCTAGACATATGATCTTACTACATAGAGGTCAGTAGAGGGAAAAAACCATGAAGAAGCCATGGATTCGAAGAAAAAAATTCCAACCTGTGGAGGGCAATGAAACCCAGATCTTTTTAGTCCAGAGGCGAAAGTCTTACTTCTAGACCATTCAGTCCCCTGTTACCTTCTTTTAATAAAATTAAACAAATTTCAACATTTGACATCCAATAAATTATTTCAGAAAATGGTGTTTCATAGAACAAGTTATTGGTCCAATGATACTAAAGTTAAATTGCATATTTGGCACCACTGCAGCTGAGCTACATGATTATATCTATGTATAATCTTCTACCATCTGCAAAGCTCTGTATAAAGAGTTTCCTATTACTTAACAAAAGTTTACAGAACATTCAGATACATTTGTATCATTTCTTTGCTTTATAGTTAAGGATAGTGTACTGTCATGCTCTCTCTCATCACTGATTATTGTTTATGATCACTAGGATCATGAAATGTATTTGTTTATTGGAGTCATGAGTTTTGCTAGATTATAATCAGTGAGACTAATAATCTTGTTTGTTTATAAACAATGGGGACAATGATTTTATTAAATAATCACTGAAACTATTATTTTTTGCTTGTTTATGATCAGTGAGACTAACATTGTTTAAATAAAAATTAAAACTTCAACTTTTCTTTAAGCTTCCAAGATATTTTATCAGGAAAATTCTTGATAGAGCAAAGATTTGACTTGAAGCAATCACTTATGATAAAATAACCTTTCCTTCTCCCTTATAGTTGGAATTAGTAGTAGAAGTCTTATATACTATATCTCTACTGTGCTATAATCACTGCACATTACTGGACCATAGTCATAGAATGGAAGCAATAAATGACAAAACAATAAACTAGTTCAACAAACCTGCATTATCAGACTTCTCATCATCCTCTCTCCTCTCAAGCTGCGTCACCGTCACAACAGCACTCGGACTGATCTTGTCACTTTTCTTCACAGAAACTGAAAAGTGTGTATTAGTGCAACATATGAATGTTAGCTTCTTAACATTGTCAGAGAAAACAAAATTACAGTATTATTCCATTTATGAATTTTGCTTTTATTTATTATTTTTTTTACTTTTACCTTGCAGACTAGAAATAGGGGACATAAGCTCAATCAATGCAATCATCATATACTATATAAGTTATGGCTTTAATTTAACCCCCAAGTAGAAAAAAACTCATGACCCTAAATGCAATTGAATCAATATCCACCTGATTGGTAAACAACTTTTCTAAATAGCTTTCAACTAAAAAATACTCTCTAAAGAGGGATGACGTAAATGTTTACACTTCATCTAGTGCATAGAAACTACCTTGTTCTCTGTGCAGTATTTGTACAATGGGAATAAATGATAAAAAATAAACATCAAACAAAAGGTAAGAACCTAATATTATTAACCCTAAATTACTATACCTCTTTGTAAGTTACATTGTTATGAAACTGTCATAAAATTTACTAATCAACAGAAAGTCCTGCATAAATTGGAGAAATAATATTTTTGTTGACTTTTTGGTACAAATCTTTGGAATAATAACACTTTAGAAGAACTGCAACTTAAAAAATAATTGAAACAGCTAGGGAACAAAGCCATATTAAAAGGTTAACATTATGTGCACAACATAATTGTCCTTTTTTAACATTAAAAAAAAACATGAATGTTTTGTGAGAGACTAAAAGCAATTCAAAACTCTTTTTTTCAATATTTTTAGAACACACAAATAACATTTTCATTTTAAATCTTTTTCCCTTACAGGTACATTTAAAAAACACACTATTATGATATAATCATATTTCTTACAACCCTATTGTATTTGAAAAGAAAAAACATTTCCGGTTGTGGTGAAGCATCATGGGTCACTGGCATGAACAATTAGGAAGGAAGATGCATGGTAATGGAAGAGCTTGCTTGAGCCAGAAACTGTTAGTTTCTAAGAATTTTAATTTCAAGATTGTAATTTATATGATGATCTTGTAATATAGAGTTAATTCAGTTTTGCAGGAAGTATAACACAATTTAAAATAACTTTTTCTTTTAATCTTAAACAAAACCTAACAGATGAGCAACCAGGTAGCATAATTCTGAATAATCTATGTGAAATTTTTACAATACAATTAGTAGACTACAACTTTTCATAAATTGTAGATAAATTAAATAAATATGCCAGGGAGAGTTGATATATTTCTAAACAGTGTTAGTAAAAAATTATTATAAAATTATATTTCAATATTTTGTTTCCGTTGATAATGACAAAGCACAAAAACAAGGTTTTCAAATGAAATGCATTATCCATCCTTACCCTTACTTATGTATGAGAGTGCTGGAAAAGAACTAAGGAAATAGAAAATATACTAGAGGTATATGAAATACTTTGTATGCCATGGATCAAATTTAAGACTAGTGCAGAAAAAAAGAGAACTGACAAAGCATCCAAAAATACCATCTATAATCAAGAGAAGAAGACGGTCATATGTGGCCATATGATAAGAAGAGAACAAGAGAATCTCAAAGCAAGTCCCCAAATGGGAATCAGATGGTAAAAAAAAAAGGCTGATCCAGAGAAACACTATAAAGAACACTGAGATGAGATGCAACAACAATAGGCATGTGAAAGCTTCAGCTTGAAAGGACAAAAAAAATGTTAAAAGGAAGTTATGTGGACATAAGTTGTACCTTGAGCTTCAAGCTGTGATATCTGAACCTTTTGGGACAACATATCTGACTTAGCACAGCATATTCCGGGTACAGGCTTTACTTTCTTACATCAATCGCTACTTGTCTGGCCATCGCCACATGTCTGGCCAGACTAGTTACATTTGTTACCATAGGGAGATGGAGTAGAATCTTGACAAGTTCAAGTCGCTGACAACAGCAGTCAGTTATGTTCGCTGAATGTTTCCAGCTTATGTGGTGTAATACACTTTTGATCCAATTAAAATAACACTGTGGATTTTTTTTTAGATCTAGTGCTATTGAAAATGCAAGAGTTGGGCAGAACAGAAAATTGGGTTGAATTAGCAACAGCTTAGACTAGACAGATAACACATTTAAAAAAAAAATATTAAAGAATGCTGGCTATTCTAATTTGGACATAATGTGGTATATCAAGTCAACAAAATCCAAGCAATAAGAGACAAATGAGTTTCAAGGATTGTTTTTTTTTTTAATGTCCAGGTATCAATAGATCACTGTTCTTGTGTTGTCCACATAGAGCTTTCACAAAGAAGGAACAGTGACAAATACTTGTATGTTCTGACCATATTAGCTGAAACATTTCAAACCCTCACTTCATGAGCACTTGTCTGAAAATGGTCAGTGACTCAAGCAGATTGCCTGCATTAGACTCAGTACACCACAACTGATCATGGTAGGACTGAAAACAGATCAGTCTTGCCAGGTGACTAGAGATCAAAGATGGATAGCAACCTGTCACCCAAAAATACCATGCTGAAATCTGAGACTACAAGAAATGATAGACATAATTGTAAAAGAAAGCAATAAAAAAGGTGTGTCTGAATAGTAAGAAAATAGAAGTAATGGGCATATCAAAGAAACAATCATCACCATCATGCAGCATAAAAAAACAGGACTAATCTTAAACAAGTGCAACGTGTCAAATACTTGGGCACAATAATAACATCAGATGGAAGATGCACCACAGAAATAAAAAGCAGAATAGCTCAAGCCAAAATAGCATTTCAGAAAATGAAAAATATCTTATGCAACAAATCTATGCAATAGAAAAGAGAGTTCATTGGTGCTATATAGAACCAATTCTGACCTATGGAAGCGAATCATGGACAGTAAACAAATAAAAGAAAAGACAATTAGAGGCCACAGAGATGGGATTTCTCAGAAGAATGTTGAAAGTTCCCTGGACAGACAAAAGGACCAATGAGGAAATTCTCAAAGAGGCCAACACAAAAATGGAGCTCCTAAACAACATCAGAAAGAAACAATCAACATTTTTTGGGCACATCATGAGAAGAGGAAAGTTGGAATATTTGGTTACAACTGGCAAAATAGAAGGAAAGAGAGATCGCAGACGACAGAGAGTGAAAATACTGGATAGCTTGGTGTCATGGCATGGAAAACAGTCAACAACAGAACTGATATGATTCATTGTAGATAGAAGACTGTGGAAGGACATATTCACCTATGCTAACCGGTATGGCAGATGATGATGATGATGAAGTCTGAGGAACTGAAAGGTGCAAATACTTCAGCTTGCCTCAAACCACTACTCATCTTCACCTATTTAATACACTATTAAAGGCAGACAAGAAAGAGGAGTAATCATCGAGTGAACAAAAACAAGTCGCAACAATGTGATTACCTTTCTCTTGCAAATTTGTAGTAATACCCTTTTCAGATATACGATCATCTGGTGAAAAAAACAATTTCATAAAATTATTTTGATAGCAACAATTTGCAATTTGACTGTTATAGTTTGTCTGATCTCTGTCAGAGTTGGTCCAAAAAAACTTTTATTACAACATAATGACCGTTTTGACATCTGGAAGGCCTGCAGTGTGGCTCAAATGATTGTACTTCCCCTAAAAGTGCCACAATGAAAATTAGTAAAATTAAACTATTCAGCATGTAAATGTAACAAATAAGAAAGCAAAATGAAAGAGTGTGTGTGTGTGTGTGTGTATGGTTTTTCAGAAATTTCTGCTAAACAGGTGATCACACCTGATTCTTCTTCTTTCTCTTCTTTTCTCTTTCTCACTGGTACTGAAAAAGTGTTGTGGTTATATCATTTATCGTTCTTGAGCTGCTCAAATTGTCTGAATTAATGATTTTCCTTTGTTGTTACATGTCTCTGTCACTTGATCTATCCATCTTCTTCTGGGTTTTCCTCTTGGTCTTTTTCCATGCATTCTCGCGAAGAACGCCCTTGATGGTGATTGGTATGGATTCATTCTGACCAGGTGGCCAAACCATTTAACACACCTTATTCACAGCATATATCTGAAGGTATCAATTCCTTCTAGTTATTGTGTAAGTAAATTACTCTTTTTTATTAATAAAAAGATTGATATTTCTTTTACATTTCTAAAACACATACACGCACACATTCTGTTTCTCTTTGCTTTTTTATTTGTCACATTTGCAAGTTTAATAGTTGGATTTTACAAATTGTCAGTGTGGCAATTTTAACTTATTCTTCTTCTACCTTTCAGCTCCAATTTTAACTTACGGTGTTTTAGAATTGTAAAAGAAGTATCAATCTTTTTATAAATAAAAAAGGGTAATTTACTATTTTAGCATCATAAATTATTTCTGCTAAAACAAGTGATCTCCTTTTATTAACCACATAATCTTCTAATGAAGATTAGTCTTGTAATGATGGATTAGAGAACAACCGAATAAAGTGCAAGAGGACATTACTTCAAACAGAAATGGTACCTAAAAAAAGTACTGAAATTTGAGTCATTTTTATAAACAATAGGCTAACCAAACATTACAGAGCATAACTCATAATGAGTTTCATACATACATCATATAGCAGAATAGATCAAAGTAAAAAGACTGCAACTTCATTAACTTAAGCGTTTGATATAATCTGTCAAGCAAAACAAAAATGAAACAAGGAAACAATATTTTTCCTTCTTTATTACCAAATTGTGGTTGGTGTTCTCACAATTTAAGAATATTCATTGTAATGACCAGTTTCATATCAGATCTTTCACATCATTTGATTACTATATATATATATATATATATATATATATATATATATATATATATATATATATATATATATATATATATATATATATATATATATATATATATATATACATATATGAAGCTTTCTAAGTAAAGTTATATATTAGTCAAACATTATAACATATATATGGCCCTTTTCGTCTTGTCAGACAGTCTAGTGGAGGCTATTGCGTATTTTTTTGAGGTATTGTTTTTGCCGAACAGCTTCTCTCGTGGCTAATTCTACCAATGTTTGACAAACACACGCGGTCACATAATGAACAGGTCAGGCTCGCTGGTCCACAGGGTTTACCATCCTTTTTCGTGAGTCTCTTCTCTTCTAAGTCCTGTCTTAGAACAGTCTCAAATGTTGTTATACCGTTCCTTATACGTGCTCTCCATGATGTGCGATCACTTGCCAGATGTTGCCAGTCGTTTTCACAGATGGAGAAGTCTTTCAGAGATGATTTGCAGATATCTCTATATCGTAGTTTAGGTCTGCCGATTTGTCGTTTTCCGTGTTTTAGCTCGCCATATAGTATTTGCCTAGGAATGCGTTTTTCTTCCATCCGTTGGACATGCCCCAGCCATCTTAGCCTTCGACTTCTGAGCATCGACATGATTGTTAGGGTCTTAGCACGTTGCAGGACAGTTAAGTTGGTTATTTTGTCCTGCCATTTGATGTGCATTATTTTGCGGAGACATCGCATGTGGAAGACATTTAGTCTTTTTTCCTGGTTTGAGTATGTTGTCCAGGTTTCGGGCCATATAGTAGTGTGCTAAGCACACAAGTTTGATATATTAAGAGTTTAGTCTTTTGAGTTAGTTTCGTGTTGTTCCATGCCCTTTTTGTGAGTTTGCCGAAGGTCGTAGCTGCCTTACCAATTCGACAGTTTATTTCTTCATCAAGAGAGATGGTTTGCGTAACTGTGGATCCAAGATATGTAAATTTCTGTACTGATTCTAGTGGGCAGTCTTTTAGAGTAATAGATATAGGTTTGAAGTCACCTTGATTTAGTATTACTGTCTTCTGAACATTAATTGACAGTGAAAAAAGGTCGCATGCTTTATCCAGGTTGTTGATCAGCGACTGTAGGGTGGCCTCACTATGAGCGACTAGGGCTGCATCGTCAGCAAATAAAATTCTTTAAGTAGGGCAACATTTGTTTTGGTTTTTGCTCTTAGTCGTGCTAGGTTGAACAGTGAGCCATCTGGTCTAGTGCGAATGTAAATATCTCCTGAGCTGTTTTCGAAGGTGTAATTTAGGAGGGCAGCAAAAAATATACCAAAAAGGGTGGGGGCGAGGACACATCCCTGTTTCACTCCTTTGTTGACTTTGAAATTCTCTGATGGACTCCCATCAAAATGGACTTTGCCATTCATGTCTTCATGGAAGGAAATTATCAGCCTAAGTAATTTAGGAGGGCAGCCTATGCCTTCTAACACCTTGTAGAGACCATCTCTGTTTACTGTGTCGAATGCCTTTGTGAGATCCACAAAGGCAATATAGAGCGGCATATTTTGTTCCCGACATTTTTCCTGCAGTTGTCTAAGAGTGAAGATCATATCTATGGTTGATCTCCCGGGTCTGAAACCGCATTGGGACTCGGGAAGCACCCGTTCTGCAAGTCTATGCAGGCGATTAAGTACGACTCTAGCAAAAGCTTTGCCTGTTGTGCTAAGGAGAGAAATGCCTCTGTAATTATTGCAGTCGCTCCTGTCTCCTTTATTCTTGTACAGCGTTATAATCTTGGCATTTCTCATATCATGAGGTATTTCTCCGTTTCTCCAGCATTTAATTAGCAGTTTGTATAGGTGTGGAAGTAGTACGCTTAGGTTGTCCTTTAGTACATCTGTGGGAATGTTGTCATTTCCTGCAGCTTTTCCTCTTGAGAGGGCATTTATAGCGTCAGCAAGTTCGTTCATAGTAGGCTCAACATCCAGTTCAAACATTGTAGGATATTTGGGTATTGATTGTGCTAGAGCTGTGTTTGCTGGTCTGTCGTCACTGTATAGATTAGAGTAGTGTTCAACCCATCTTTGCATTTGTTGTCCCTTGTCAGTAAACATTGGTGCTTTCTTCCTCATTTCACTTTGCCTACTCTGCCTGGGCACAGGATATGGAGATAGTGCTTTACCCAGTCGCACTATCCCCCTCTCGACTTCGTTTCAATGATTTCCGAAGGAGGGACAAAGTCCATACCCTAAGGCAGTGGACGGCGTTAATCGTCTTTCTGGCATCCCCTGCACCTTCTATAACATATAGGTTAAACTAAAAAGCTGATAGTATTTTATCATATAGGATTGATTGATAGATTGGCCAATGACACATGAAATGATTATAGGTAACACCTGTTTCAAGCAACACCCTCGTGTGTGTGTGTGTGTGTGTGTGTATATATATATATATATATACATACAGACCTGTGGATTTTAAACAAATAAAATAGTTTCAAATTATAAAGAAAAGGCAACCAGTAAATAAAGACAATTTGAATAAGTAAAGTAAAAAATATTTTTTAATGTAAGTAAGCTGAATTATTTATAATCATTTTAAATACATAATGAAATTAAAGTAATTTAAGTGAAAATTATTACAACGGGAAAAATACTGCAATAATACATCATCAGATGAATGAACAACACAACAATAACATCAAAAGTTCATGTTAATTTGTAAAACAAAATTAATTTTTTAAAATTCTAAGTATCAATGCAAGTGGATAAGAGAGAGAACAAATAAGTAAACCTGCAGTACTATCATGATCAATTAGTAGCTCTCCAATTTTCTGAGACTCAGAGTCTTGGTACATCTGAGCATGAGCCATTTCTGTAAATTGTGGATATCAAACATGGCACATTATTTCTGAAGTCATTGTTTGAAAGGTGAGAAGAGTAGGAGTGGACAAAATGAGTTGAAATATCAATCAATCACAAAATATCTCTATCTCTCTGCGATCAAGACTCAATTATAGTAGGATTCCACACTTCCACATGAAGACAGCTGTATGTTTAAGTGAGTTGAAATGATATGCTACTGTCAAATTATTTCTTTCTTGTCAAAAAACATTTTATTCTGAAATTAGTACATAAACACTTAAATAAATTGGGCACAAGTATGTGGAAAATTTAACATACAGGAAATAAAAGAAAAAAAGTACACACTTATGTATGTACCAACTGTTATTTTTGTTTCCGGGTTTACATCAAATAAATTATCATGTTCAATATAATGTTAAACTTGGTATTTTTTAAAAAGGGAGAAACAACATATGGCGACATCATCATGTGCCATACCGGTTGGCGTAGGCGATCATGTCATCCTCTTTGTCGTCCGCGATCTCTCTTTCCTTTTATTTTGCCAGTTGTAACCAAGTATTCCAACTTTCCACTTATGATGTGCCCAAAAATGTTGATTGTTTCTTTCTGATGTTTTTTAAGAGCTCCCTTTTTGCGTTGGCCTCTTTGAGAACTTCCTCATTGGTCTTTTCAGCTGACCAGGGAACTTTCAACATTCTTCGGAGAAATCCTATCTCTGTGGCCTCTAATCGTCTTTTCATTTGTTTGTCAATTGTAAATGATTCGCTTCCATAGGTCAGAATTGGTTCTATATAGCACCGATGAACTCTCTTTCTCATTTTTATTGACATAGATTTGTTGCACAAGATATTTTTCATCTTCTGAAATGCTATTTTGGCCTGAGCTATTCTGCTTTTTATTTCTGTGGTGCATCACCCATCTGATGTTATTATTGTGCCCAAGAATTTGAAACATTGCACTTGTTTCAGATTTGTCTCGTTTACCTTTACGCTGCATGATGGTGATGATTGTTTCTTTGATATAACCATTACTTCTGTTTTCTTACTATTCAGACTGAGACCTTTCTTGTTGCTTTCTTTTACTATTATGTCTGTCATTTCTTGTAGTTCATTCTCTGTCTCTGTAATTAAGACTGTGTCATCCACATATCGCAAATTATTTATGTTGTGACCATTGACTTCAATTCCTTTTTTGTCTAATATTGATCTCATAATATATTCGCTGTAAAGTGAAAACAAATCCGGCAATAGAACACAGCCTTGTCTGACTCCCTGTTTTATCAATTGAAATTGTCCTGTTTGGTTGTTAATTCGTATAGCTGCTGTTTGTTGCCAGTACATGTTTTTTATGATTCGCAGATCCTTGTCATCAATGTTTAATTTCTCCAGCATATTGATTATTTTCACATGCTTTACTTTGTCAAATGCTTTTGTGTAGTCTATAAAGCACATATATAGATCTTTCTTTACCTCTATAGATCTTTCTATCAATGTTCTTAAGATGTATATTGCATTTTTGGTGCCCTTTCCTTCCACAAATCCACATTGTTCCTCACTTATTTCTGGTTTTATTTTGTTCCTTACACATCTCATGATTATTCTTAGTAATGTTTTAGTCATATGGCTCATGAGACTAATAGTGCGATGGTCTTCACAATCAGTGGCGCCTGACTTCTTTTGGTAAAATGATCTTGCATAGTTGCATGATGACAATCCGGTGTCACCTGTAGTACATGACGCTCCCTACTGGATGAGGTGGTTGTGAAGTCCCTATGAACGTCGTTAGCTGTAAATAAAAGGTTGTGATTTGCCATGATTAGTCCAGGCAATATAAGAAGGCAGTTTGTCATTCCTTTCCTTCTTGGCAGTGACTGTACTAGTCGGAGATCGCAGCCATTGTCTCTATACATGAGATCCTCTGCCGGCCATCGCGGTGTGGGGACCATAACCGGCATACATATGGCAAGACCATATAAAAAAAAATTCTCTGTTGTATGCTCTATATTCAGTTCCTTATAAATTAATTAAAGAGATGACACATAACAAAAAATAAGACAATATTCAGCAGAAATATAAATTAATTTTAAATAAATTAAAATGGATAAGTTACTAGCTCAGAGTATGACCACAAAACCAAGTGACGGACAGCAGAAAGGGAAAGTATGTCAATTATATGGCAATGTCTAAAATTTAGAGATGCTGGAGTCTGTGAAAAATTATGTTAAATGAACTGATAAAGAGACTAACAGACACATGTAAAGATAAGTAAACAGTTAGAGAGATATTAGGAAGCTGCAATCAGCTCAGTGTTAATTGAACTAAGGACAAGGGGTTTGGTTCAATCCTGATCAACCCACCTGCAGGTTCATCTAGTCTTAAATGGATATCTGAATTTTTTTGGGAAAAGACAACTTGGGTTTAATACCGACCACATAGCCCCAAAACACAATGTGTAGATGGTCTTTACAATAATAATGGCACTAACACCATATTCCCTATATGTCACACAGCATATTTGGCTCTTTTCTTCTTGCAGTGAAATAAATATTTGATAATAAATCTTTTGTGGTAGGAGTATATATAATCTGTGAACGGTTACGGTAGGCTCCGGTATCACTGCAAACGAATTAAAATCCATAATTGCTCAACTGCCCATGCCAGTGGAATCATCCAAATTAATATGTGATATATTAATCCGAAATAATCTGTGAATATCACAGAATGATGAAAAGCAAGATTTAAAATAAAAAATAATAGAAAATGACAAGATATCTTAAAAACATGTTAATATAAAATTAGTAATAAAACACAGCCAAAAGTCCTTGCATCATAGAAACATGATAGTTATAGCAATTAATCAATATCCTAGAAGAAAAACTTCATAAAAACTCGTATATAAAAGATTTAACTGCCTTACAAGTCAACATTACTAAGAGAGGGACAACTCTTCCAAACAAGATTTCAAATCCAAACAACTGCTCACTTACAGGAAGGTCAAAGAAAAACAAGGGCGAATCTAGTAGTTCCAAATAAATATGTGATGAATACTGATACAATATGCCACAAGGTGCATAAACATAGTGCAATGCAACTTGCTAAATAAAAAAAGGACAAGAAGAAAGTGAAAGCTGTTTATGTTATCTCAACCTGTTTCAAATATCATTAGAGATTTCACTCAACAGCTACAAAATACATGCAAATTCCTAAACTTGATATTGACTGCAACAAAATATAATCAACAGAAATGATAATTTGTGTCTGCAGATACTTATCACAGAAAACTTTATTTTTGGGCAGGAAAGAAATTGTAATTATTTTTTTTTAAATTATAAAAATAACAGCAAAAAAATCTGTGTACACTTTATGAGATTCTTTCTAATCATATTCTAAGTCAAGGGATGACCTGTTTGGAACAGACACGTGTGTGCTGTGTGAAGAAACTCCTACGTTGTCAATGTTACCTGTCAAAAGTGGATTTACTCTATGAGCCAAAATCTTTCTAGCCAATGTCTTTTGCAGATCTGCAACAAATTGTAATCATGTCCTCTTAATTTCTAGCAAATTGAATCCAAACAACTGTCTGGTTACTATGTGACGTTAACAATAAACCAATGAACATTATATTGAATGCAGTTATGATAGATTGGGGGAATCTTTATTATGTAGTAAACACAACATGGCTTTCAATTATTATCACAGTTGTCATTTATACAAATGAAAAAAATTAGCATACAGAATTAATTCAATATCTAATTATATAAACATACAGGGCTCCTGACTTTTTTTCCTGAACCAAGATAAGTAAAAAAAACTACCTACTCATGAGTGTTATTATGTTTCACTCAAGGTCAAATTAGCTGACATTAACCTATTTTGATCCTCCTTTCCAAAAGATACTCATGTCATGAAGATGGCAGTGTCTAAACTAGTCATTTTTATTTGTGCATGCAGGTGACAGGGCAAATTTTGTGCTGGCATACAACATATATATACTAGCATTACTGATTCTGTTCATGTGTTGCAGAACCTCAATATGGAAGTCAATGATTATAACCTCACAAGTGTGTTGGAGCTGGTGATTTAATAGAGGCGGGACATTACTACATACTGTAGAACACTCAAAAATTTCACTGAATAAATCTTCAATACTATTTATTACTAGTTATGTTTAGACACTAACACAAGATGCTATTAATCTATCACTTGATGATACGCCCCTATGTATAGCATTGCTGTCCTACTACTCATTTGCTCTACTTTTCCCTCTTATAAGTCCAATTTGTAAAATGGCATGTCTTAGTATGTGTTCATATTTCATTTGTTTAACGATAACCTCTTTCAGCATCCCTTGCTTTATCCATACTACTTTTTGTTTAAAACCTACTTATATATTTGTTTTCCTTTTTCAAGAGACATGTCCTATTCATTTGTGAATAGATCTGTAAAGGGTTTTGATTCACGATTCTTCCATTTGGATTTCTCTGTAGCACCTGGGCTATATATAGTCAGTATCTGTAAGATGCTTAACTTACTGTACACCCAAACACAGTGTTGACAGTGCATCTACACCAACATAATCTCCTTAACAAAGTGAACAGTGAGAAGGAGAAGACAAGGTGAACACAGCAGAAGAAAATATTCCATTCTCTTATTCAATGTTTGAACTTCTATACAATAAACAAATATAACATTTGGCAATACTAATTTTAAACTTGTTAGACTTTTTGTGAAGATGTTAAAATGTTTCTCATATTGTTCAATGTGTTTTGGACATTCCAGTTATCGTTTATCTGTGTTTGTGTGTGTCATCTACTGTTAATAACAGGACTAACAGTTTCAATTATCATGCAAAGCTATAGAGACAGATACCTTCAAGACACTTTATGATGTAATTTCATTACTATTTCTAGACCTAAAACAAGACTTTAGCTTGTTTCAGCACAGTGGTAATATAAATGTAATGCCAATAATTTAGATAATTAAACATGCAATTGCCCTTGTTTTAACAAACAGTAGCTAACAAGGATATTTACAACAACGGCATCCTAAAACACTGCCATGTTCACCAATAATTATTCAGCTAGCTTTATTCTTCTTCTTCTACCTTTCATCTCCCTGTGGAGCATATGTCTTCAAAAAACACTTTCTAAGCCGTTCTTTTGCTTGCTGTTCTTTTAAAATTATTCCATGTCTTCCCCATCATCTTCATCTCTCCTACCATCTGTCTTCTCCAAGAATATTTTGGTCTTCCTCTTTGTCTTTTTGCAGGTCTCAATTAGCCTTGGTTGACGAAAATGGATAACATGTATTTTTTTTAAAATCACAAGTAAAAGACATATCACATAGTGCAAAATATTATTTTGATGTAATACATATTTATTGCTGAGTTTATATTATTAAATTGCAGTTCAATGATGGCAAATGTATTCTATTACTTTGAATACCTTCAGCATAATTTTTTTATTGTGTATTTCAATGTTATTCATTCCAAAATTAATTTATTGAAAAAATAGTTATGAGTATTTCCAAAAGTAATTAAGTTTAATTAAGTAAAAGCCAATACAAAAATGTGGTATACACAAAACATTATGTAACCCACAAAATGTTAATTTAAATAATTATAAAATGAACTTTATAACAAAAATACAAAAATGCTGAAAAACTAATCATTAGTAACTACTACTTGCTCAAATTGTCTTCTTTGTGCTTAACAGGCTTTCATAAATGTCTAACATACATTTGTTGAAAAACAGCAATTCAAAAAAATACAACTCAATTAATATACCCTTTCTTTGAACTGACTGCAGATTCCCCTCCTCTTCTTCACCATCATCTTCATCATCATCATTTTCATCATCGTCATCATCTAATTTAAAAAAACATATTTCACATGCCATATATAATTGATCGTAGCAGTCATATCTTTCAGGGGAAAAAATATAATGAAATATCATTCATGATTACTGATTACTAACTGACTCTGATCCACAATTATTGTTTTTTATTACTGAGTAAACAAATAAAAAAAAATTAATATGAGAAACATATATTGACAAATTATATATTTTGCTATTTATATACTTTACTACTAAAACAAAAAAGATAATAAAATTAACATAACATTTAGTCCACGTACAATGAGACACTAACATCTTGTGGAAACAATTTCAATTCATTTCTTACTAACTACTATTATTATATTGAAAACTGTATTTCACAACAAAAATTGTATACTATGCTAAAAAAATGTTTGCTCACAGATAAAAAAAATATGTCCAAATGTTATATATAATAATCATTATTATGTTGTGAAATAAACACAAACTAATTGAAATAAACATACAAACATAAACTATATTGGTCTCAGAGCATAAGAAAATGAGTAAAATGAATGTGTCTCTCATGTTTTTGCTTTGACCAGATTTACTGGAGCCACGCATTTTAGTGCAAATCCCCAACTTGGAAGTGTAGATTTACAGAAAAAAAAGATTTTTTTATAGACAACTGAAACAAGAAAAAAGAATGAAATAGTGATGGCTATATGTGCTATATATGTATTATTGAAAGAAGTTTACTGCCATCAAATAATGGAAGGGCTTTGGAGTTGTAGTGTCACAAAGAATGATTAAAGATAAAGATAAATGGAGAAGGTTGGGGGAACTGGTTGGTCTCGAGGCAAGACGCCGGTCTTGAGACAGAGAGGTTGTGAGTTCAAATCCCGGCTGAACAAGTTGGACATTTTAAAGAAATAAGATTTTTATTTACAATTTCTCTCTGCGGTAATCACCCCTGGTCTCAGCAGGGAGACCCGGCTTGAAACGTCAATTACTCATCGACGAAAAAATATGAGTACCTCCAAAGACAGAGTTATCTGCCTTTACGTTGAGTGACCCCTGTGCACATGGCTGCTAGGGAAAAATGGATTAACATGCAAAATTTAGTTCCTAGTTTCTAGGGACTTTGCCAGAGGTGAAAGCTGGCGAAAACCAAAAAAAAAAAAAAAAAAAATATTTAGAAAATGGAGAAGGTTCACAAAGTATGTCAGTGGAGCCCCAATGACCCCCAGGATTAGGGGATTATGAAGAAGAATAAAAGAATTTACTGCTCACACCTGAAAGAAATATCCATAATTATGAGGCTATGATTTGAGATAATTAAAACAAGAACATATCTTTCAAACAAACAAAAAATCTGAAACTTGATCAACACTGACAAAGAAATACACTGCACAATTTGGCAAGGAAAATGAGTATTCATTATACACCACAAACAAAAGCAGTGAAGTGTCACAGCTACTTCAGTTTAAATGTTAGTCAAAATAGACTTTAAATTTATTACTATAAATGATATCAGCTTCTTGATTTATTAATTTTTTTTTATTCAATTAGAATGACTTTAGTAATCACTCATTACAATCTGAATTTAGCACTGAAATATAATGAAACTGCAAGACAAAAAAGTTAACAAAAATTAATAACAAATAATAACATAAAATTAACAAGCCGACTGCTGCTGTAACCCAGTGGCTACCAATAAAACAATGAGTTTTGATAAAAGAGAAAATTATTGTCATTGTTATGGTTTTTAAAAAAATACTTTTCTGGGGTGTCTGGTGGTTTTCTATGTAGTTGGAAAATAAGGCAACCTGGCCAGTGTAGTCATTACAAGATTATTTCAACTATGATAGAAAACACTTTTTTTTTTTAACTCTACTGTAATTCAAAATCCACATTCGGTGGAATGGTTGGTCTCCAGGCAAGATGGCGGTGTCAAGACAGAGAGCTTGTGAGTTCAAATCTCGGCTGTGCCTGTTGAGATTTTTATTTATGATTTCTCTCTGCAGCAACCACCCCTGGTCTCAGCAACAGGGCCTGGGTTGAAATGTCAATTACTCATTTACAGAAAAAATATGAGGACATCTGAAGTCAGAGTTATCTGCACGGGCGGTGAGGGACCTCTGTGCACATAGCTGCCAAATGAATTAACACAGAAAATTCAGTTCCTAGACTCAAGGGACTTCGACAGAGGTGAAAGCTGGCGAACAAAAAAAAATTCACATTCACATATTTTATAATGACAGATTTTTTTCCACTGGGTTACCAATTCTCTGATTGGCAATATATGCGATCCAAAAACAGACATAACAAATCGTGATTAACACATATCACTTGATATTTAAAAGAAAAAGAAAGGTAAAGTTAGCCACTGAGCAACTGTTTAAAAATTTAAGAAAACAATTTTAAAAGGGGACAGTAAGGTGTCAATCCTGAGAAGAAACACATTAATTAAAGAAAAATACCTTCCTCTTCTTCTTCATTCTGAACAGTTTGAAAAAGAGTTGATTTAGAAAATGAAGGTTGAATGTAAGAGGCATAGAGATCTGGGTGAGATCTAAAATGTTCATTTTCCTCATTAAGATTATTCTTATCACTATCACTCTGCTCTCTCTCAGTGGAACACTGGGCTGTGTTCAATGTATCAAAATAACAGGCTGAAAAAAACATAATTTTGATGTTTCAATAGCAATTTAAAGTAATTCAATATGATATTCTGAAATAGGACAAACTCCAAGCATTGTGTAGATCATACCTCCAATTCCAAGTCAAATATATTTATGAATTAATAAGACATGGCATACTCATCTTATATAAAAAGTTACTAAAAATAAGGCAGTACAAAATAATGTTTCAGCCACAAGCTTTCATCAGTAAGACAAAACAACAAATGTGCAATATTTAATTACATGGACAAATTTATTTTATATATGGTAACACCAAGAATATATATGTCATCTAGAAAATATTTTTTTTTAAATAGGGGACCAAGACAACCATCCAGCAATTGAGCTGTGTGTAGTTAGCAACCCACAGCTGACTGCATGCATCAGGATTGGCCAACAACAGAGCTGATCAAAACCGTGTGCTCCAGCCCCCAGTGATGCTCCTGGAAACAGACTATCAAATCTGCTCAAGCAAGTAAGAATTGAAGAGGGAAAGGACCAGGGAAACTAGTACTCAAAAATACCATGTTAGCGTTGATTTGTTGGACTGAAAGATGCACATAAACCACAACACAATGCATCTACACCCACTTAACGTCCTTTTCAGGATAGATGATGATGACGCCCTTCGTTCCTTTAGTGGTTATTGGGTGGAAGCCAGAAATAAAAAAAAAAGAAAACAATAAGTGGGATGTGGTTTAATTATACATTACAGAGTAGAGGATAAAACATGTAGAAAAAGTCTTATTAAGCAGCACAATCATATAATTCACCAAATTGTGTTTACTGTTATGTTAGAAACTTATATTTTATTATCCGTGTTCATTCATGACAATAAAATAAATTGGTATCTGGTTAAACACATTTTTTTAAACATGGTTAATGTTTTTGCTTTACTAATGGAGAATTGGAATTTGTTAAAGGCATGTTTTAAACATTCACCAAATCCCAGCTTATTATATGTACTGTTGTTGTATTACAATGAGCTTAAATAAAACAGAAAACTATAAGTAAATGCTCCAGAATATGAAGTTGCAGGAGTAAATTATTGAACTTCTGAAATCAAGTTAGTTTTAAAACCAGCAAGAATCATGAACATGACAGTGCACTTGAGGTCAAACTTATTATAACTTATTTAAAAGCATTAACAATATTTTATAATATTAATAACAGAACTAAATATACATAAGATTGTTAAAATAAATGCACTAAAGCAAAATTTAAAAGTCATACAGCAAACTCTCTATGCTTTAACATCAATACTGTAAAAAATAAAGAGGTGGGCATCAATATTTAAAAAAGCATAAACACAAAGACAGTATATTCTGACGATCATAGAATGAGATATTAGAGGCATTGGTACACTCCCAGTGAAGGATATAACTGTAACTGATGAGTTGACTCTTACATTATGTGAAAGCTCAAAGAAGCCACATGATAAATATTAATTCTTTAATATATTGCCTATTAAATGTTTGCATAGATTTACTATTTATAAAAATATTGTGCACATTATATGCCGAAACTATTACCATCTCCACAGCTTCACAAACTATATCCCATAGAAATATCTAGTTACATTGATGGAAAGCACATTACCTGATTTCTTTGCTGTAGAAACTGTTGTAATTTTTTTAGCAGCTTCTTCCTGGGCCTGAGAGAAAATAAAGATAAAATTTCCTGTCATTACAAAATAAAGCTCCATTTAACAACTGTTATGTCTCAATACTAGTAAAAGAGAAAAAGAAACATTTTTTGCCCCAATGACAAGTAACTCAGGTAGAAAATCTTTTAACATATAGAAAAGAATCAACATTTTCCAAAGATAGCAAAATGGACAAAGAAACATAAACATCAAATCCAGTGAAACAAAATAATTACTGAGACAGCCAGTTCTCTCCTAAAGAAGTGGCTATGGTGTCAAGAAAAGACAAAATCAGAAATAAGACCACTTAAAAATGCCATAGAGCCAATGCAAAGAAAACAAATAAAATGTTTTGCCCACCTGGAGAGAATGCCTTGTGGTTTCATACTATATCTATCTATCTATCATCCTTTCAAGCCAAAGATGGCACATTGGGCAGAACCGCAATCTCAAAAACAGAAACCTTGCGTGCCAAAATGGCACATATTGCGGAGATCACTGCTTCTAAAATCTATGGTCTGTTTCCATAACAATACTTTTTACAATGACAGCTTGTTAAGCCATCGATCAACCTCCTTAGTCGCTTCTTACGACATGCCTGGAAGGTCACAGTGTCACTATTCTTTTCATACTATATAGAGCACATTTATTAAAGAGAAAAAGGTGTGGATAACAAAGCATACATGACAAAGTGACAATAGCAAGAAAACTTTAAAATATAAATTACATGATTATGGATGAGAATGTCAAAAGAGTGAGAACTAGAACACTGTTTCTCTTTTGATACCCAACGAGAATAAACGGAAAATAGGAAGAAAGCAAGCAATGTTTTTTTTTTGGCAACATGCATATTATGGAATAGGATCTTCATCAATTTTGGTTCACTCACACATATGCTCGCAGTCACTTACAAGCCACCATCCAGCATTAAAAACCTTGGCTCATTATTCAAAAGAATGTCTAGATTGTATATAAGTATCTTTGCTCAATTTTACATTAATTAAATGTGTAATCCAAGTACTTGTTACAATTCTTGATGCTGTATCTAGCAGTGACTTACAATGTTTGCCTATTTTCTTTACCTACAGTTCTTATGCTCCATGTTCCTTTTCTAGTTTGACATTAATTGATTATACTAAAAATTAAACTGTATATGATAACATACCATGTGATAGTGATTAAAGACTTACGTTTAGTACAGAAGCTTTTTCAAGAGAAGGTGCTGGAGTGTTTTTTCTGAAACAAAATTATCATGTTTTAATTCATGCGTTTGTTTTAGAAAACTGCTATGTTTCTCTTGTAGACTAAAACAATGTCACAATACAGTGATAATATATATCTTATGGGGAAAAAAGTGAATGACAGAAAAGAAAAAATTAGAAAAAAAAGAGCCTTTAAGTTGTGTTTAGTAATTGCAAAAATAGCTCAAAATTCAAAACCACTTAATTAATATAACTAAATTAAATAATTAAAATACCATAACACTTCACAATTGTTCAGAATTATGAGAATGTTTATTTATGTAAATGTGAAACTTAAAAATTTAGTAAAATTACTTTGCTACTGGTACTTTCTCCTCATCTTTTGGCAATATGTTTCCAAATAGTTCCTTTGCATATGGCACATTGTCCTCTACCTGTCTGCGAAATTCCAAATCATACCAAGCATAACCCAACACACCACCTGCTATTACTGGAAGACTGAGACCAATAAATTTCAATGTCCTAAGACCACCTCTGTGAATAAATGACAAAAAGAGCAAATTTATATAAATGAAATCAAGATAAAACAATGGTTAAAGTTCAATAGAGAACCGTGGCTAAGTGAAAAATTATCAATGAAAGTAGATCAGTTATAATGGTCTAATATAGTGAACAGATTCTGGATTCACTTATAAATTCAAGTATTTGTTCAGGACAGCTTCACTAGCCTTTGATATTGACAAAATATTGTTGCTAGAGATTTCCATAAAAAAGGCAGTTTTTTCCAGACTATCAAATCTTTTTTTTTTCTACCCTGGTTTGTATCAAGTTTCACATGTTCACGAAACTCAAAATAGAAACTACCAGCCAGTGCCACTATACCCTAGATAACATCACAACTAAACACGTTCTACAGAATTGCCCCCAGCACACAGGCCTGAGGAGATCAATGTGGTCCACGCCTACCTCCCTGGAAGAGAAACTATACAGGGCAACCAAATCACTGAAACAGACTGCTGCTTTCATTAGAGTGTCCAAGTCCTAGTCTGAATGAGCCATAATCGCAGAATAAGAAGTATCAAGTTTTATCCCTTTTTGGTGAATATCATGCTCTTACTGCATGAATTTTTTATGACTTTTTTTTCTGATTTGCTTCACTAGTTTTGTTCCCTGGTCAAATACTTGAAACTGAAAATAATATACCAGGTCAGCAATATTTCAAATACTCACAAAGCACATGTTTCTCCTTCTCTCTTAGGTTAGTCCTCCAACTATAAATATATATTTCCAATTGACTCATAACAAGTTTATTTCTATTTCAATAAATTTAGTCTTAGTTCAATCAACTTTTCCTGTGAATATCAGAACAAACCTCATCTTAAAAAGTTTTGGTATGGTTTTCTTTGTCGTCTTTGCATCTCTCACAAATGACAATTTGATATTTCTACAAGTCTCCCATTAGCCATTTTATTCTATCTCAGTCCTATTCACATCAAGCAAACATTTATGAAAGTCCGTAAAACAAAGAGTGAATGGCAAATTGAAAAATCTTACGATTTAGGTGGTGGCTGTGGGATTAGTGGAGGAACATTTTGCTTCGATGGGACTGATTCTGTTGCTAGTTTTCTTGCTGCATTTAAAATGTAGTGGCCCTGAAAATAGACAGAAAGTTATGAAACTTAAAACATTTACAGAAATAACAATGAATTTAACTTTGATATAGAAGTAAGACTTCAGCGTTTGAACAAGAAGATTCCTGGTTCAAGAGTGCTACAAGGTAGTGGAAACTTTTCTCTCTAAACACATAGTCTGTTTGTATCTTTACCCTCTGTCCTAGTCTCTGGGTAGTGAGATTCTGTGTCTAGCCCTCTCAGATAAATGTGAAAAATAAAATGTCCCAGTGCATGTTAACAAACTTTCAAAGGCTTAACACTTTACCTTTCCAATTATTTTGCTGGTTTGAACTGAATTATCTGACTTAAACTTGTGAAAATCAATGTTACCAATGTAAAAATGCTGTAAAAATTGTGTTTTTAAATAAAGCATATATCATATATCAAATTAAAGAAGAAATATTGCACAAAATGGAAAAAAATATGTGTATGACATAGAATCATTTTCAAAATGACATGGATAAATCAGATGATGGGTACCGGATTTTTTTTCTGGGAAAGTAAAGCGGCACGGGCGTAATACTGTCCACATTACCCCAAAAATCATATGCTGAAGGTCTGTAAAATTTATGGTCACTAACACCATATTCCCTATACGCCACTTGGCGGGACGGGGCTCTTTACTTTTTTTAATTTAAGGAAAACATTAAGAATCATGAAAAAAGGCACCCAAACAGACACAGAGAGAAAGCTCATAGCAGAAAAACACATAAACGACAACTACCCTCAGGACTCCTGGTCACACATATACACGGATGGCTCTGCTACAAACGCCACTAGAAATGGAAGAGGTGTGTTCTTGAGGCTGAATAACCAGGAAGAGATCACCAAGTCAATAACTACTGAGAAATTCTCAAACAACTATAAAGCAAAAACTGAAGCCCTCGAAGACGCTGCAAAACTGGCTATCCAATGCAAAAATAACGTGCATAAGAAATTGGTGATACTGACTGATGCACTGTCAGTCCTAAAATAACAAAATTAGCCCCCCTAAAATCCAAGTTTGGAGAACCTATTACTGACAAGGGACAACAAATGCAAAGATGGGTTGAACACTACTCTAATCTATACAGTGACGACAGACCAGCAAACACAGCTCTAGCACAATCAATACCCAAATATCCTACAATGTTTGAACTGGATGTTGAGCCTACTATGAACGAACTTGCTGACGCTATAAATGCCCTCTCAAGAGGAAAAGCTGCAGGAAATGACAACATTCCCACAGATGTACTAAAGGACAACCTAAGCGTACTACTTCCACACCTATACAAACTGCTAATTAAATGCTGGAGAAACGGAGAAATACCTCATGATATGAGAAATGCCAAGATTATAACGCTGTACAAGAATAAAGGAGACAGGAGCGACTGCAATAATTACAGAGGCATTTCTCTCCTTAGCACAACAGGCAAAGCTTTTGCTAGAGTCGTACTTAATCGCCTGCATAGACTTGCAGAACGGGTGCTTCCCGAGTCCCAATGCGGTTTCAGACCCGGGAGATCAACCATAGATATGATCTTCACTCTTAGACAACTGCAGGAAAAATGTCGGGAACAAAATATGCCGCTCTATATTGCCTTTGTGGATCTCACAAAGGCATTCGACACAGTAAACAGAGATGGTCTCTACAAGGTGTTAGAAGGCATAGGCTGCCCTCCTAAATTACTTAGGCTGATAATTTCCTTCCATGAAGACATGAATGGCAAAGTCCATTTTGATGGGAGTCCATCAGAGAATTTCAAAGTCAACAAAGGAGTGAAACAGGGATGTGTCCTCGCCCCCACCCTTTTTGGTATATTTTTTGCTGCCCTCCTAAATTACACCTTCGAAAACAGCTCAGGAGATATTTACATTCGCACTAGACCAGATGGCTCACTGTTCAACCTAGCACGACTAAGAGCAAAAACCAAAACAAATGTTGCCCTACTTAAAGAATTTTTATTTGCTGACGATGCGGCCCTAGTCGCTCATAGTGAGGCCACCCTACAGTCGCTGATCAACAACCTGGATAAAGCATGCGACCTTTTTTCACTGTCAATTAATGTTCAGAAGACAGTAATACTAAATCAAGGTGACTTCAAACCTATATCTATTACTCTAAAAGACTGCCCACTAGAATCAGTACAGAAATTTACATATCTTGGATCCACAGTTACGCAAACCATCTCTCTTGATGAAGAAATAAACTGTCGAATTGGTAAGGCAGCTACGACCTTCGGCAAACTCACAAAAAGGGCATGGAACAACACGAAACTAACTCAAAAGACTAAACTCTTAATATATCAAACTTGTGTGCTTAGCACACTACTATATGGATCCGAAACCTGGACAACATACTCAAACCAGGAAAAAAGACTAAATGTCTTCCACATGCGATGTCTCCGCAAAATAATGCACATCAAATGGCAGGATAAAATAACCAACTTAACTGTCCTGCAACGTGCTAAGACTCTAACAATCATGTCGATGCTCAAAAGTCGAAGGCTAAGATGGCTGGGGCATGTCCAACGGATGGAAGAAAAACGCATTCCTAGACAAATACTATATGGCGAGCTAAAACACGGAAAACGACAAATCGGCAGACCTAAACTACGATATAGAGATATCTGCAAATCATCTCTGAAAGACTTCTCCATCTGTGAAAACGACTGGCAACATCTGGCAAGTGATCGCACATCATGGAGAGCACGTATAAGGAACGGTATAACAACATTTGAGACTGTTCTAAGACAGGACTTAGAAGAGAAGAGACTCATGAAAAAGGATGGTAAACCCTGTGGACCAGCGAGCCTGACCTGTTCATTATGTGACCGCGTGTGTTTGTCAAACATTGGTAGAATTAGCCACGAGAGAAGCTGTTCGGCAAAAACAATACCTCAAAAAAGTACGCAATAGCCTCCACTAGACCGTCTGACAAGACGAAAAGGGCCACACACTGTCAGTCCTAACAGCTCTAAAAACCCCCAGGAACGGTGAGTTAGATGACTTGAGAACAACCCTAGACCAACTGTGCAATAACTTCCAGAGAGTGGTCATCAGGGTTGCCAACTGCTGTCGGAGTCAATCCGCTAGACTGGAGCCAAAAATCAGCGACTTTCCGCCAGATTGTCTGAAAAAATACGCCAGAATTTCCGCCAGATTTTCCAAAAATATGTCCAGAGTTTCTTACTTAGGAAACTTACATTAAATTATTATTTATCTACGTACTATTTTATTATTATTATTATTACGCATATCCAAACCAAATGGGAGAGTAAATTTAAAGAAAAATTATTATTATTTCGATTTGTAACAGTCACAACTACAACTATATTAATACATGTAGATCATCATCATCGCGTGCTTTCTCCGCAACGAAGGTTGGCTACCATGGATCGCCATTCTACTCTGTTTCTTGCTTTGATGGTGCAGGCTGACATAAATTGACTTGTCCATCTTTTGATGTTACTCGTCCATGTTAGTCTTGGTCTGCCTCTGCCTCTTTTACCTTGTATTTTTCCTTCCAATATTACTTTTAGTAAGCTGTTGTGTCTTTTAACATGCCCCAAAAATTTCATTTGTCTTGCCTTAATTGTATTTAGTAGTTCTCTTTTTATTTTCAGTTGTTTTAAAACTTCATCGTTTGTTATCTTTTGTTTCCATCCAATTCTACATATTCTTCTATAAATCCACATTTCAAAGGCTTCAATTTTCTGTTCTGTTTTCATGTCTAATGTCCATGTTTCTGCACCATACAGGAATATTGAGAAGATGTAACATTTTGCCATTCTTAGTTTCAGCCCTGCTGATATTTGTTTTGTTGTTAGTATATTTTTCATGGCATTAAAATTACTTTTTGCCATACCTATTCTTTTGTTTATTTCAGTTTTGCATTTTCCATCATTGGTGATATTATGTCCCAGGTAGTTGTTGCTCTGGCCTGTCTCCAGATGTATTCCCTCAACTGTGATATTTAATTGTAGGTCTTGAGAATTTTCTTTGTTTATGATCATAGTTTTAGTCTTTTTGATATTCATTTCTAGTCCATATTTTTGCTTGTTATGTTTATCACATACATGTAGAAACTAACTTAATTTGGCAACACAAAAATAATTTGAAAGACAAAGAAATTGCAAAGTGTCCAGTTTTCATGAAGAGGAAAATGCAACGCTGGCCGACTGATGCTTCTTTGATTTGCTGTGAGAAAGAAGATCCCAATGTTTCGATGCCAATACACATTTACAAAACTTGCATCTAGTATCTAGCTTTGTCAGCACTACCGGGACTTCTAAGATCCAATCTTAAGGTCCACTTCATTTAGCCCACTCTTTACGAAATCGTTGCTGATATTGAAGTGTCATATCTTTATGCTGTAATGTGGATGTACGTTGCTGGTAGTTAAAGCCACATGTATAATATGGAATTACCAAAAATTGTAACTCTCTTATAGCGGTAGGGCGTTGAACCTACACAATTTGAAATAAATATGGACTTGACACACACGTAGAAAGAAACATGTTGCTGAACACTCAAACTGACTCTAACAAATCCTCAGTTTGAAATATGAAACTTGCTAATTAATGATGACATACTTGACTTAACACTATGACTATAAATCCTCAGTTATCCTACAATTTATTTCCAAAGTAGAAAAGTTTCAGTTTCAAACCGAAAGTCTCTACTACAATACTCTACTAAATTTTCTATTGGTCAGATCGAAAGTGATATAATGACGTAGTACGTACATAATTTAACTTGTCACACAAGCGCTACAGACGCTCTTAGTTTGTGTTTTGACCACGATAAGGCTAATTTTAGTAGATTATCGTAATTAAAAAAACCGCGATTTGCCATTGTCATTCAAAATAAATACGCTAGAAATTCCGCCAGGCGGAATCATTATTTTTTGACCGCTGCTCCAATTCTGCTAGATCTAGCGGAAAATCCGCTAAGTTGGCAACCCTGGTGGTCATCCAGTGGATACCATCACACTGTAATATACACAAAAATGAACATGCAGACAAACTAGCTATGGAGGGAGGAAGATTATTACAAGAGAACCATCTGGCCAGCTACGATGAAGTAGGGACTTCGATAGTTCGAGTCCGGCAACTTCCGGTTGCTTAAACGGCCAAATTCGGGATTTTTTTACATGGTCGGAAGTGGCCGATACTGTCCAAGGGTCAGTCGTATGTTATTCGTTTTTCTGACCAATGAAAACGAGGCTGATATTGATATATATTTCAAACGAGGCCGGATTCGTTCCATTTCTCGCTTGCGCGAAAATCGAATCAATTCATTAGCGCTTTTCCAGCTATATTTGCTTCTGAATACAACAGGTATGTTTCTTGTATTGATTTATATTGAAGAAACTTATGCCTATTAATGAAATTGTTGTATAATAAATAGTTAGTCTTATTACTTTAAGTGAGTGAAAACTCTGCAATGATCAGAAGTTAATGCCAATAGTTATTGCAATTTAAAGACGGGTAGGGTCAACACCCTAATTTAAGCCTTGCCTTCCGCCATTTTGTTTAAGTTTTCACCTAAGCCGTTGGTGTTGTCATTTTAAAAATTTATAATTGTCAATGAGAAATCCTATTAATCGTAATGCAATATTGATATTTTGATTCATTATTTATTTATTTACAAGTGTGTGAAATTTGAAATTGGTTTTATTATTCACATGATTAATTGTTGTGTTACTTTTAACGACACTATATAGACTAATAAAAAGTCCTATTTACTACTTTCAAGGGTGTATTTTCATTGAAGAATTGAAATGGATAGTTAGCATGCCTATTAATGAAATTGTTGTATAATAAATAGTTAGTCTTTTTACTTTAAGTGAGTGAAAACTCTGCAATGATCAGAAGTTAATGCCAATAGTTATTGCAATTTAAAGACGGGTAGGGTCAATTACCATTTTTAAGCCTTGCCTTCCGCCATATTTTGTTTCAGTTTTCAACATTTTTAAAAAATTCTTATTCTGTTTAGCAATTTAATTTTCATCATGGAAGAAAAGAAGTCTGTGGCTGATCTGAGAGCTTTTGTGGCAACCATTGAACCAGAGTATCCTTTGAAGAAAGGTTACATTGCTAGACTGTTACTGGGAGAGAAAACCACGATGGGCTGCCGCAAAGGGATATCTGTCGCAAGTGTGCAAAAGACAATCAAGGCTTTTGTACAGAGCATTGAACAGGATAAGATTATAGATGATGGTCATCTTAGGTCTTCATTGCATAATTTTGATAAAGTGCTTAAAAGAAAAATGAATAACTTGACTCTTGAATGGTCCTTTATTGTAGAAAAAATGTTTAATGAAATATTTCCAGTACTCTTTACAATGTTGCCTGTTTCTGTTCAATTAATGCAGCCTGTAGCTCTAACTAATGAACCGTCTTTTTCAGGTGATTGTGTCACTAGTGATGTATCACAATCTTTTTCAGGTACACAGCCTATTGACACCATTGATAGACCCCCATCCCCGAAGAGGCTCAGACAGCACTGTGAGCGCTGTATGGATAAGCAGCGTACAATCATAAATATGAGGAGGTTGAATGAAAGTTTGCGCAAAAAAATAACGGCATTGAGAAAGAAACATAAGTTGGAACCAGCAACATTGGCAGAGGCAAACCGGATCATCAAGAGAAAGGATAAAAGAATAAGTAACTTGATGGCAAAGAACAAGAAAGTAGCTCAGGGAAATAATACTTCATTTTATGTGAAAAATAAGATTGATATATTGGAGAAAAAAGTTCAGGAGAAAGAAGCTATGATTAGAGAGTGCCTGGCTACCACTGCTGGCCTAAAATCACAGCTTAAAGATTCACAGACAAAACTAAATGATTCTGAGATGAGAAGCAAACAATTGCTAGAGGAGATTCATGAGCTTGTATGTGACATAATGCCACCCTTGGCTTTATTAATGGAAAGGTTAAAGCGAGACAGAACGGGATGCTCAAGTGGCTTGATGAACTTACTGAAGAGGAACAATCTAAATTAGTTAAATTTGCTGTCAGCAACGGGGCAAAGATGAGGCTGTTAACAAGTAGAAGGAAAGAAGCTGCCCATAAGGATCAAGTCAGGAAATTGAAATTAAAAAAACAAATGATTGAAACTCAAGAAAGAAATAAAGTAGAAAAAGCGATCAAGGATGCCTTATCCTGCAAGATCTCCATTGCCAATTTAGATGCATTTGATAATTTAGATCGAGATATATTAAGTAAGTTAGATAAATTTGTTAAAGGTGAAATTTGTATTTCAGGCCAGAACATAAGTCACACCTGGACGAAGGATGGTGAAGATGTAGTTTACCTAGAGATAATTATAAAAGTAACAGCAAAGACGAGAGACGACCAACTAAACAAACATGTACATTTACGATGTTTCAATGTAGACGATCCCACTGAGGGTGGCACAGACTACAAAATGTCGTTAGCAAAATTTCTAACAGATTTTGCATTAGGCGATGCGTCATTTATATGAATTTTTTCTTCACAGCGCATCTAAACTTATGCTCTTTTAAGAGCGGATTATATAATATATTATATTATTAATATGATGTGTTGTAAATAATATATTACGTAAATAATATGGTATGATGTAAGTATAATATGATATAACTAATATGATATGCTATAAATAATATGATTTAATATGACATGCTATAAAAATATGTGATATATATATATAATGCTGTGATGTAAATAATGTGATATATTATATAAATTGTATATATAAATATTAAGTTGTTTTTCCATGATTATTTTTGGGCCCATCATGAGAAGAGGTTAGATGGAATACTTGATGCTAAGTATGCTTTAAATAATATATGATGTAAATATGATATGCTATAAGTCATATGATATGTGATAAATAATATATAATATGGTGTACATGATATGCTGTAAATAATATATGTAAATATGATACGATGTAAATAATATATGATGTGATTAAAAATATATGTAAATAACTTATGATTTTTCTGATATATGAAGTGGGAGTAACATTTTAAATTATGCTGGTTAAATAGGCCGAAAGCCGCAAATATCAGTTATAATGCAAACCACAACATAAACACGCCCACTTAACGCCCCTTTACGGTTAAATGACATAGAGGTGTGTTATTTTAGCTATTGGGCGAACACATGCAAGAAAATGTGCATATAAAAGTCAATGTAATGTTTGCTATCCAGTAAGTAATTAATGTGAGTAATTAAATATCTTATGTGACACTAAAATTAAAATGTTGTTTGGGTTTTATTTATTTATATATATGTTTACAGTTAATTGTTCTTTCTTAATATGACTTCATAATCATAACAGATAGATAGCCCTTGAAATTACCAATTCAATGATACCATAATCATCTCTGTAGGACAAGTGAAAGTATTTTAAAAATATTTTTATGTTGACATTTTTCGCTGATTATTGCTATAATTATGTTAATTATCGGCCATTTTGAATATTAATTAGCTCCAGGAAGGTTTCAGTGATGTAATTTGTTGTATTTTGTCACCCTGAATGCTACAAACAGTTACTTATGTGCTTCAAATTAAAACAGACAAAAAATACGGCAGAAATTCCACACACCTGTGTTAAGTCTCTGAAAAAAAGCCAACCTGGCATATTGATTTTTTTCTCTATGGCTTTGTTAATGAATTTTGCACAAATTAATACAGTTAAAAATTCATAACTTTTTTTCTAATTGTCGTACAGTCATAAATAAGGTATCATTGTTTAGCTTTCATCAAGGGCTATCCAGCTAACTTGTTTTAAATCATAACAGACTATTTTGAATTTTTATAAAAGTCCCTAGATGAAGCCAAATCCATCATCAAAGGCCAGTACCATGAAAAAAGGAAACAAGAACTAGAACCCAAAGTATAACGAGAGGGACGGATACCTCCAACTATCAAGCAGGGATCAAATCATCATACTTCACCTATGCACTGGCCACAACAGAATGAGAAACCACATGTTCACCAAACACAAAAAAGGAACTACCTACCAGCCAGTGCCACTGTACCCTGGATAAGATGACAACTAAACACGTTTTAAGGGATTGGGACAATTTCTACAGGGGATGCTGGATGAAAGACTGGCTTTAAAGATAACTGAAGCTGCAGCCAATGTCATGAATAGGCTATAAGAATATAATGATATAATGATATATCATATGAGATGAGAGTTCTGCTAAGCAGTATGCAGAATGTCAAAGAAGACTTGTAAACAATGCAGCATATTCCCACAATAAGAGTGTGCCATCATTTGTCACTGCACTTTGTGGGATATTTATACTAAATTACATGTTAGAACGTTGCACTATGTTCTGTTCACTAGGCCCAGTGCATCCGATTTCTGCCAGCAATTTGTTCAGGTTTGCTTTCCTTAACCTTTGACTGTCCCCAATCTTCCTGCAAGGTAGCAGATTGTCTTTTTTGTAGGGAGATTCTGCCCTTAGATGGTTGGCCCTCCCAGGTTTACGAGCACCATCTGATCGAGCTTTGTGTAGAGGAACGGATACACCCAACTATCAAGAAGGGATCAAGCCATCATACTTCGCCTACTCACTGGCCACAACAGAATGAGAAACCACATGTTCACCAAACTCAAAATAAGAACTATCAGCCTATGCCACTGTATCTTGGATAACATGACAACAAAACATGCTCTACAGGATTGCCCCCAGTACACAGACTTTAGAAGGACATTGTAGTCCACACCCACCTCCCTGGAAAAGAAGCTAAATGGGGCAACCGAATCACTTAGACGGCTGCCTTCATAAGAGAGTCCGGAGTCCTAGTCTGAGAATGAGCCATGATCGCAGAAGAAGAATCTATCTATCTATCTCTATCTATTGTCCTTTCAAGCCGAAGATGGCACATAGGGCAGAATCACAATCTCAAAAACAGAAACCTTGCGTGCCAAAATGGCACATATGGCAGAGATCACTGCTTTAAAATATACGGCTCTATTTCCATAACAATACTTTTCATGACAGCTTCTCAGGCCATCGATCAACCTCCTTAGTCGCTTCTTATGACATGCCTGGAAGGTCACAGTGTCACTATTTTGTAAGAATACTTTGAGAACATTATTCTTAAAAAGAAGAATACTAAATTAAAACTCAACTAAAGCTTAATTAAGAGATCTTGAGCACTTTGTTGACTTTTGACTTCACTCATACTTATGTAAATATAATTTGTCTTTTAAACTGTGATTGAAAGATTGTCATCATTATGATTTCATGGTCCAAGGAAGATTACCTGTTTAAACTAAACAAACTCAACTCTCTCTCTTTCTCTCTCCCTCTTTCTGCGATCAAGACTCAATCAGAGTAGGATTCCAGAGTCTCTCATGCATGAAGTCATCATGAAGTCAGTTTAGTCAGCTGTCTTAGCTGTTTGACTAACTTGTTACTTTGTGTTTGTCACTGAATGACTCAAATGAGGATAACCTGACAACTAAACTAAAACTATACTTCTCACGCAAGATATTTGATAGTTGTGGAGAAACTGAGACCAAACCTGCAAAAAATAAAAAGAAGCTCAGTCCTTACAAAAGCATCATCATCAATACAGGTGAGCTGAGTTCGTAAGTTTTGAGCCATTCAAATGATCCAAAAGTGCCAAGCCGGTGTCAACTCAAATCATGATCGTCAACACTGATAATTTACCAGATTAATGAAGCAGTTGAAGATGAAAATTACCTTTCTTGAAGCCGGTGTTCTCCACATGCTGGCAAACAAGACACTTCTAAAAGAAGGAGGTTTTTGGTCTTGACTTGGTTACGGTCAGGCCTATCTAATTTAGTTCAATAATACTGCCGATGTCTACAAAAACAGATCCAAGGTGAAGTCCTTCTTGTGCCAGGAATGTTATCACAATGACGGCTACTTATCATAATTGTTATTATTAATTTATTATTAATACAATTTCAAATCAAAATAAACACTTTAAAAATAAACAGTATAATTCTCTTATATTTAGCAGCAATATAATGGTTAGCATAATTTGTTTATGGTAATTATAGTTCATTTGAAAGTATGTTAAGTTCTATTGTTATCTTTACGCGTACAGAAGCAGCTGTACTTTTTTTTTGTCAAGGTGCTGCTAATAATAAATTTCACATATAAAAATATAATAATTCTTGTATATATAAGAATTAGAGAGAATTTGTTGTTTTCGATTAGGAAATTAATTAATGTTTCATTTAATGTGTGCAACATATAAATAATTTTTTTAAAGGAGACTTGATTAATTGATTATAAAGAGAGCGTGCATTATATTGACTATATTAATAGTACAGTTAATCGGGATTGTTTGTTAAGAACCTGAATAGTTCTCAGTCGGTATCAATGTAAACAATACACTACATAATGTAAAATCTAGAACACACTGAACATGGCTACGAAAACAAATTGCAATGAATTAATTGCATTTTTTTTCCTACGTTTGTACTAAACATGGAAACAACCTGGCATAAAACACAGGACCCGTTGGCCGGTACGAGGTGCAAATTTTCTACCGTGAAATATACGAATTCTGAAAAATTTAGATAATCGAATATGATAACACTATTGTCCAACAAGGAAATAACTCTGGAGACAAAACGAACACTATACAATACAATCTTAATCCCAACGTTGTGCTACCATTGCCAGACCTGGACCCTAGATCTATCTATTGACCTTTCGAGCCGTAACCGGCCCATAGGGCGTAGACCAAGATACACCTGGACCCTAGATGCAAGAACAATAAGAAAAATAACCTCTACATAGATGAAATGTGTTAGACGAATGACAGGAAACAGTCTGAGAGATAAGATCAGAAATGAAGAACTGAGAAAAAAGCTAGGAATATCCCCCGCCATAGAATATATAAGGAGACAGCACATAAAATGGTTTGGCCACGTGACAAGGCAGAAAGATCAAAACACAACACAACGAGCCTTCAACAAACGTTATAAGAATACCAGACCTAAGGGTCGACCCCGAAAAAGATGGATCGATCGAATATTAGAAGCACTAGGAAACATAGCAGCAGAGACGAACAGAAGAGCAAAAGACCGCAAATTATATCTCCCCTCGACGCTGAAAGGCAGACGAGGAAGGAAAGAAGAAGAATATGAGGATATATAAGGAAAAGAAGTGGATCCAGAAGGATTGAAACACTTCCTTGACAAGGGACATCTTATTTTGACAAGATTACCCCCTTCTGCAGAGCTCTGGTCACTTCATCATCATCATGTGCCATACCGGTTGGCGTAGGCGATCATGTCCTTCCACAATCTTCTATCTACAGTGCATCGTATCAGTTCTGTTGTTGTTTTCCATGCCATGACACCAAGCCATCTAATATTTAATGATTAGTCTAGGCAATATAAGAACGTAGTTTGCCATTCCTTTCCTTATTGGCAGTGACTGTACTAGTCGGAGATCGCAGCCATTGTCTCTATACATGAGATCCTCTGCCTGCCATCGCGGTGTGGGGACCATAACCGGCACTACTTGTCGGCTGCTCCCACAACACCATCCACCACCTGCTCCAATGGCTTCACATAACCCTGATTAGGGGGGGGGGGCTAAACGGGAGCTCCACCTTGCCCAAGGGTATCCCGAAGACTAGCGGAGGAAAGGAGACGTCTTACTCCTCCTTTGGTAGGGCAGAACTCTACCCCGCTAACCTCTGGTCACTTATACAATGAAATAAACGAGTTGTGACCAAAAAAAATATCAGATTTTATAAAGTATGGAAAGAGGGGGAAAAAAGTGAAGATGCGAAGAAAACAATATACATGGGAACATGCGCATATAAATTAGTCAAGGTCTCGAAAATAGAATTACCATGGTTTCGATCAACGTACAGATTAACAGAAAAGGAGCAGTGGGACAGAGCGTTTCCCACGGAAGAATTTTATCACAAGCGCTATTTTTGGGCAAAATGCACTGTAGATAGAATATTGTGGAAGGACATGATCGCCTACGCCAACCGGTATAGCACATGATGATGAAATGACTTTACAAAGAGCACTCAAAAATGAGTTCATAACTTCATATTTGCATAAACGACTTAGCCTTGTATTTTTATGCAAAGCTCATAGGGACAGTAAGTTTTGAAAGCGCATGCCATCCCTTTTGGAAAAGTTGGAGCATGACTGGTTAATTAAAATAAATTAATGAAAAACAACACGTAAAGTACTCTCCATTTTAAGCAAATTACAGCATCCTGAACTAAAACTAAAATGGAAAAATCTACATCTAGACGAAAATCCGAAATACTTGGGCATCATTGCAGTTTGACATGCTGAACTCAGAACGAATCTGACAAGAGCAGGACAGAGGATGGCAATCATGAAAACAACTATTTGACACAACTTTGGGAACAGATGAAATTATGCTAGAAGATATGTACACGAGGCAAGTGAGACCAGTTTGGAGTACAGTACTGCAGCATGAGCAATAGGAGGAAAGTCAAATTTTGTGAAGATCGACAGACTCTAAAACCAATCTCTGAGAATCATAACTGGCATGCAGGAGATCAAAGCTCATTATATATCTAGATATTGTCCTTTCGAACCGAAGACGGCACATAAGGGAGAAACTTCAGACTCCATGTTCGAGGATTTATGTTATTAATCGTCAGACTTTACACAGAACCCGCATTATGTCTCTCCGTGTGTCCCTTTTCTTGGCGAGCCTCTTCACCTCGGTAAGAGAGCTGATGCACACTGTTGTTGCTGCTCTCCTCAGTGTTCACTCTAGTTTTTCTCCAGTTCGACCTTTTTTTTTTGTGCACTATTTAGCGCCCATTACAGAACTGGGGAAAAAAAAAACTATAGCATACATTCATACAACTGCAACCAATGAAAACAGACGAGATAGCAGGACTCAAAAGCAAGGTATAGATTCAGAATACTAACTAATTGTCTCATGAACCAAATAATACAAATTTTTTTTATTTTGATAATGTAAACTAAAAAGGAACGGCTTTGTGGAATCAATTAGAACTGTGCAGAAAGCGAATCCAAGAAACTCTATGGTGTATTGTATTGACGTGGTTGTACAATAGTACATAGCCGGTTCTCTGTCTGAAGATGGTAGTTGGCATTATTAATCCGGGGAGCCTGTGCACTATCTTCCCACCCCAGGATGATATTTGCACCCACTTATCGTCTTGCAACTTCCCTCCATAGCACACTGCGGCTCTGACTCTGCTAACGTGATGGCCATCCTTCCTCCAAGCCGTGGAGTCATGCAGGATTTGTATTGGCTCATTCCTCGCTGCCCACCGTCTACTGGCGCATGCTCCGCTCTTTCACGGGTATCACATGTAGTCTATTTGTACTGAGGATCGCCATGCCCTGGGTCAGTTGTGCCTGTGCTATATACCACTGGTCTGTTGGAGATAGGACATGGTGGTCTTCCCAGCAAGCCAAAGGCGTCGATCCTCTGTGTATACCTGTAGAACTGGGCGCCCGCCAACATGGATGGATTAGCAGCTAATGTAACGGAAAACGGAGGAGCAGAAATTTTCAATTGCCTGGCCTAAAAAATGGAACACAGAAAAGGTTCTCTGTTTCAACAGAAAAGTACTCAAATAAATTTAAGACAGGAGCAAAAGTTCTTAGATCTGCAGGTGAAACGTCTCTTGACATAAAGGTAAAGAAAAAAAAACTTTGCCTTTTGTACAAATGCCTAGTACTGAACCTTATAGTGAGACTATTTTAAGATCCATAAGGGGTATGCCTGGAATAACAATCGGAGGTAATAATATAAATAATCTTAGGTATGCTGATGATACAGTCTTAATCGCTAACAGTGAAAATGAGTTACGAGAAATGTTAGACACTAAATGGAAAGAGCAAAAATAAAGGACTCAGCCTTAATAGCAAACAGACAGAAGTAATGGTAACAACAAAGAAAAAGATATCACCTCAGTGCAAAATAAATACAAGTGGAACAATATTAATACAGGTAACTGAATTTAAATATGTGGGAACTTTGTTAACCTCAGACGGAAGATGTACAACAGAGGTGAGATGCAGAATAGCTAAGGCAAAAGCAGCTTTCCAAAAAATGAGGAAGATACTATGCAATCCATTTTTGACAATAGAAACAAGAAAAAGAGTTCTTAAATGTTATGTACAGCCAGTCTTAACATATGGATGTGAATCATGGACAATAGGACAACAGACGAGAAAATCATTGGAATCTGTCGAAATGTGGTTTTACAGAAGAATGTTGAGAATACCATGGACAGCTAAGAAGAGTAATGAAAACGTTCTGAAAGAGGTCAAAGCAAAAAGAGAGTTAATTTCCAATATTTAAGAGCCTCTATGAAAGTAGTCGCACTACAGTAAGATCTTCAGCAGGTTACTCTAAACATTTCACCATTAACTCCGGAGTAAGACAAGGCTGAGTGCTTTCCCCCTTACTTTTCATCACATATATGGACAATATATGCAAATTAGCATGCCCAATCAGAGGAAACATACCAACACGGATGACAACAAACTATAACACAGAAGAAAACGAAATATACGTACCAGAAAACTACAGAAGAGAGGAAGAAATAAATGAAATACTATTTGCAGACGACCAAGTTCTGATACATGAAACAACTGAGGACCTACAAGAACATATCAACAGGCTAAACAACACTTGTAAACAATACAACATGAAGATCAACATAAGCAAAAACGAAGTAATGGCAATAACGAGAAAGAAAGAAAAACTAAACATCATAATAGATAATACATCTTTGAAGCAAGTTGACAATTTTAAATATCTGGGTAGCACGCTAACACAAGACAATAACCAAGAGACCGAGATAGATATAAGGTGTAACAAAGCAAGCCAAGTTATAGGCCAAGTATCAACACTATTGAAAAACAAAGCAATAACTACGGAAGCAAAAAGGGCAATATACAAATCAATTTTTCTACCAACGCTGTGCTATCAGTGCCAGAATTGGACGCTGGACTCTAGAACAATAAGAAAGATAACGACCACAGAAGTGAAATGTGTCAGAAGAATGACAGGATACAGCTTAAGGGACAGAGTAAGAAACACTGACCTGAGGAAGAAACTCGAAATTGAACCAGCCATCGAATACATAAAGAAACAACAGATAAATTGGTTCGGCCACATAACAAGACAGAAAGAACTAACAATGAATCAAAGAACCATAAACAAACGCTACGAAAACGCCAGATTAAGAGGAAGACCGAGAAAGAGATGGATAAAGGGAATACTAAAGTCACTAGGAGGAATAACATCAGATGAGGCCAACAGAAGAGCAAAGAATCGCAGATTGTTTCTCCCCTCGACGCCAACGGCAACAGAGGAAGGATAGAAGAAGGAGAAGAAGGAAGAAACAATCATCATTTTTTGGCACTGTAATGAGAAGAGAACTACTGGAATATATTGTAACAACTGGGAAAATTGAGGGACGAAGAGATAGAGGGAAGCATAGAGAAAGATACAAGACAGCTTAAGAGAATGGCTTGGCAGAAGATCAACAACAGAAATGATAAATAACTGTTGTGATCGAAAGTTGTGGAGAGGCATGGTCACCTACGCCAGCGGGCGCGGTACTTGATGATGATGATGATGATGATGATGATACAAGTCTTACCCTTCCTTAATTTGTTCTCCTTATCAGTCTGTCAAGTTCTCAAAGAGGCCAACACAAAAAGGCAACTCCTAAAATCATCAGAAAGAAACAATCAACATTTTTCGGGCACATCATGAAAAGAGGAAAGTTGGAGTACTTGGTTACAACTGGCAAAATAAAAGGAAAGAGAGATCGCGGACAACAAGGAGAGAAAATACTGGATAGCTTGGTGTCATGGCATGTAAAACAGTCAACAACAGAACTGATACGATGCACTGTAGATAGAAGATTATGGAAGGACATGATCGCCTACGCCAACCAGTATGGCACATGATGATGATCAGTCTGTCTCATACGAATAGAGAGTGCTCCTGATCAGCGCTAATCTTTAGACATACGCGTGCTCTCCAGATCTTGAGTCAGTCCTCCATAGCGAAGAATAGTAATAATCTCATTGCCGCACACGAGATGTCTCTCATGAATTCAGTATAATGCATATAACTTTTTTGCACTTTTTCGAGCTGAAACTAAGAATGGCAAAATGTTACATCTTTTCAATATTCCTGTATGGTGCAGAAACATGGACATTAGACAAGAAAACAGAATAGAAAATTGAAGCCTTTGAAATGTGGATTTATAGAAGAATGGGTAGAATTTGATGGAAATGAAAGGTAACAAACGATGAAGTTTTAAAACAACTGAAAATAAAAAGAGAACTACTAAATACAATTAAGAAAAGACAAATGAAATTTTTGGTGCATGATAAAAGACACAACAGCCTACTAAAAGTAATATTGGAAGGGAAAATACAAGGTAAAAGAGGCACACCAAGACTAACATGGACGAGTAACATTAAAAGATGGACAAGTCAATCTATGACAGCCTGTACCATCAAAGCAAGAAACAGAGTAGAATGGCGATCCATGGTAGCCAACCTTCGTTGCGGAGAAGGCACTCAATGATGATGATGATGCACTTTTTTTCAGTCTGTCAACATAAGTAGCATTAACAGTGAAAATGACCATAGCCTGCTCGGTGGCGATAGCACCAATCCCCAATACAAAATTACCATCAACTGTTGTTTGGTGCCAGAAGCTGCAATGATCGCCGATAATCCCCTGCTTCTTTTTCTAATCACATGATCAAAATGACTTCCGAACACAAGCTACGATCAAATTTCACTCCTAAATATATTGCTTCTAATCACCTGCTGGTCATATACTTTCACAATTGGTATTCCTGTTAGCTACGCTGTCGTTGAAGACGGTCAACCAATGGATCGAGATGACGTCATCAATGTCATCCGAGATGTGGATGGGGCTCGGGACTTCGATAACCATGAGTCCACGTCACTCCTTCGGATGGAAGAGATGAGAGTTAAGATGGGCACAGCCAGAAACGAAAAAAACTTAGTTGGCATATAAGAAGACTTATCAACCAACACAGAACTGGAGTCGTCAGTCGCTGGACACTGTGTGACTTGCTGAGGAGGTGATTTGAGCACCTACGGACATGTTCAGAGTGCAATGATGATGACCCACAAAAACTGGTATGTCTGTATTAGAAATGCGATTATTAATGGGGAACCGTGACACTGCTGCTTTTCCTGATTTGACCAGAGCTCTGGAACTGATATGCCCGTTTTGTATAGTAAAACAAGGGGTCCCCCCCCCTCCCTCACGCCAATTGGCGTATAGGGAATATGGTGTTAGTGACCATACATTTTACAGACCTTCGGCACATGATTTTTGGGGTAATGTGGTCGGTATTACGCCCGTGCCACTTTATTTTCCCAGAACAAAATCCGGTACCCATAAAGGCTGGGTGAACCGGAAGCCGTTGATTGGGATCGAACCCTACCTCTTGTCCTTTTTAGTCCAGTTCACTAACCACTGAGCTATCGCGGCTATAATTATATAGGGTATATATAAATCTGTCTATAATTGCCTTAATACGGTACCAATTATAATACCAGGCTCGCCTAATGATAACCCATCTCTTATAGAAAACGCCTAGCCGAGGTCAATTAAAGCTGTATAAACATACAAAAAGTGAATGATGAATGTATTGTGTCATGAATGCAGTTAAGTTTTTTGGTCAAATAAAGTGGTTGTTAATTTCCAGCTGTTTGTAATGTGACCTTTCACTGAGCACAACTTCTTTAAGATCATCATTTTCTGGAGGACGTGAACTTCCATGGTATATTGTGGATACACGGCAGGAACCATTGAAGGCTATGTCTGAAAAGTGTTCCTTGTTGTAGTTTCCTCATATTTCAAGTCCGGCTTATTGCATGAGCTACTGATTTAAGTGCTCTGTGCACACCGTGAGCTGTGTGTCTCATCCGTTTTGATCATGTTTCGATATTCCGATTGTTTACGATGAATGATGATATCGTATGACAGGGAACAGTTGGCTGTGTTCACTTTCTGCGCGGTTTCGCCTTATGTCTTTTGGCGTGTGCTGAGACTGCTATGATGGGGACTACAGTTACCTTTCTTTGTTTGGGAGATGAGTTAATAATTCGGATGATTCCACTGGCATGGGCGGTTGAGCAATTATGGATTTTAATTCGTTTGCAGTGATACCGAGGCCTTCCATAACCAATAACCAATCTTCTTTAACTTCCTAAAATGGATGAAATCAGAAAAAATTGTTAATTTGTGATAAGTTGAAACAAAAGATAAATATTTTTCAGGAAGGTAGTAATGACAGTACGGCTCAATGTTACATCTGTCATTGTTATGTTGTTTCGAAAATAAAAGTGCGGATGATTTTAAAATATATTTTGGCAGTGGACAACATAGAAATACAATTAGAGGCAGCTCCTCGCAACAGTGTATACCATTCAGTTAATTATTTTCCTTTTAATATTCTTTTTCTTCTTCCTCAACGGTCAGCTACTGCAATGCATTTAGACTAATATAAATAGAATGAGTATTTTAATTCTTTAAAACGTGACTGAAACTATATAACTGAATGATAAACTAACATAAGATACATTTCAAAAGTAGTTTTTGTTTTGTACCTGTTAAGTACTTTATAAAGACGATGGTCATATGTTGGACATGTGATGAGAAGAGATGATGATAATAACCGAATTGCAAAGCAAGCCCTCATGTGGGAAACAACAGATAAGAGGAAAAGAGGAAGACCCAGAGAGACACTTAGAAGAACATTGATGAGAGAGGCAAGAGCAAAAGGAATCGGCTCCCTCAATGAGATAGAGCTGCTTGCACAGAACAGAGATAAATGGCGACATTTGGTAAAATATCTTTAAAAGAATTAAAAACTGCTAGAACAAACAATTCAGATAAGAGGAGTATCTTCGTCTACGCCCTATGGGCCGGCTACGGCTCGAAAGGTTAATAGATAGATAGATAGAAATACTTTATACCTGTTCCAGGAAATTGTGGAAAAAAAAGTCTGGTGATTTTAATTTAGACATTAGAACAGCACGGGTCACGAACAAGACTGTACGATTAAGGTCTTCACCGGTTCCTCATAATTTGTCATGCAAGGTTGTTTATGTGGGCCATATTTATGTTCTTATGATGCTGAGAGTGCTGGAGACCTGTAGGATATGCTCTGGAGTATATCTGGATGCCCCACAGTCGCACGCTACAAAGTCACTGAACGTCTTAGTAGGTGTCCTCTGAGGACACAGTGACCTGTTCTAAATCTGAATATCCTGGTCTGGTGAGTTCGTAGCTGTTCTGAATATCTTGGTCTGGTGAGTTCGTAGCTGTTCTGAATATCTTGGTCTGGTGAGTTCGTAGCTGTTCTGAATATCTTGGTCTGCTGAGTTCGTAGCTGTTCTGAATATCTTGGTCTGGTGAGTTCGTAGCTGTTCTGAATATCTTGGTCTGATGAGTTCGTAGCTGTTCTGAATATCTTGGTCTCCTAAGTTCGTAGCTGTTCTGAATATCTTGGTCTGCTGAGTTCGCAGCTGTTCTGAATATCTAGGTCTGCTGAATTCGTAGCTGTTCTGAATATCCTGGTCTGCTGAGTTCGCAGCTGTTCTGAATATCCTGGTCTGCTGAGTTCGCAGATGTTCTGAATATCCTGGTCTGCTAAGTTCGCAGCTGTTCTGAATATCTTGGTCTGCTGAATTCGTAGCTGTTCTGAATATCCTGGTCTGCTGAGTTCGCAGCTGTTCTGAATATCCTGGTCTGCTGAGTTCGCAGCTGTTCTGAATATCTTGGTCTGCTAAGTTCGCAGCTGTCCTGGCTCATATTTGTCATATAACTCTCTCCATTCTGTTTTCATATCTTTTTACAGGGTTGTCTTTACTTTTTTTAGACTCTGGGGTTGGTTCGACTGTTGAAGGCTCCCACCTGTTTTTGCGAGATCGACTGTTTTCTCGTTTACAGAGATGCCACAGTGTGATGGTATCCACTGCAGAACTAGTTCTGTCTTCTCGTACAGCTTATATAAGTTGTTCCTTAGTTCCTGAATGAGTCCTTCCCGTTCCTGGCTTGACTTCACATGTAGGACTGCCTTGCATCTCTGAGGGTAACACTTGTTTGACTTCGGACCACGATTGTTGTGAGGTTGAATGGCTGTGTTTAATGCAATTTTCTGCTCTGAAAATTGTCAACTTTCTTCGGCTGGATGAGAGTATGCTTCTGTCTTTCCACTTGGATATATTATATAGATGCCTCTGCCTCCCTATATTTTATGTTCAGTTGCGGTTCCATATACCCGTGTCTATATATCTCTGGGATATTTTCCATTGAGCATGATGATTTACAGGGCTCTCGTTTCTGTCTTTTCTCGTTTTTAGGAGACGATTCCTGGAACATCTAGGATTGTTTTCGTTTTGTTTACACAGTTGGAGCATGGTTCGGGTGTGATGACTTCACATAGATATTTGTTTGGTTCTAATACATGTGCATCGTGTTGTCTGAAGCAATATTATTTGGACTCTTCCATATGAGTTTTTTTTTCTTAAATATCCGAATTTAGATCAAACCACTATTAAGACGATGGAAACAACATTAGAGTTTCATACCATTTCTAACCACCAGTCTTACAGATCTATGGATTCTCACTTGTGTATCGAAATGATACAAAGTGTTATACTCAATTTAATTTGCTTTTTTTCAAGAGCTAAAACTATTGTTTTTGTTAATACATCTCCAGTAAGTTGGCAAAGTAAAGATATCGCTTCGTGAGTCATTTAAAGACAATAGTTGAAAAACAATAATTTCAAAAGCATGTCTTGCGAAGAATTGCACAATGTATGTTACAAAAAAATAAATTCTTATATGCTTCAAAATATGCGTCATTGACAAATATCAGTGTACCATTAATCATATAACTCCACCATTTAATTTAGGAAGTAAAAAAGAAGAATACTGATCTAAAAGAAAACAATTAAACTCAAACGGTGTAATGTTTTTAATACCATGACATTTAAAATTGGCAGCAATGTAATGTTTAAATTTGGCAAGTAAATCCGTACATAGCAAAGGTTTACGTGACCAAGGCATAATTAGGTCACCCTGAGGCACTTATGTGTACAAGGAGCACTCACACGAACTGATGTTTATTAATTACAGAAAATGAACTACCCAACAATATAACATATTCTATAACATTTATTCGTGTTTTTTTTTAAAAAAATACTCTTTTACTGCTACTAAGTAATTTTAAAAAAAGCAATTGACTTGTACAACTTTTGTCACTTTGAAATATTCCTTCTAACTAATCTTCTTCCTCTATCTATCTTCCCCATTTTAGTGTTACTAGAAGAGGGGGGGGGGGGGGGGAAAGAGAAATAAAAGCAGGACATATTATCTGAAAAGCAGGACATTTCTATCTGAAAATATTTTTTTTACACATAAAAAGCTAGGCGTAACTGCTATGGTGCTATTTTCAACACTTTATATAAAGCAAATATCTGACCGGACGCAGGTCATTTTTCTCTGGTAATTCTTTCCAAACTTCCGGCTCTCAAAAGTATTTTTCAAAAAGTATAAACAAAATTGTTGAGTAAAAACTGAATTTACAAAGAAAGACCGGTTTTAAGGTCTTTAAAACAAATTTATATCATTACATGAAGCAACAGTTATTGCTTCGCCTTGATATACCAAAATAATCTACAATATTAAATAATATAGAAAATAGAATATTAGAATAGAAAAGAACAAATATTCCTCTGGTCTATACATTAGATTCCCGTAGCAAAACCATCAATAACAGCGTCAGTCATACAAGGGATTATAATATAAAAAGTAAAATACTCCGTCACCCATTAAAGGCTGGGTGAATCGAAAGCCGTCGGTTAAAATCGAACCCTACCTCTTGTCCTTTGTAGCCCAGTTCACTAACCACTGAGCTGATTATAATATAAGACCTAAATATTTTTGAAACTTCATGACTCAATCACACAAGATGGGTAAATTTAAGCACTTTCTCACATATCAAAGTTTAGACTGATAGTTAAGGTAACGTAAAATTGAGCAGTAACATTGTTTTAAAGTGCAATTTATTTTGCTGACTTTGAAATAAAATATACTACATTTATTATGACATTACAAAAAAATAAAATAATAAAGCAGACTCAAGAGTTTAAATGCCACATGACAGGCAATGCGTAGTAAATAAATATAATAAAGAACATTTTTTATTACTTAGAATCACATATGTAATCTTAAAACTTCTCCATATATATAAAATAAATATTAAGACCACAGAATCAAGGAAATTAAGGGCTGAAACACTTGTTCAACAGGCTTCACTTCTGATCAGATTGCCTCCTGCTGTAAATCTCTGTATAAAAAGTTTCCTATCAACAACATTGAAAGTAAAATAAAAAGAGATAGAAATAGGAGGGGGGGGGGAGGAAGACAATGAAAATAGAAAGGAAGATGTGAGGAGGGGAAAGATTAACAAGAGTGATTATGTTGAATATCTTCTTCTTCTATCTATCAGCTCCCTGTGGAGCATATGTCTTCAAACAACACTTTCCAAGTCGTTCTGTTCTTGCCATTCTTTTAAGATCATTCCATGTCTTCCCCATCATCTTCATCTCTGCTTCTGTCTGTCTTCTCCAAGAATTTCTTGGTCTCCCCTTTGTCTTTTCCCCTAGGGATTCCAAACAAGGGCCTGTTGTGTAATACTCTCAGTTGGCTTCCGCAGTGTGTATCCTATTCAGCGCCATCGTCTTCGCTTATCTCTTTATCCACTGGTATTTGACTGGTACATTTCCATAATTCTATGTTAGTGATTTTGTCCTGCTATTTCCATCCTTTTATTCTGCGTAAGCATTCATTAATGAAAGTCTGTATCTTCATGATTGTCAATTTTGTTGTTCTCCATGTTTCACAGCAATATAATAGGACTGACTTAACATTGGAGTTGACAATTTTTATTTTTGTATTTAACCTAATTTCTTTGGACTTCCATATGTTTCCCAGTGCAATAAAAGCTCCTCTTGCTTTTGATATCCATATTTTGGTATCATTTTCTGTTCCTCCCTCTTTATCTATATTACTGCCCAGATATATGTAAGATTGTACGTCTAGTAGAGGTATTTCTCCTAATTTTATTTGGTTATTGCCAACTGCATTAATTCTTATAATGTTGGCCTTATGTCTATTAATTTTCAGTCCTAGCTGTTGTGATCTCTCATCAAGTATGCTCATTTTATCCTGCATCTGTTGATGGCTGTGTGATAGGAGATCTATGTCATCAGCAAAGTCTAAATCATTAAGTTGCTTGGTCAGTGACCACTGGATTCCATTTCTGTTGTTTTGAGTTATTCTCATAATCCATTCTATGGCCAGTAGCAAGAGAAATTGAGACAGAAGGCATCCCTGCCTTTCTCCTGTTCTTATTTCAAATGCTTCTGTAAGCTGCCCTTCATGCACCACACTACATTTCATTCCTTCATACATTGTTTTTATCAGGTTAATAAACTTTATGGGGATTCTGTAATGACACAGCAACTTCCAAAGCATTCCTCTGTCTAAACTATCAAATGCCTTTTCACAATCTATGAATCCAATATAAAGTGGGGATTTTAGTTCTAAACTTTGTTCAACTATTATACGTAGAGTAGTTATTTGATCAGCAAATGATCTGTTCTTCCTAAAACCTGCTTGTTCATCTCTCAAATGTTTCTCTATGGCCTATTTTAGTCTCTCCAGAATGATTCTGCTTAATATTTTTCTTGGCACTTATAGTAGCATAATTCCCCTATAATTTGTGCACTCCTGTAAACTTCCTTTCTTTGGTAGTTTGATCATATAACCTTCTTTCCAGTCCTTAGGTATTTCTTCCCTCTCCCAAACTTTTTCTAATAGATTATGTAACATCTTGGTAATGTTGAATATACTGTTTTTTTTAAATGGAGAAAATCAAGAATTAATATAACACGAGTGCAATTATTTAGTATCCACTCTAGTTTTGAGTAACTAGGCAAAATGAATGACATTAAAGATTTGACTAATATTTTACATTTCTCTTGTTCTATATCTAGAAAATCTGAATATATTACTTGAATAGTTGAAATGTAACTATCATGAGGTGAACTGAAACAAAAAGCTGTTCAATTTATTTACACTTTAAAACTAATGGCAACAAATTAAAACAGACAACACTTTATACAACTTCAGACCCTCTGTTAAATATTTGTACACTAAATTAGTTACTAAAAATGTTAAGCTTATCTACCAGTTATGCAACATTAACAATGTGTATGAGAATTCTAGTTAGTGTTTTTTTTAATCCTGTGACTTTGATTTTCATTATTGTACCATTATTTTGTATTTTAAATATATTACATAAAGTGTTAAACAATTTAATTATTTCGTTTATCATAAGCATGCTTTAAGATCTGTATTCCAGATATTCACTAACAATTCTTATAATCTTTTTCAGCCTAACAGCTGCTTTTGTCTATTATTTTAACCTATACTTTTCAGAAAAGTATTAATCAAGTCTAGCAGTGTAAAGTGTGTGTTTCACGTCATCTGCTTGGTGTAATTAATAGTTCTTGAATTAAGTCTTTTATTTCCCATCATTGGATTATTACATGGTAGTAAACTGCAATATCATTGTCTTAGCATTATTTTAGTTTATTCTAATATGATCTTTAAATCGTTAAAATAGTATTTTTTCGATGTTGAGGAATCAATATTTTCCTAATTATTTATTACTGGAGTAAGTGTTTTTCATTCTTTTATAAACTATAAATATTATTAATATACTATAATACTATACATTTAATTTTGTATCATTGTATCTCCAACCTATACAATTAACCAAATAAAAATGTACACACTGAACTGTATTAAGAAAAAAAATGTAATATATTCAATGGTGTGTTTATACAATTTATCATTTAGATGTTCAACAATGTTGTCATTAAACAACACCCCCCCCCCAAAGTCTTTGTTTCGCAAATGCGTGTGAACAGCTTATTTGATTAGGTATATTGTTATTGTATTCGGAGTAAGGTAGCCCTCATACTTCGCCCGTTTCGCGCCGCAAGTTCCCATCATTCAACCGGAAGAAGATGGTTTCCTTTTTGAGCTCATTTGTAGACGCTAACGATAAATAGGTTTATATCCAAATGATTAGTATTTAAATAAAATATGTTGGTACGCTACCTTTTGACATTTAAAGTTAAATATTAGCTAACACACAAATATTGCACTGTTTAATAATGAGTAAATAATGCTATATTTTGGGGGGAAAGAATGCAAGTTTGTAATGTAAGTGAACCGTCACTACCATCGCCAGCAGTGTCACCACGTCCAATCTTCAATCTATATATGATATATAATATAATATATTATATAGTATATTTTGCCTGGTGAATGATGATGATGGCTGGCTGTTTCATTGTGTAAATGAGTAGAAATTATATATTTAGAAGTTCCGTGAGTGTGAGAAATATTTTAAAAAGTTTTATTAATTAAAACATTATTGTTATAATTTAAAATATGTGTAATTAATTGCCTTCAATTAATATATATATTATATTATTTTTTGATAATTTTGTCTTTATATACTTTGACTTTGTGATGTTTTAAATTAATAATTAAAAGTCATCATTGGTCAGTGTTGATTTAAAAAAAAATATGTTAATAAGTTATAAGTTAAAAATAATTCTGTGACTACTGAGTCTGCTCTGTTTAGGCGGTAACTATATATATACTATACTCTAATTAGTCTAATCTTTAGTCTTTAGAACTTTTTAGACTAGTGTGAAAATAATTGTAATAATCAAAATAATCACAATGTACTATTACTAATCATTATTATATAATAGTTATACTCATACTAATGGTGGAATGGAAGTTTGAGTGATGAGGAAAAAGTGACATAGCAGCTAATTTAATTATAATTTAATAATTGTCATGGTAATAGTAACTGATTGATTCAGTTTTACAAGATTTAAGTTTAAAGTAATTCTAATAATTAGTATATTTTTTACAGTGAACTCATTTTTTGCTACAAACTCTGCACAGCTATTGAAGTAGTAGGTAATGCTTAATTTAAAATAAAAATATGATACAAAAATTGGCAAGCTATGAGTGTGTGGGAAATTATTATTGTTCAAATCGTTGGATGATATTCTTCTATTCTGATTGTCACTGTGGAGTCTGAAAAGATGATGCTCAAAAAGTTTAAAGTGAGGACTAGAACTTTTCTTTAAATGGAAGCATTGCACAGGCCATGAAGAGATTTCTTTGTTTTGCCCATTGGACACTATTTAATAAAAAAAAAACTCTTTCATTGGTGTGAAATATCAAAATAAAACTAACAGACTTTGGTTTGGTAGCTCACATGATGTTTCAATGATTACTTCCTTTGAGACAGTGTTTCTCAACCTTTTTTCAAGTCATAACAATTCTTTTTTTCAACAGTTATACCTATACTGCAATCCCCTTTTATGATAGCCAAGTAATCTTTGCTTGCTTGCATTCACCTAATGACTAAAGGAACACACCTCTTTGTAATCCACCCTTAAAAGTACATTAAGTTGGTGTATGCATTGTGTCGTGCTTTGCAGTCATCATCATCATCGAGTGGCTTCTCTGCAACGAAGGTTGGCTACCATGGAGCGCCATTCTGCTCTGTCTCTTGCTTTGATGGTGCAGGTTGTCATAGGCTGATTTGTCCATCTTTTGATGTTATTCGTCCATGTTAGTCTTGGTCTGCCTTTGCCTCTTTTACCTTGTATTTTCCCCTCCAGGATTACTTTTAGTAAACCGTTGTGTCTTTTAACATGGCCCAAAAATCACTTTTGTCTTGTTTGAATTGTGCTTAGTAGTTCTCTTTTCATTTTTAGTTGTTTTAAGACTTCATCATTTGTTTTCTTTTCCTTCCATCCAATTCTACCTATTGTTCTATATATCCACATTTCAAAGGCTTCAATTCTCTGTTCTGTTTTCTTGTCTAATATCCATGTTTCTGCACCATATAGGAATATTGAGATTGAGCTGATGTAACATTTTGCTACTCTTAGTTTTAGCCCTGGTGTTATTTGTTTTGATGTTAGTATGTTCTTCATGACATTAAAATTACTTTTTGCCATTCCTATTCTTTTGTTTATTTCAGTTGTACATTTTCCATCACTGGTTATAGTATGTCCAAGGTAGTTGTAGTTCTGAACTGTCTCCATGTCTATTCCTTCAATTTTGATATCCACTTGTGGGTTTTGAGTATTTTCTTTGTTTATGATCATACTTTTTGTCTTTTTGATATTCATATTTAGTCCATATTTTTTGCTTGTCATGTTCATTTCATTAAGTAATTGTTGTAGATCTTTAGGATTTTCTGCTAGTAGTACAGTATCGTCAGCATATCTTAGGTTATTGATTATCTTTCCATTAATTTGTAGGCCTGGCATCTCTGTGATGTTTTAAAAATTTGCTCAGCGTATAGATTGAACAAGCTTGGTGATAGGATGTATCCCTGTCTTACTCCTCTTTTTATATCAATGGGTGTAGAGTTCTCTTTGATATATTTTATTATTGCTGTTTGCTCCCAGTATAGATTACATATTAGTTGTATGTTCATGTCATCTAGATGTATCTCTTTTAGGCATTCTATAAGTTGTTTGTGGTGTACTCTATCAAAAGCTTTGGTGTAGTCTATGAAGCAGGTATATATTGGTTTGTTTACTTCTGTGTACTTTTCGATTAATGTTCTTATGCAAAATATGTCTTCTTTTGTTCCGCTATTTTCCTAAATCCATATTGCTGCTCATCTAATTCAGTATTGATTTTATTCTGAATCCTTCCTTGTATAACTTTTAGTAAGATTTTTGTAACATGGCTCATTAGGCTTATTGTTCTAAAGTCACTGCATTCAACTGCACCATTCTTTTTAGGCAATGTAATGAAAGTTGATGTTTTTAGTTCATTTGGTATATATCCTGTATGGTATATGTCGTTGTATATGTCTGTAATCACTTCAATGCCAAAATCTTTTAGTGCCTGTATCATCTCTATCTGTATGCTGTCAGGTCCTGCTGCTTTTCCCTTTTTCATTGTTTTTATAGCTTTTTCCACCTCAGATTTTAAGATTTTATAGCCTGATGTACATTTAATAACTGGTTTCTTGTCCCTTTGATCATGAAATAGTTCTGTTATATATTCCTACCATCTATCTATAATATCTTTATTGTCTGTTTGCATTTTTCCTTTTTGTCTGCAATGCATCCACCTTCTGTGGTTTTTTTATTTTTATTAGTCATTCTCCTTATTTCTGTGTGCATTCCTCTTAAGTCTTGTTTGCTTTCCATAGTTTTTATTTCTATTCATTTTTGGCTGAGCCAGTGTTCTTTTGCCTTTTGCACATTTTGCGTATTTCATTATCTATTTTATTGTATTGGGCAGTGTTTTTCGCTTGTCTCTTTTCTTCAATTTTTTCTAAGATGGTGTTAGTTATCCATTTTTGTTTTTTGTTGTTTTCTCTTTGGGTAAGGTGTCACAGGTTTCTTCTACGCTTTTCTTTATGTATTGCCATTTGGTTGTTACTTTTTCATCAGTGTTTTCTCTTCTGTATTGTTCAATTCCTTCTTCTAGCAGCTTCTGGTATGTGTTCTTTACTTGTATTGTATATGTATCTTTAATATCTTTTTGATTTAAAGCTGTTATATTTAGTGGATTTGTTGATGAATTAGACTTTTGCTTGTTTCTCTTTAGTTTGATTCTCATTTTAATCATTACAGGATTGTGATCTGAATTAATATCTGCTCCTGGGTAGGTTTTGGCTTTCTTTACGCTGTTACGGAACCTTTCTTTTATCATTATGTAATCTATTTAATTCCTCTTCTTATCTCCAGGGATTTTCCATGTGTATAGTTTCCTTTTCTCATGCTCAAAGTAGGTGTTACATATTATCAGCCAGCAGTAGAACTGTGATATTTGTGCTCTTTGCCCAACACATCCGACTTCAGCATAGCATTTTTGAGTACCATATTGTCTGTCATTTTTATCCCTGCTCATTTGGTCAGACTAGACTGGTTAGTCTCTTACTAGAGGCACCACAAAGAGGTGGAGTGGATGGTTCTGGTTCATTGATATTTTCATGAACTATGCTTCACTGGCAACTTCAGTTTCAGCTCTGGTGCTGTCAGGCACCTTGGCTTCAAAGTATGACTCACTTTGAGTATTGAAAGAATTCATAATGAAACTCGGTGTAAAAAAAATAAAATTTTAGAAACATTTGACAACTCTCTTTAGAACCACAATTTGAGAACTATGATTTTTAGGGTGTAATCTCTGGATGTGCCTGGTGTGTTGGGTAATGTCAAATGATCCTTAAAGTTTGAGTTTAAAAAAATAATTTATAACATAACACAGTCTAAAATAGACCTAAAAAAATGTACATTACAAAATATTTGTTTAAATATCTGTCATTTACAATGCAAATTAAATATATATAATTGAAATAATGTTCAGATTATGCTAGGCTATTTATCACCCAACTCTCAGTTGTATATACATGTTGAATGCGTTGTGGTAATAAATCAGCCAATCATTGTATATATCTCACATCATGCTAAAAAAAAAAGAGTTTTCCTCATTTGACTTTAATGGGGGAATATAGCATTGGCACCCATATTTTTCAATGACCAATGACACATTTCTATAGGCAGTGTGTTTGGTATAAGGCGTAATAAGTCATACTCCCTCTTATCCCAGGGAAGTCTGGTACTCATTTGACAGAAGCATAGTGGTTAATGTTGTAATTTTGAAAATAAAGTGAATATTGGTTTGATCTATATCATGACACTCTTTAGCTAACCCAGCTGAAAAAAGAAAGATATTTTCATCATTAAATTGTAGAAGTTAATTAACACTGAGAAATGCACTAGCCTTCTAACCTATAAATGCTTTTGGTTTAGTGTTTAAAGATGTTTATTACTTCTCTCCCCTACAACATTGTTGTGGAACATCCATTTATGAAAATTAATAATTAAAAGAATAATGGTGTAGCAATTGAAGCTAAGTCATCACATCACAATCAGAAGGTATCATTGGAATTTTATGGGCCAGATTATAAAGAAAAAAAGATAAAGTTTCAATATTCTTTGCAATAAATAACCAACTTTCTGAAAGAACTTTTGGGAGCCCTTGCTAGTGTTGCGGAGATTGTGTGCTGTGCTGAGATCTTCCTGTTTCAGCAGGAAAGAGATCAAAATTGCTGATAGACAATGCCTGAGTGTGGTGGTGATGTCCCTTAAACAGCAGCAAGATAATAATTTATGAGCACTATAGTCTTTCATTTCTTATCAGTTTATATTTATATTTTCAGATTATGGATGGATAGACAGATTAATCACGTAAATTAAACTACATTAATGGAGCCTAGTCAGGGTTTATCAGTGAACAGTCTTAGTTCACCTGCTTCAGGATGCCACCGTCTTCCAAAGATCCCATCAATGGGTCGCAATATTCGCACTGCTCAGAGCAAAACTAGTGCTAAGCTAAGTTCAGAGTCCAAGTGTAGAGAGGAAACAGCAGTCCTGCATGTTGAAGGAACATCAAAAGTTGTAAAAATATTAACAGATGGAATATCAGAACTTTCAGATTTTGAGGACAGCACACAAAATGCAACAACTCTTAATAATGAGCAGGTTATGCCTCTTACTGTAGATGCATTTGTGGCGAAAGGTGAAAATTCCAATTCTTCAACACCAACAGTATCCAAAAGAAAGCGACAGAAAAGTAATAGTGTTAGTAAAATGAAAAAAGTTCTCCTAAATCCTTCATCTGCTAAGGATTGTATTAGGGACAGCAGTTTATCTTCAGAGAACCTTACAGTTCTTTCACCTTGTGATAAAACAAAATGTGAAACTATGTCAGCTGATTTTGATGCTTTGCATTTGAAACAATCTGAGAAATTAGTTGCGGAAAGTACGATGGGAGAGTCAAGTCCAGAAGATGCAGATAAAAAGAAGGAGAGCCCTTTAGAGAAAAAGAAAAGGACATCTAAAATGGGCATTGAAAGCAGTGATGGAGATTCATGGAATTTAGAACGCACACAAACAGCCCCTGTATCTGATGATAAAGTTTCAGTGATGGTTCAGAGCAAGAATACCAAGGTACAGCCAGCAGAAAATAATCCAGAGCAGAATAAAGAATCTGTGGCTTCTCCATCAGGCCACGTTCCAAGGTGTGTTCTGATTTTGCCAGCTGAAGTGCCATCAGAATCCCAGCTTGAGAAACTCTTAGCCATGCATTCTGCCAGCTATGACTTGCAATGTCCACCACAGTGGTTTGAAGGGGATTTACTATGGGCCAAAGTAAGTGGTCACCCTTATTGGCCCTGCATGGTGTCAAGGTGCCCATTTTCCAAGTTGTATTCCAGAATTAAAGGTGAGTGTGGACAAATTCAATTAAAAGTTATCAGTGACTGTGTGTGTATACACACACCAAAAATTAATATCAATATTCATCATCACCATTGAGTACTGTCTCCGCATTAAAGGTTGGCTACCATGAAACGCCATTCCACTCTGTTTCATGCTTTGATGAGGCAAGTTGTCAAAGGCTAACTTGTCCATTTTTTTGATGTTACTTGTCCATGTTAATTTTTCTCTGACTCTGCTACCTTGTATTTTCCTTTCCAACATTACTTTTAGTAGGCTGCTGAGTCCTTTAACGTGTCCCAAAAATCTAATCTGTCTTGTTTGAATTGTGTTTAATAGTTCTGTTTTAATTTTTAGTTGTTTTAAGACTTCATCATTTGTTTTCATTTCTTTCCATCCAATTCTTCCTATTCTATAAACCCACATTTCAGGCTTCAATTTTCTGTTATCTTTTCTTGTCTAATGTCCATTTTTCCTCACCACATAGGAATGTCGAGAAGAAATAACATTTTGCTATTCTTAGTTTTAGGCCGTGTGTTATTTGTTTTGATGTTAGCATATTTTTCATGACATTAAAATAACTTTTTGCTATTTCTATTCTATTGTTTATTTCAGCTTTACATTTTCCATCATCGGTTTACAGTATGTCCAAATAGTTGTAGCTCTGAACTGTCTCCAGGTCTATTCCTTCAACTTTGATATCCACTAATCGAGATTATTTTTAGTATAATTTCTTAGGTGAAAAGAAAAGTGACGATGCATTTTGTTTTTGTAAGTAGAATTTATTTTATAACTATAATTGCTACTGTTCAACAAAATATAAGGTTTTAAGTCTTTATTCATTTGGCTTCTGAACAAATAATTAAAGGGGAAAAAGTTATTTGAATATTTGCAATAGGAAGTAACTACATCCTCAAGAAATAACTCATTTATTTTTAACCCTTTCATTCTTAAAAAAGGGTTATGACTTCCTTTATTACGTAATATAATGCAACGGACCAACTTTAAAGAAAAGTGATTAAAAAAGATATTGGTTGAACATAATATAAGAAGCAAAACAACAAAAAGTCAACATCCACTTTGGAAAGCCACTACACATTCCATGTGGGGTGGAAATTCAGGACAATTGGATATCTGGAAAGGGAACTCTACAATACTTTGATGGTTAATCTGAAATTTAGAAAAAGATAAGAGACCCAGAAAAAGATAAAAGAAAAATAAGATATTATTGGTGATAGCGCTGCTAGATCATTTTAAAGAAATAAATGTTTCGCCACACTGTGTGTCATGCTGATTTCGGCAGTGTACATTTCGCCGCATAGTGTGCCACTCTTAATTTGATTACCGTGAACCATCATCAAAGCATATTCTTTTTACATGTCTTGTATCATCTTGGTATTGGTGGAATCTAATACCTTGTCCAATTATCTAAAAATTCATATATAATGTGTTAGATAAATATAAAATGTAGATTGTTTCCTAAAACCATGAAAAATTATGTCTCTGAAAATCTCTTCTGTTGCATCGATAAAAAGCTTCCGTACGGAAATAGTTAAATACATGATCTAAGTAGCAAATATATTTATACAATATTTTATTACTTTTTCTACTATTAAAATTAAAAAAAAAAATATTAAAAATATTTTTCTACTTTTCTACATCACAAAAATCTCAACCTAAAATGTTGTTTAGCTGTATTTTTATAGAGATAAAAAGATTCAGGAATAATACGAGACTGAGTTGACTAGTTCAACACTCAGCGGAAAGTAGTTTTTAATTTTCTATAACTTTGTAGCAGATGTGGCATTTGTTACCATGTTACAGGGAAGCAACAATCTCCATTGATTGTCTGGCAGAGTCAGCCATTCAAAATATTACTTCTTCTCTTCTTTGGATTTTTTGTTTATGTAACAATCTGAGCCACAGTAGTCACTTTAATAAACAATAAAGTGATGATTGAATTGATTGCCATGATCTTGGCAGTGATGATAAATGCTGCAAATACAGCGTCACACAATTTGCAAACTCTAACAGGGACTTGAAAATGAAAAAAAAAGATATTTTGACCTGCCACATCAAGGTCAAAAAAGCTAACAGTTTTAGTTATCCTTGTGACATTAAACTCCATACAACTGAGTTGACCAAATGATACCATTGTTTATACAAAAGATTTGTTCTGAATAAAGAAATGGTGATCCAAGTCAAAATTTTACTAGATGTAACATTTCTTACCATTTATTTTTGTCTGTTGGTTTAAGGCAGGGGTGGGCAGCCTTTCCATTCTGTAAGGGCCAGATGTGAAGAATATGAAGATATTGCCTTTTACTCTCTTTCGCTCCCACTATTTCTCTCTCTCTGATGCATATACACATGAGAGAGAAATATGGAGTAAAAAAACTAGTGTATAGATGAGTAGTACAGTATAGATAACATGGACAGTAGGACAACAGACAAGAAAATCAATGGAGTATGTAGAAGTGTGGTTTTACAGAAGAATGTTGAGAATACCATGTACAGTTAAGAAAAGTAATGAAAACATTCTGAAAAAGGCCAAAGCAAAAAGAGAGCTAATGTCCAATATTAGGAAGAAACAATCATCATTATTTGGCCATGTAATGAGAAGGGAACAGCTGGAATATTTTGTAACAGCTGGTGAAATTGAGGGATGAAGAGATAGAGGGAAGCAAAGAGAAAAGATACCAGACAGCTTAAGAGAATGGCTTGGCAGTAGGTCACAACAGAAATGATAAATAACTGTCGAGATCGAAAGTTGTGGAGAGACATCATCACCTACGCCAGCAGGCCAGGTACTAGGTGATGATGATAGTATAGATGACAAAAGATGAGCAATGACTTCAAGACAGTCACAAGAGATTTATATAAAGCAGTAATAGTTTCAACAGCGAGAAAAGAGAGCCACAATCCCACTGAATTCATAAATGACAAAGATTGAAGCCAATATCTAATAATCAAACATGTAACAGAAATGGAAAGAATATTTTGAAGATCTGTTGAAAATGGCGCCAACTACCAATAACACAACAAAAACCACACAATAATGCACAAACACTGAACCCAACATTATGAAAGAGGAAATTGAAGAAATAAAGCACCAGGAATAAATAGCATACCAGTACAAATAATACTAGTAGCAGTAGAAACAGGAGTTACATGGCTGCACAGAATATTCAATACAGCATGGTACCAACAGAAAGCCTTTAGAAGACTGGCAACAGTACATCATCATACCAATATGGAAAAAGAAAAGTAGCAAAAGAAACTGCAAACATTAATGATGTATTTCCTTTCTCAGCCATGTGGGAAAGTTATATGCCAAAATTATGGAAAAAAGGCTCAGGCTAATAAAAGAACTACAGTTAAGTGATTCTCAAATGGTGTACCGAAAAAATAGAGGATGTACTGATGCAGTTTTCATCCTAAAACAGGTAGCAGAAAAGATGACAGAATACAGTCAAAATTTGTACATAGCTTTCATTAACCTAGAAAAAGCGTTCAACTGAGTAATCAGAGAACAACTATGTGGAGACTAACAACATACCGAGTAAGCCAACATCTAACCAACCTAATTAAAAGTCTCTACATCAACAGCATATGCACAGTCAGAACACCAGCAGGCTACACAGACCACTTTGAAGTTAGATCAGGAGTAAGACGTCTGCGTACTATCTCCCGTATTTATACATCTCCCCTATATGGACTACACATTTAAGTTAGCCTACTTCTGAGAGAAAGAGAAGATTAACAATCTTCTTTTTGTAGACTATCAGGCACTAATACATGGAAAATTAGAAGACCTGCAAGAATATTTAAATAGAATTAACAGCACAAGCACTCAGTACAACATGAAAATCAACATCAATAAAACAGAAGTCATGAATATTGCAAAAGAGAAACAAACCATCAACATAACGATGGAATGCAGACAATTAAAACAAGTGAAAGAATTGAAATATCAGTGAAATCTAGTGACAAACAACACTTCTCAAGCAGCAGAAATAGAATCAAAATGCAGCAAAGCTTGTGAAATCGTTGGACAGCTATCACTGCTATTGTCCAACAAGGAAACAACTAGAGGCAAAACGGACACTACAGTACAATCTTAATTTCAGCGTTGTGCTACCAATGCCAGACCTTGATCCTAGACGCAAGAACAATAAGAAAAATAACCACTGCTGAGATGAAATGTGTTAGATGAATAACAGGAAACAGCCTGAGAGATAAAATCAGAAATGAAGAACTGAGAAAAAAACTAGGAATAATTCCTGCCTTAGAGTACATAAAGAAACAACAGATAAAATGGCTTGGCCACATGATAAGGCAGAAAGATCAAAACACAAAAAATCTTCAATAAACATTGCGAGAACACTACACCAAAGAGCTGACCACGAAATAAATGGAGTGATGGAATATTAGAAATACTAGGAAACATAACAGCATCAGAGGCCGACGGAAGAGCAAAAGACCATAAATTATATTTCCCCTTAATGCTGAAAGGCAAATGAGGAAGGACAGAAAAAGTGTTGCATAATAATTTTTTTCCATGAACATATGTATATGAATGCACAACTCTCCCTATATATTTATATTTACAATTCTAGGACATATGCTAATTTTGCATCATCTAAAAATTTATACTAGCCGAAACTGCAGATAGAACAAGGTTTGTCTATTTGAAATGTAACATTTTAAAATTGAATTTTAAATTGCTCAGCAAAATTAAAGTTTTCTCAAGCTTTGCTGGGGGATCATAAGCGCCTTCAACCTGCAGTCGCATGGTTGGTGCACCATCAGCTGACCAAGACTTGACACTTCTACCTCCTCGTGGTCTCACTCTTTAACAGCCTGGGTCAAAACAGCCTGAATATCAGAAGCTGGATCGCCATGTTCCCTGTAGTGGTGGCTATTACTACACCGGGGGTGTGTGTTGTTTTTATAGGACCCAGTATTGCAGAACCTGGGGTTCATATCTGTTAGAGCATCAAATCTACAAGTGTTTCATGTCCACAGCCAGGGGGTGTGTATATATAGGACCCAGTATTGCAGAACCTGGGGGTTTGACTAGTAGTTTCCCAGCATAGATTGGGATAGGTCAACTCCAACTTCTCCAGTAAAAGCCGGGAATGTCAAGAATATCATTACGACCCACCACATCAATGAGTAAAAAGGCACCCAGCCCACATCAACTCCTGGCATTACATCAACAAAAACTCAAGCTTTGGTACAGGATTTAGCTAGTTTAAGTCAATTATTCTTGATGAGGTGAATAATGAGATGAATATAACAATACAAGGTTTTATTCAGCCCAGATGCTGCCCTAAACTTGGCCCTATGTAATGCATATAGAGAATTTTCTTTTATGATAAATCTTCCAATTACTCTTGCATTGATTCATGAATAGAGAAAAATTCTTCATTGTTGTATAGAATGTTATTTCGCCCGTGCGCTGCCGGGGCCCGAAAAGGGAGTAAAGAATAGTGGCGCTGTACCCTACCAGGCATGTTCGTAAGAGGCGAGAAAGGAGGGTTGGGCATGGGACTGGCTATCCCATATTGTAATAAAATAAGCCGAAAAAACTTCACAAACATGGACAAGTCAAAGAGAGAAAAAGTAAATCCACCATCCAGGAAAGAGAAGGGCTCTCTGTCTAAGAGACATATGACGCAAGCCAGAGAAAGCCGTAAGGAGTCCGGGTTGCCGACTCACCCTTTGTCTACCAGACCCCAGGGGAAAAGACAAAGAGGAAGACCAAGGAATTCTTGGAGAAGACAGATAGAAGCAGAGATGAAGATGATGGGGAAGACATGGAATGATCTTAAAAGAATGGCAAAAAACAGAACGACTTGGAAAGTGTTTGTTGAAGACCTATGCTCCACTGGGAGCTAAAAAAGGTAGAGAGAGAGAAGGTTTTATTTAAGTTATCACACATCTTAGAATCTAAAACATATTTACTGTGAGTGTAAGTACTACTTAGTTAGATCTTATTTAAAGAACATAAGATTGTTCAACAATATTTATTGTCTCCTTTGTAAATTTTGAAACTAAATCATATCCTTTGATTGTTGACAAGTATTTGTTCTGAATGTCATGATGATGCTGATTATCCTTTTGTTGGATATCTGACATCTGGTTAACCATAACAAAGACTAGAATATTCCAGAGTGTTTATGGTCTTGATGATAGGTCCTAAGTTCAGGAATGTAAAGTTATGTGTATAACACATAATATACATGCAAGCATAAATAGCAGCAGAAGAAGGGTCAAAGTTATTACATATACAAAAGCTTGACGGAAAATATGATGTTTTGCTTCACTGAATGAAGTCATCTATCAGAGGTTACATAGTTATGACATTAACTATCTCAACTGTTTCCCTGTGAAAATTACATGAATGATGCTAATATGGCATTGACACATTATTAGATTAACAAGATTGTAACCAATTTGTAATATCCTAGTTAGTTAACAGATTTTTGTGTCAATACATTTTGCATTGGCTGCTGAAAGCTGTTAACAGTGTAGACGTAGTCCTTTTCTAGTAGTCTGGGAAGTTATTGTCAGATCCCATACATTGTGCAGGGCTCCAGTAACTTATGGTTTTTGAAGGTGGGTTTCACATTTGTACACTTTACTGGGTGGGGGGTCGGAATGCTATGCATCATTGTAAACTCACGCTATTGTTTGAATTTTTCTGCAAGCACATGGTGAGTTTGAGGTGCAGTTTAAAAGAGAAATTGAGAATTTGATTATAGCACTGGAAATGTGGCTGGGTCCCAGTTTTGTGTTCTATAATCAGGGCATCATGAAAAGTGAAGAATCAATAGGAGAAGTGGGCTACCTTGAGGTATAAATATGTGGTGAAGGACTAAATTCATACCATTTTTCAGGTACTGGACTTGACTTACAATACTTGTCCTTCTTCTGTGTTCACCTACCGACAACTTCTTTTCATCATCTACCTTTAAAAGTATGTCAAGCAAGCATAGATGTATTGTGTTTTACAGCAAGTTGGGTTATTTGCACCTTTCATCCCAACACAGCAGACTTCAGCACATCATTTATAAATACCAATCTGCCTTCTCTCTTTGATCTCTGCTTGCTTGGGAGGCTGGATTTCTAGAAGCAGCACTTGGAGATGAAGTAGGCTCTTGATCAGTTGTTATTACAGCTTCTTGACCCCCAGCTCCTTCATACTAAAATGCAAAACATTTTGACTGTCCTGTGATGCTGTTTGACATACAGCTGTATCTGATTCCTACCAATTTCTTTGTCACGCCTCCACATGTCATGTCTACCCTCCACATGTCATGTCTACCCTCCACATGTCATGTACTCGTGAGAAATTACAACTGGTGTCTTTACAACGTACATAGTACTGTGTCTTTACAATGTACATGGTACTGTGTCTTTATAATGTACATAGTACTGTGTCTTTACAATGTGCATAGCACTGTGTCTTTACAATGTACATAGTACTGTGTCTTTACAATGTGCATAGTATTGTGTCTTTACAATGTACATAGTACTGTGTCTTTACAAAGTGCATAGTACTGTCTTTACAATGTGCATAGTACTGTCTTTACAATGTACATGGAGCTGTCTTTACAATGTACATGATACTGTCTTTAAATTGTACATGGTACTGTGTCTTTACAATGTACATGGTGCTGTGTCTTTACAATTTAACTTGGTGCTGTGTCTTTACAATGTACATGGTACTGTGTCTTTACAATTTAACTTGGCGCTGTCTTTACAATGTACATGGTACTGTGTCTTTACAATGTACATGGTACTGTGTCTTTACAATGTGCATGGTACTGTGTCTTTACAATGTGCATGGTACTGTGTCTTTACAATGCACATGGTACTGTGTCTTTACAATGTACATGGTACTGTGTCTTTACAATGTACATGGTACTGTGTCTTTACAATGTGCATGGTACTGTGTCTTTACAATGTACATGGTACTGTGTCTTTACAATGTGCATGGTACTGTGTCTTTACAATGTACATGGTACTGTGTCTTTACAATGTGCATGGTACTGTGTCTTTACAATGTACATGGTACTGTGTCTTTACAATGTGCATAGTACTGTGTCTTTACAATGTAAATAGTACTGTGTCTTTACAATGTAAATAGTACTGTGTATAGTAAGTATAAACTGGCACGTTAAAGGCATTAAAAGCAGGGCCCATAGTCAACAGAGGTGATATAAGTATGGTTATTGTTGGTTTATTCAATTATGTTTTATATTAGTTACAAAATAAACTGACATTATTCAACCTTCAAAAAAAATCATCCCACTTTTCACATTAAGAAATCTATTACAGATTTCCCATATCTATTATATCATTATCCTGTTAAAAATATATTTTATTATGATATCCAATACAAATGTGTAAATATATATGTATAAATGACAATATGTTCTTTTTGTGATAACCTGAATCATGATCTTTTTATTCTGTCCATACTAAATATGTATAAATCTTATTCATAGTATGCATTTATGTATGTACATATACATAAATCTTACTTAAATAACAAGTGTCCAGGCAAAATATATTTTAAAATTTTGTTCATGTAGAGTGTATCTGTACAATATTTTTAAATTAGTGATAAAGTAGACAGAACTCCCTGTTTAAAATATAAATCTTTTTCAAGTTTAGAGTATTTTTATTCTGTGTTTTTTAAAAACTTTCTTGTGATTTTTCCATGATTTTCTTCCACATGATATGATTGACTCTGGTAACATTTTAATAGATTTTGAAGCTGAAACACCAGCAGCAGAATTAGATGTAAATTTAGATGACTTCACCTTGAGTGAAATAGAAACCACCTTAAAGCTAATGACCAATAACAAGGCTGCTGGAGAGGATAAGTTAACAGCTGAGATCCTCAAGGCAATTGATAGCCATAATTTAATACATCTCCAAAAAATGTTCAACATCATTTGGAAAACAGAGAAGACGCCTCATAAATGGAAAAAAGGAATCATTGTTAAGATCCCAAAAAAGGGCAATCTTAGAGATTGTAACAACTGGAGAGGCGTGACACTTTTGTCAGTTGCCTCAAAGTTATTCTGTAAAATCATCCTAAATAGAATAAAGGATTCAATAGATACAGTAATGCGTGAAGAACAGGCTGGGTTTAGAAAAGGGAGAAGCTGTCTTGACCACATTTTCACTCTACGACTTATATTGGAGGAACACATTGAAAAGCAAAAACCTTTTGTACTTAACTTCATCGACTTCAAAAAAGCATTTGATAGTATTCATAGAGATTCTTTGTGGAAAATTCTGAAGCAATATGGTTTACCATCAAAAATCATAAATATTATCAAAGACATGTATGATAGTTACACATGTGCAGTTCGAACAGAGGAAGGACTGAGCGAATGTTTCCCAGTAGAAACTGGGGTTAAACAAGGATGTATTTTATTGCCCTTGTTATTTGGAATTGTTATGGACTTCATAATGAAGAAATGCTGCACTGGTAATAAAGGCATCGAATGGATACAAGGAGACCATTTGGAGGACCTCGACTTTGCTGATGACATAGTTCTCATCAGCAGTCAGATAAAAACGATGCAGGAAAACACAAATGAACTATCATCAATAGCCAGCAAAATTGGGCTTGAGGTCAATCATGAAAAGACTAAAGTCATGAAAAGTTTAATTCCAACAAGTGACAAAATATACATGGAAAACAAACCAGTAGAAGAGATCGACCACTTTATCTATCTTGGAAGTCACATTGATCGAGAAGGGGATACGAGCAAAGAAATTAGAATCAGACTGGCTAAAGCAGCAATGTCTTTCAGAAGCCTTGAAAAGTTGTGGAAATCAAAACTCATTAGCACAAACACAAAACTTAGGCTATTCAAATCAAATGTACTATCAACCCTTACGTATGCGTGTGAAAGCTGGAAAACAACAAGAGATATAGAAACAAAGTTGAACGCATTCGAAAATAAATGTCTAAGGAAAATACTTGGTATAGAATGGAACGAATTCAAAACAAACGAGGAAATTAGAGAAATCGCCAATCAACCACTAATATCTTCAGTAATAAAGAAAAGACGATGGTCATACGTTGGACATGTGATGAGAAGAGATAATAATCGAATAGCAAAGCAAGCCCTCATATGGGAAACAACAGGTAAAAGAAAAAGAGGAAGACCCAGGGAGACACTGAGAAGAACATTGATGAGAGAGGCAAGAGCAGCAGGAATCGGCTCCCTCAATGAGATAGAACTGCTTGCACAGAACAGAGACAGATGGCGAGATTTAATAAAATATCTTTAAAAGAAAACTGCTAGAACAAAAATTCATATAGGAGAAGGTGTATCTTGGTCTACGCCCTATGGGCCGGTTACGGCTCGAAAGGTCAATAGATAGATAGAGGTAACATTTAAATACTCTAATAAATGAGAACATTTAATTAATTAAAAGGTTTATGGATTTTTCTACAATTCTTACTAAAAACATCAGGGAACTTAATTGTAAGTTTTTCTTTTTTCAACATTTGACTTGTTTAAACCATGTGGTATATTCATTAAGGAGTGTTTGTTAATTTGTTTCAGGTGATGTGCGAATTATTCGTTCATTCCATGTCCAATTCTTTGGCAATGAAGCAGAAAGAGGCTGGATAAATGAGCCATCTTTGATGGTTTTTGACGGGAAGCTGAAATTTTTGGAAATGGCTCAATTAGAGTTAACAAGGGGCAAAAAAGGGAAAAGTGCATATAACCCTTTCAAGATTAATATATCAAGACGGCACGCATGGAACATAGCCGTAGAAGAAGCAGAGGTGGCCATGCCTTTGTCTAGAGAAGAAAGAATTGTGCAATTTACATTTGATTACGTTTTTATGGATGACCTGAAGAAGGAACAGCAGAAGTTGAAACAGGAGCTTAATGAAGGTAAAGGAACACACATGGAAGATGCATCTAAATTAAGAGTAGGCGGAAACAGAAAAAGGCCTCATTCAGAAGGGCCTAATATATCTCCAACTTCCAATAAGCATAAAAGGCGAAAAATTGATATAGCATCTCCTCCTGCCCCTGTGATACCTTTGGTAGCTGAAACCTCTTTTGATGCATACTATGCAAACCACAGAAGCTCAGTGATTGAACAGCATCCCGAATGGGACACACCTTTTGTATTTGAGTACCTGCGTCAGCAATGGGAGTCTGAGAAAAAGAAGACACCAAAACCAAGCGCAAAGAGCCTTCCTTCATCACCACGGAATAGCAGTTCCACAAGTGTTTTGTGTCCACAGCCAGGAGGTATGTCTTGTACAGTAGTTTCATGGTACAGTAGTTTCATGAAGATATTAGGTTGATCTATTAGAGCAGCAGTTCTACAAGTGTTTTGTGTCCACAGCCAGGAGGTATGTCTTGTACAGTAGTTTCATGAAGATATTAGGTTGATCTGTTAGAGCAGCAGTTCTACAAGTGTTTTGTGTCCACAGCCAGGAGGTATGTCTTGTACAGTAGTTTCATGAAGATATTAGGTTGATCTATTAGAGCAGCTGTTTCCAACATTTTTTGAGTCGTGACCCCATTGTATAGAGGTAAAGTGATCCACAACACCTATACATGGGCTTTTTAATGAGATAATTGAAAGCACATTGATTGATTTTCATTATAAGATAAATTAAAAATAATGTTGCTTACATCATATTTAAAGTGATGATTAAAATTGTAACTCATTAGCAAGCTTAAAAGTACAAGTTTTCGTTAATGCCAACCTCAGGTCATTCGCAACAATTCTTGTTTTGAGAAACAAAGGGGAGTAAAACTTAAAACGCATGCATGGTGACAATTAGATATGACCGATACATAGCACATCAGAATTGAATCAGCAGTTTTTCATCAAATAAGTTGCTTGCCGAGGAATCGTTCTGCAGATACAAGAATACATCTTTTACTTTGAACCAAACAATAAAGCTGGCAATAGAAAAACTGTTGAACAGTTATCTTTTCCCACAGCCTATAGTGTTTCTGACAGATACAAGATCAGTACTCCAGGGACTACAGTCCAGAAAATTACATCTGCAGATCTTATGACTGAACTCTGCAAGTACCATAAAGTTATCCTGCAGTGGATCCCATTTCACTATAGAATACCAGGAAACGAGAAAGCATATCAGCTGGCAAAGGAAGATGCAACAAGCATACAACCAGATGCACCAGTTACATACCATCATAAGAAACAGATAATCAAGTCAATCAGAAGAACGCAAGCTCAAATCAAGATGCCTTTTGTAATATGAATTGATGGAAACAGGTTTACGCCCCAGAACAGGACACAATCAACTACACAGTCACATGCATACAAAATTCAAGTTTGGCACCTCAGCCACATGGTGGATAGGTAGGTGCCCCAGACTGCTGAACACATACTTAAGACTGTACTGAATATTGTATAGGTAAAGGCACCAAGATGCGTAGAGATGCGAATCTGCTGTAAAGCTGATGATAAAGGCGATACTAAAAAAAAAAGGAAGAAAAAAAGTGGTATGGTGACAGCTTTATGTGGTAATGGACGAAACAAAAGTCGACGTTTCGGCCAAGTAGGCCTTCATCTGGACGAACAACAAACACAAAATTTATATATAACGATATATTAACAAATCTAACTACATGGCGATAATATGCTAGATACTAAAGAGAGGAAAAAGAGTGACTAAAGAGTGTCTGCCCATTTCAACTCCCTGGACATAGTGGTAAACTCGACATGCAAGTTACTGGCATTGTCTCATGTCACTCCAGCAATCGCAGCAGGTTCGCCCTTGAGAATCGCCTTATTGCCCAGTTGGGTTTGCTGTCCCCCCAAGGAATGAACATATCACTCTCATACTCATAGGACACCCACTACATATTTCATACCCCCATGCGCTACTTAACCTATATATGTGGATATATTTGTCTGCACATGTATTGGCACATTTGGGCTCCTTTGGGTTTTTCTTTTGTGGGCCTTGCGGCAATATATGTGCCGATTTATGCTTGTACGCATGCATTGTTACATACACATACTTATGTTTACACATCGGTTCGGGGTGCATACACAGTTAGACATGCATAGTTTACTATATCCTGTACCCACCTCCCAATATTTTTAGAACCCTTCCTTTCCATCTTCTCGCCTGACTTCCTGGCTAGAGAGATTTATAGTCGGTCCTGCATCAATCCAGTCCATTTGGAGACTGACCCAGCTCAGGAACACAGGGAAGTGACCATTTTTTATTTTTCCTCTCTTTAGTATCTAGCATATTATCGCCATGTAGTTAGATTTATTAATATATCGTTATATATAATTTTTGTGTTTGTTGTTCGTCCAGATGAAGGCCTACTTGGCCGAAACATCAACTTTTGTTTCGTCCATTACCACGTAAAGCTGTCACCATACCACTTTTTTTCTTCCTTTTTTTTTTTTAGTATCGCCTGAATATTGTATATAGACTGAGGAAAACCCATTGGACCATAGATGCAACTCTACAGACAAAACTATATGATGGGCCATTGCAAGAATCACAAAAAAAAACCAGTAAAATTTATACAGGAAGTGACATTGCAGATATAAACAATACTTCAGGTGAATGAGAGATAGATCTTGTGCTTTATCGGGGGTGCTGGTGACATCAAGAGAAGCAGAGAACGGATTTTGTACTGATGAACAATAGATCGTTACACGTTAACATAAACAAATCTCTGTGCAGGACTCAATGTGCTTATATAACCAGTCATTTTGTATTAAAGTTTTGGATACTACTTAAAACTCCCTTATTTACCATTAGAGATGGTGTTCTATAATAGAGAATATCTAGCTCAAGGAGCATTTCCATTTTAATATTTGACTATGTGTGGTCTTTATATTATTGTCACTTTCTGAGGCTCATTTACTGACACATTTATTGTAAGCATTTAACTCTCACATTATAGTTACATTTAAAGAATTGTTCTGATTTGCTTGACCATTCAGATGGTGTGATCCTTGCATTACAATCAAAGTATCATTAAAAGGTGATTTGAAACAAAGAAAGAAAAGTTACAATTTACAAAAATATACCTGATCTTTCTATATCTTTCTGCTGAAGGGTTAAAGCAGGAGAGGCCTCAGTCAAAACTGGCAAAACTATTGAGCAGAGAAGGTCCTATAACAGATTTGCCAAGACAAGGGAATACAGAACAGGTGCGGAAATTGTGTTCAAATTTGGCTACAAAAGGCTGAAATGTTTGAGCTAATTTGTCTGTGTATATTATATAAATTCTACCTATCTAATATGGATTTATATTATTGTTTACCTAAAGGTTATACATTTTATTTTCAAGCCTTTACAACTCAAAGCTGCTTTGATTACTGTACAATTTGTAATTTTAAAAGCAAAATGTGTCCTGTGACATATTTTTCTGTCATTGGTTTGATACATCACAATATGTTCGGGGGGGAGGGGAGGGTGTGTGTGTGTGTGCGCGCGCGCGCGTGCATGCGTGTTTGTTTCAGTACTTCCATTATAATTATAGTTGATTTGTGACTGGTATCTGCAGTGGGTTTGATTAATGGCTGAGGTGCCATCTACAGTATTCATTAAAGAAGCTAAACAGTGTTGTTCATTTATAATAAATTTTCCATTTACGGTTTATGCTTTCTTTCTGTCTATATTTGGTATTTATTTTGCTTTTGTTCAGGGCATTAGAAATTATTTCTGATTTATTTGATTTTTATAGTGGATTGAATAATTGTAAATAAAGAACCACAAGCTATATATTGGACAGATTGACACGAGTCAGCCACGCAAAAGAGGTCGTCGACCAAAGAGTTTAGGTGTGCAGCAAGAACCTGAAGTAGAGGCTGTATCTTCCCCAAGTGTTGCAGCGGAGTCAGTTGATGAAGTGCCCGATTTAGAAGAAGACACAGCAAGGCCTAAAGCGGCTGCTTCTGCTTTATCTGCACGAAAAGCTAGCCAGGAATCAGATTCAAGTACAGAGGTATATCATTTAGATTTTATATCCTTTTTTATGTATATGTTATTAGGTCACCTAATGGCAACCATGGGGAAATGCAGATTTTAGTGGACTGGAAATTTGTCCTGCTTCTTTTGTCTTGCAAAACCCATCTCACACACAATGGTGAAGAAAATATGAGCAGACCTTGACTTAATTAACTCACAACAAATTGTTACAAACAGTGAGGAACAGAGGCATATGCTAGGAGCAGACAATTTTTGTCCCAGTTCTGAGGGCTATGGAGTTAGTAAGAAAAAGATATTTGCAATTTATATTTTCTTTTGTATTGTCAATTTATATTTTCTTTTGTATTGTCTTTTTATTCTTCTAGCTTTTCAGCTCCCTGTGGAGCATTGGTCTTCAATAAACACTTTCCAAGCCGTTCTGTTTATTGCCATTCTTTAAAGATCATTCCATGTCTTCCCCATCATCTTCATCTCTGCTTCCAAAATTTCAAAAATTCGATATAAATTTGCACATCAGTCATTTTCTTGATTTTTTGTAGACATTTTGGTGACAAATAGACTTGCATAATGTGTATATATATAGTTTCAAAACCTGCATGGTTGTTTTTTTTTATTATGCCGTCTTTGATATTATATGCAAATTATTCTCAGGTTGGTTTTTTAACTCTTCACTACGGCAAGAACCTTCAACAAGAGTTTGATAATCATTCATGTATTTCACTATCTCCTCCAGCCCTGTTCAGTTGTAGTTCTTTTTAAATTGTCTCAAGATTTCATCTCCATGTATTTCCAGACCGTACATGTTTTTTCTCCTCTTGAGGGTTCTAAATGAGCACTTATCTGGTAGTGCTTGTTAGCTTTTGAAACACATGACATATTTATCTCCATCATTTGCTCTTATAAAAAAATTATTCAAAATTATTAGTAACTTATATTTTATAAACAAGGCATTTATTGAGTCATTTCATCATAATAGTTTTATGATAGTCCAATAGTTTGTCATCTCTCCCATTGAATTTGGCTTACTCGTGCACATATTAAATCCAAATATTTCCACGAAAGATTATGACATCCATAAATGAGGTGCGCTTATTATTTTAAGTTTTCACCCTGAACCTTTTGATGAAAGTACTGAGTATGACAATCCTGGCTGTTAAAATTATGATAAGCAAAGAAGAATATGACATTTTAAAACATTTCCATACATATGTACACACATATCATTTGATGGCTTTTTTAGATTTTATTTATAATCTTACTTTATTGAAATGTATCATGTATGTCTTCAAGTTTTAAAAATCTTTTTTCTATTTTTAAATCAACTTGTGAAATTAATTGAAAATTAATTTCCCTGATGTAATTCATAGATCACAGAATATGACAGTAATATTTATTGTTATATCTGCTTTTTTTTCCATGACTGTAATTTCATGTATACTAATATTTTCAGTGACTAAAATGGTGTAATACTGAACAAATGCTCAATTAACGCATTGGAAATGTTCTTGTCAATCTTCAGGGAAAGGGTAAAGGTTTAAAGGAAAATGAACCGTATGAGCTTGAGATATTCAAGTTGAACTCCACTGGCAAGATTGAGAAAGACAAAATATGTGCTGTCTGTGAGAAAAATGGAGATGTCATTGAGTGCACAGGGCCTTGTGGACAAAGCTTCCATACATCATGTGTAGGCCTGGAATCTCAGGCACCTGTTGAACAGTACTTGTGCACTGAGTGCACTTCTGGTATGAATATAGTATTTTTTTTTAACATATCAACTTTTTATTCTGTATTTCTTAATCTGTTTTATATTCTCTTTTATGGTACCATTATTATTTTAACAGATTTGTATCTGGTCTTGAAAATATCAATTAAAAGAAATAAATAATTTTATTTGAATTTACTCAGAGTATTGCTTCTATTGTTTGGAGAATGCAACCATTTTCACTAGTCAATGACCAAATTGTTTCAGACATGAAAACAGTTAATTGTAAGTAATTTTATGGTCAGGGAGCCGCGATAGCTCAGTGGTTAGTGAACTAGACTACAAAGGACAAGGGGTGGGGTTCCATCCCAACCGGCGGCTTCCGGGTTCACCCAGCCTTTAATGGGTACTGGATTTTTTTCTGGGAAAGTGAAGCGGCACGGGCGTAATACCGACCACATTACCCCAAAAATCATATGCTGAAGGTCTGTAAAATTTATGGTCACTAACACCATATTCCCTATACGCCACTTGGCGTGCAGGGGGTACTTTATTCTTTTTTTTACTAATTTTATGGTGCTGAAAATGAAAATGACATTTAAAACTCTAGATCTAGCGATTGGTTCTAGTTTCCAAGACATACACTTCCAGTGTGTATTAATGGTTTATAGATATGTATGTGAGGCAACTTTGGTGGCAGATTGCATAATTTGTGTCAATGACTAATAAAATCAGAGCTGGATAGAACCAAACAGATGATTTAGTCATGCTTATGTTTATATGAAATTATGAAAACATTATACAGCTTTTAAAATACATAAATTACAAGCAGCATCAGTGGTTCCTCTATAGTGACTTAAAATCAGTCATTCTTTTGCTTGCACACCTAAATGGTTGCACCAAGTACTGCACTTTGAGAGTGAGATAGTAGTGCAAGGAATGACTGCTACTTTAAAAAAAAAAAGATTATCTAATTGGGGACTTGTAGACAACAATATGATTTTGTTGTCTCCCTTGCATATTAATTTTGTTCTTTGAAAAGCTTTATCATATCATTGAATAAAATAGGAGAGGCTTTCTTGTCCCTCATTAGACAATTTTTTTTCAAAACTGAGTGAAGCTAAAATAATTGGAGTATTTGCTAGTTCCTAAATTCATAAACTTATTGCAGATGATGAATGCCTTTGCATGTTGCAAGGCTAGGTAAGGCTGCAAGGTGGCATTTAAGTTAGTAGAAAGACAATTATTTGGTACAACAGGCTTGGCTGTAACATGTTTCTGAAAATTTATTTCTTGCACTCATGTCTTGGTTTCATTTCACCAAACTGTGGAGCTGTAGTAATGAACATGGTGAGAGACTTCACGAAGGCATTGCTGCTATGGTGACAAGATATCTGGGCAATTGGTGCCTTTCAGTGCTTTTAGATTATTACTAGCCAGGGACAAGAGATGTCTCATTGCTCGGATACAAGGAATGAAGGAAAGAGGAATCAAACAGCATCTGAATTATGTTGGAAAAGTTACAAATGTTTATTTTTAAAACTTTATGTGAAATTTAAATACATCTTTGTTTTTCTTCCTCATTTTATTTTGGGAATATCATTAAATAAGCACATAACTGTAATTTTTTAAAACTTAAGTGGAAAGCTTAATTGCTCAATCATGAGAATTAAAAAGGAATGCATTATTCACATTAGTATGGTGTACATTTAAAAAATGTCACAAGAACAAAAGCCAATTGGTAAATTTCATTTTGATATTTGAATCCATCATGTTGAAATCATGAACTGGTGAAAATCATTTCTGAAGCAAACAATCTTTACACAACTGATGTTATCTTGAAAAATTGAGGTTTATTTATGATTATTTTTGTTGTTTGTTTTTGGTAATAACTATTTGAATTAATCTCCTGTTTTTTAAGAAAAATTAATTATTAATATATAATAATTAAAAAATAATTTTAAGAAAAATTAATTATTAATATATAATAATTAAAAAATAATTTTAAGAAAAAAAAATTGTTACAGTGACTCTTAGTACTGTGAAATAGTTAACTAAAATAATAGAATAAATATATATATATATCATGCTGAGAAAATTAACATCTTTCATTAATTTTGCATATTATATCCATGCAGGTCAACATACCTGTTTTGCATGCAAGAAGGCAGATTTGGAGACAGTGAAATGCTCTGTTAATTTATGTGGCAAATATTATCATGAAGATTGCATTAGAAAGTATCGTCTTACTCGAGCTGAGAATAAAGGATTTATCTGTCCATTACACACATGTGCTACTTGTGCTGTAGACAATGTGAAGAATCCCAAAGCTGTGAAAGGTAAATAACATTAATTTGTGAGGTTTTTTTTTTTGTAAAACTGAAGTTTAATCTCTTCAATGTGCATTGTATGTGATTCTGCATTTTCTGACTGCATTGTCGGTTAGCAATGATGTCTGTGTTAAAGAAAGGGATCATCATCAAGTACCGGGCCTACTGGTGTAGGTGATCCTGTCTCCCCACAACTTTCGATCTCGGCAGCTATTTATCATTTCTGTTGTTGACCTTCTGCCAAGCCATTCTCTTAAGCTGCCTGTTATTTTTTCTCTTTGCTTCCCTCTATCTCTTCGTCCCTCAATTTTTCCAGTTGTTACAATATATTCCAGTTGTTCTCTTCTCATTACATGGCCAAAAAATGATGATTGTTTCTTCCTAATATTGAAAATTAGCTCTCTTTTTGCTTTGACCTCTCTCAGAACATCTTCATTACTCTTTTTAGCTGTCCATGGTACTCTCAACATTCTTCTGTAAAACATTTCTACAGACTCCAGTGATTTTCTTGTCTGTTGTCCTATTGTCCATGATTCGCATCCATATGTTAAGACTGGCAAAGAAAGGGATAGAGTTGGCAAATCTGTTATTGTAGCTGTTAATTCTGCAGATTGTTGTTTGTTTCATTGACTCTGTGAAAAACATGAAATGGTTTAATTTGTGTTCCTTTATGATTTGTTGTTCCTGCATTTTTCATCCTAATCCCAGCATGGCATTGTTTTAGTGGCAAAGCTTTTAACCTTTTTTTAGCCCCACGCACTTGGCCAGACTAATTAGTCTGTTTCTAAGATCATTATGAGGATTAGAGACTTTTTTAGCTTCCGTTCTCTAATAATTATATGTGCTGTTATCTATAGATCAATGATCTATCATTTCAATAACTATTGTGTAGTTTCTCTGGTCCCTACAATTAAGTGGCTTCAAGAAGAGATCAAGTCACGGTGTAGGATTGCAGATTAGTGCATCAGCCACTTAACGCTTGTAGAATACATTGATGATCTACAACACAGCTGACATTAATTGAGCAGTCTTGGTCAACCAATACTTGCTTTATCTTCTTGAACTGTGTGTGAGCTTTTAGCTAGAATATTCTCAAAAAGGAATGACCAATCAGCTTGTTGAATTTATATTTTCTTTAACCCTAGATTACTACTACATCATATGACTGCTTCAAAACACATTTTTTTTTAAAAATTGGAAAGTGTGCTATGTGCATATTTTGCAGCTTCCATGCATCCCCATGCAGCTTTCTAATTGTTGATTAGCCATCATGTTAATATTTTTTAATTTCTTCAAATACAATGCGAAAATGTGGTAAGTCTCATTATCATTAGTAGTAAAAATTGATGGTAATTATGAAAAAAATCTCATGGCTCATTCTTGTGGGTTGTCAGCAAGACATCAGTCAAATCTTTGAAACCATGGAATAGGCAAAGGTAGACTGAAAAAATATGAGAGCTGGACCAAAAATATTACATAGAGATAGGCGGAAAAAAATACTGCTATTCAATCGCAGGTCCAGATAGTGGCATTGACACTTGTAAACTATTAAAATCACGTTCAAGATGCACAAGATAGTAGTAATAACATGATATAAAATCAATAGTCGTAATCTTGATATAATAATTTCATAAAATAGCACCATCATTTGCTTCTATTATTACTCTAAAATTCCTGTTATTAAATAATTAATAGATACTATATTCATCTATTGTCATGCCTTGTACAAAGTTTAAAAATGTTCTTTGATTTTAGACTGGTGATACGAATATTTATTCTTGAGTTATAGATCTTATTATCAATGTTTTCATGTATATTATTTTTTCACTACAAGTCTCTTGGCTATTCTGTTTTTTTGTTTTGCTGGTTATATCAGGCAGAAGAGATTGAAGTAATGTTCCCTTTTCATTTACCAGTGCTGGAAAAAGGTGTATTAAATATCATAATACATGCTGTTAGAATAAACACACATTTAAGCATCTGTTTATCATCTTCCCAGTACTGTATGATGTCACACATGTCTTACAGTGTACCTCAAATCCATTTGCCAATTTTTCAGTCTCAAGAGTCGATGCCTGCTACTTTTGCTTTTCTTGTCAGTGTTAGTCTTTTCTTATGAGTTGATCTCATTTGCTTTTTCCTATTGTTTCCATTTGAACGTTTACTTTGTATTTCAGTTAAACATCTTTGATTTGTTTTGTTTAAATTCCATTGAAAGAGAACTTTGTGATAAAGTTGTCTCCATTTTTTTTTTTCCATCTTGTTAAAGTTCATTCATGGGAATCTTTGGTTTCTGATCCTTACCTTTCTTCATAGGTTCAATTAACTCTAGACTTATCTTTACTTTTTGTTGTCTTTTATAAGTATTATTTTGTTCTCCCGACAGGAGAACAAAATAATACTTATAAAACCTCAATAGATGAGTTGTAAACAGGTGGAAAAACGATTGGGGACCGCGAGGATGGGATTTCTCAGAAGAGTATTGAAGTTTCCCTAGGCGGCTAGGGAGACCAGTGGGGACATTCTCAGGAAGGCCAACATGGGAGGGGAGCTCCTGAGGAACATCAGAAGGAAACGGTCAACATTTTTTGGGTACATCATGAGAGGAGGAGAGTTTGAATACTCGTTTCCAGCTGGCAGAATACGAGGAAAGAGAGGTCGCGGACAACAAAGTGAGAAGATACTAAATAGCTTGGTGCCATGGCATGGAAGAGTCAACAACAGAATTGATACAATGCACTGTGGATAGGAGATTATGAAAGGACAAACAGGTATAGCACATGACAAGGTGAGTTGTATGAGCAAATACTGTATAATATACTTGAGTTTGAATATTTATATGTTCTAGCACTGTATTACATTTCTAACATACCTTGAGATTGTGATAAAATCAATGTTTAATATTTCAGACTTTTATATTGCATATTTCCTTTGATTGGTCATTTTGAACATTTAATTAATTTGATTGTATCTCATCAGGTCGCTTCTACCGTTGTGTACGATGCCCTACAGCTTACCATGTTGGTGATTTATGTATTGCTGCTGGCAGCATCAATTTGGCTGGTTCGCACATTGTATGCAGTGATCATTTTCAACCAAATAGGTCTTTAAGCTGTCATTCCCGCCTCAACATCACTTGGTGCTTCAGCTGTAGTAAAGGTGATCATATTTTCTAACCTAATTAAAAAAACAACATGTTATTGAGTTGTTCTGTTGTAACTCTTTAGTATGTGAATCTATGATTTAACTCATTTGTTTTTCTTTGCTAAGAAAATCTTGTTTTTGTCTGAGCATGAATCTCCCACATGACTGAATGACGTAATTAAAGCCTAAAAGTTGGTAAAATTTTATGGATACACTCTTGTGGATTAACTTGTTTGGATTTAGATGTTAGCAATATGGAATTTTATTCACAGGTTTGTATTTTATTGTTAATATTTGAAAGATGTTTTAAAAGTTCCATTACTGCCCTCTGAATTTTAGAGATGATAAAAATATAACAGAAAGTTGCTTAAAACCAATTGAAAAACATAAAGAATCTATATGAAATGCAATTGCTTCCATTATGCTATGTAATAGCATAATGTAATAATTTTTTGTTTGAGGTCTAGATTTTGCTTGTTAGTGTGCTGCTTTTTATTGACTTGTCTAGATTTTTCTGCTCAAATTGTATTGATTGGTCTATTTTGCTGCTAGCAATATAGAATTTTGTTTGTTTGTCAAAGGTGGCACTTTGCTCTGCTGTGAGTCTTGTCCAGCAGCTTTCCATGCAGAATGTGTTAAAGTTGACAAGACTCCAGAAGAGGAATGGTTCTGTGTGGATTGTGCTGCCGGAAGAAAACCTTTGTATGGAAATATTGTATGGATCAAAGTGGGAAACTACAGGTGAGTCCATTTTAATAATAATCTTAGGTCTTAATGTGCTGTTTCTGCAAGGTTTAGAGTGTTTACTTGTTGCATGGAAGTTCTCTTCTGAATAATTTTTATTTGACATTATTGTTGCTTCTTTGAATCACTATCTTGTTACCATCAAAACCTGTCCATCATTTTACCCTGTCTCTTGCCATGATGGAGCACACCTTCATAGATATCTCTTTTCATCTCTTGATTTTGCTGTCCACTTGTTGCCAACCTACTTTTTTGCTTTGAATACTTCATTCTTTCCCCATCCAGTACATGAAGAGTTGTGTACCATAATTATCAACCTTCATCTATACGCAGAGCATGAATTGATCTAAACTTTGCAGTTTTATTCATTCCTATTGCTTTGCTTAGTTTGTTTCCCATTGTTTTCACCATGTGGTTTTTCAGTTTTTCTTCCTTTCTATCTTATGTTCACCTGAAGTATTGTCTATATCTGCAATGTCATTTCCTGTATAAATTTTACTGTTTTTTTTGTTGCAATTCTTGCACTGGCCGAGCTGTACTACATTCAGTACAGTCTTGAAGTATGTGTTCAGCAGTCTAGGGCACCTGTCCACATATACATGTGGTTGAGGTGCCAATCTTGAATTTTGTATAGATATGACTGTGTGGTCGATCTGGCCATCTTCTAAGACATATAATGATAACTTGTGCCCATCTATTCATATTATGATAAACATCTTTATTTGGGGCTTGTGGTCTTTTGATTGATTTGATTATCTGTTTCTTCTGATGGTATGTAACTGGTGCATCTGGTTGTGTGCCTGTTTCGCCTTTCTTTGCCAGCTATTCTGCTTTCTCATTTCCTGGTATTTCACAGTTAGATGGAATCCACTGCAGGGTGATCTTGTGGTGCTTGCAGAGTTCAGTTAATAAGGTCTGCAGATGTGGCAATTTTCAGGACTGTAGTGTCTGGAGTACAGATCTTCCATCTGTCAAACACTGCAGGCTGTGGGCTAAGACAACTTCAGCAGTTTTTCTATTGCCAACTTTATTGCTTTGATTTCTGCATCATAATTGTGACAATATTTCCCCGTTGCTATTTTATTCATATACATAATGTTATTTGGGTACTCTATGTTTGCTCCTGCTCCCCCATTCTTTGCTGCATTTGTGTTAATCCATCTGTGTATACACGAACTCATAGATCTTGAGGGTATTCTTCATCCAAGAAACTGAGAGCGATTGTTTTACGCTGTATACTGTTCTGTTCCTCCTTGTTGAGTATTCCTTTTACTTCTGTCTGTATTTGTATCGACAATCTGGATTCGTCTGTCCAGGGGTCTGTTCTCGTATGGGTAGTAGGGGGTTGACAACTCCTGGTATGCATGGTGTTTGCCTACAAATTCGTTTGGCTTGGTGGATAAAACTGCTTCTCTTAAGTCATCCCTATGCAAGATTTTGGAATTGGTCCTTTATTGGATGTCTTGGCATGCATATTAATTTTTCTGCCTGTTTCAGCATCTTTGTGTACCTCCATTCTCTCAGCGCTGGTATCCTACACAATTTCTCCATCTCCAATATTGGTGTTAATTTCATTGCTCTTGTGATGACCCTAAGTGCCTAGTTTTATACTTTATCCAGCTCTTGCGGTGTGGTGTTTGATGCTGAGCACTATGCAAACATCCATATTCTAAATGTGGGTGTATACTCTGTTGGTAAACTCTACTGAGTATTTTCCCACTCACACCCAACACGACTTTTCTTCCCGTCATATTTCCCATCTGAGTTCCAGGTTAAGATGTAGCGTTTTGTAGAGACTTCAAACTTTCATGCTTTAAATGTTGTCAGAGCAAATAGGAACAAAGAGAAAATAGGTAATTAAAAAAAAGCTATGATGAAGCAAATGTAGTAGTAGGTTAATTAGTAATTAGTTATGGAAATCTTGTGCCCTGTGAAGTCATCAGCGACAGAATTCTACATAATGATATCACAGTAATCTTGAGACTTCAGGAATTTCAAACAAAACATTGTGAGAAGTAATTTGTGCTTAGGAGAGTTAATTTGGAGGGTATATAACCATAATTCATCAGAATGTATATATAAATATGTGTGTGTGTGTGTGTATATATATATATATATATATATATATATATATATATATATATATATATATATATATATATATATATATATATATATATATATATATCTTTCTTCTTCTTCCCTTCCTCGTCTGCCTTTCAGCGCCGAGGGGAGATACAATTTGTGGTCATTTGCTGTTCTGTTCGCCTCTGCTGCTGTTGTGTTTCCTAGTGCTTCTAATATTCTGTCAATCCATCTTTTTCGTGGTGGACTTTTGGGTCTAGTGTTCTCACGTTTGTTGAAGGCTCGTTGTGTTGTGTTTCGATCTTTCTGCCTTGTCACATGGCCAAACCATTTTATGTTTCCTTATATATTCTACGGTGGGGGCTATTCCTAGCTTTTTTCTCAGTTCTTCATTTCTGATTTTATCTCTCAGACTGTTTCCTGTCATTCATCTAACACATCTCATCTCAGTAAAGGTTATTCTTCTTATTGTTCTTGCATCTAGGGTCCAAGATTGGCAATGGTATCACAACATTAGGATGAAGATTGTATTGTAGAGTCTCCATTTTGCCTCTAGAGTTATTTCCTTGTTGGACAAGTGGTGATAACTGTCCAGTGATTTGACAAGCTTTGTTGCATCTTCAGTCTATTTCTGCTGTTTGTGGAATGTCATTTGTCACTAGACTTCCTAGGTATTTAAATTCCTCTACTTGTTTTAGTGGGCACCCAAATGTTGATGTTTTGTTTCTCTTTTGCGGTATTCATGACTTTTGTTGATGTTGATTTTCATGTTGTGTTTTGTGCCTGTGTTGTTGATTCTGCTTAAGTGTTCTTGTAGGTCTTCTATTTTTCCATGTATTAATCTCTGATCATCTGCAAATAGAAGATCGTTGATCTCCTGTCTCTGATGGGTTGACTAACTTGTATATATAGTCCATGTATGTAATAAACAGTAGGGGGTATGCAACCCTGTCTTACACCTGATCTAACTTTGAAGTGATCTGTGTAACCCCTTGCTGTTCTGACTGCAGTTTCTGTTGATGTAGAGAATTTTAATTAGGTTGGTTAGATATTGGCTAACTCCATATGTTGTTAGTATCTCCCACAGTTCGGTTGGCTTACCACGGCAACAGCCGGGGTTCGTTCCCTGGGCGAGGACACCTGGGTTTTACTAATTCCCTAAAAAAAATTAGTGGGAGCCGCGATAGCTCAGTGGTTAGTGAACTGGACTACTACGGACAAGGGGTAGGGTTCGATCCCAACCGACGGCTCCGGGTTCACCCAGCCTTAAATGGGTACCGGATTTTTTCTGGGAAAGTAAAGCAGCACGGGCGTAATACCGACCACATTACCCCAAAAATCATGTGCTGAAGGTCTGTAAAATATAGGGTCACTAACACCATATTTCCCTATACGCCACTTGGCGTGACGGGGGGTACTTTACTTTACTTTTTTATCTCCCACAGTTGTTCTGTTTACTCAGTCGAATACTTTTTCCTGGTCAATGAAAGCTATTTAAAAATTGTGATTGTTTTGTCGTCTTTTCTGCTAGCTATTTTAAGGTGAATAGAGCTTCAGTACATCCTCTGTTTTTTTTTTGGAACCTCATTTGAGAATCGCTTAATAATAGTTCTATTATTGGTCTTTGCCTTTTTCCCACAATTTTGGCATATAACTTTCCTATATGGCTGAGAAGTGACATACCCTTTGTATTGATTGCAGTCTCTCTTGCTACCATGCTAGCAATAGTAATGGAAGCAAATTAAACACTCAGGGGTCACCAGAAGTGGTAATTACAAAGGTATACATAGGGGTAATGTTTGAATATGTAAAAATGTCATATTTTTAGGAATTTGTGTTTTGATACTGTAAATTTTACTACGGTATCATCATCTAGGGTTAAGATATTTAGTGTTAATGCCCAAACTATTTTTAAATCAATTGCACATAAATGGTATGGGTGACGTGATTGGTATTACACCAGACATGGAACAGCCTTCACTTCAACTCTTCTGCTGCAATCACATCTATGAAAGTAGGATGGATTGGAATAAAACTGTGATGTAAGATGGACTTCAATTTATTGTTTACAATTTTCATTTCTTTTCTCCTTTCTCAACTATAACCTGTATTACCTTAATGCTGATTAGAGGGATCTACACAGACTATCTCATTGATGTGCAGTACTTTACTCAAGATGACAAAAAGTATACACATGAATAGTTGTTTTAGTTTACTGGTTATACATGCGCAGTTTCTACTCTCATTTACCTCATTCCTCATATTTCCTAATTCTGGGACTCTCATACCTGTGCCCTCATCAATCACCATGCCACTCTCTTTTAAACAGTTGTAGAGAGACTCTATTATATCTTACTTTCAATTTAATAGTACCTATTACTTTTAAATGATTAACAACCAAATTGAAATAACAGACTGGCAAAATTATCCCTCATTAAATAATGAAACTAGCTCATAGTGTATATGTTTAATCTATTTTACATTGTGACATTCCACTTTATCTCACTGAATATCAGATGGTGGCCTGGTGAGATATGCCACCCAAGACATGTTCCATTGAACATACAAGAAAAAGCCCATCAAGTTGGAGAGTTTCCTGTCAGATTTTTCGGATCACATGATTATTACTGGATTCACAGAGGAAGGTTAGCTAAGTGACTTTATAAAAATTGTTTCGTCAGTTGCATTTATAATGATGATGGGAACAGCATGATAGCTTATATCTTAGATCATAAATAAAGTATTGTAATTTGTTTAAAGTCATATATTGATACAAATTATAAGCGTGTGTGATCAGTCTTCAATTATAGTCAATGGAAATTACTACAGATATTGGAGGAGAAACCTTGTAGTCATTTGTCTGTGTATTATCAATTCAAGACAAGCAAAAGTGTACACCTGATACAAGATTATTAATTTTAACTCAGAATTGGCAACATTTCTTAAACAATAGCATCAGTGTCTTTTGTATTGTACATTTTTAAAAACTGTAAATGATTAAATATGGTAAAGAAATAATATATTAAAAAAAGAACAAGATACATGATACTCCATGAAGAATGACTTTATGCAGTTTAGTTGAGAGATTTTCTTCTCCTTTTATATTTGTATAATAAATACTCTTCATTGTCTGTCCTTAAATGAACATTGAATATGCATAGATATGTTATGATTTACAGCTGCAATATCTACATCTTTAACCAGTTAATCTGACTGTTTAGATGTTTCCAGATTACCATGGTAGAGTGGAGTAGGGTCTTTATCAGTTGTGGTTTACTGATCCTGATACACAAGCATTCACTTATGAATCACTGAATGCTTTCAGCTTTGGAGCTGCTTGCAATCCTAAGCCCTATGATTTTTTTTCTAGTACTTTATGATATTACAAAGCACACTTATTGATTTGTTGATCAGTAATCAAGAAACCAATTGAAAGTTGTAATTTTTTGCAGGGTTTTTCTATTCCAAGAGGGTGACAAGGGAAGCAAAGAGGGCTCATCTAGGGGACTATTTAAAATTTACATGAAGGGTGTTAAGGAAGCCACTGAGGCATTCAAACTATGGATGGCTGCTAAAGCAAAGAAAGTTGAGCAAGAGCAGGAACGAAATGACAAGAAACCAGCTCCATATAAATATATTAAGGTGACTAAATGTTTGACTGGTACTATTTTTAATACATGTTTGTCATGTATGTGTGCGTGCACGCTTCAGCGAGGTCTTATTTTTTAGCACTGTATCATAACCACTTCTTTAGTATCGTAACATAAAGGATATATTTCACAAAAACATTTAAGGATTATACCTCACTTAAATGTTTTTGCAAAATATATTTTAGTATAAACTTGGAAATCTCAATATACATGTTTTGTACCACTGTCTAAAACAAGCCAGGCTTTCTTATGAAGATGGTCATGGAAATGCTTAATCAACTAACTACCACAAGCAAAGTGTGGGTCCCTACTCACTGTGGTATAACAAGAAATGAATAGACCAACACACTAGCAAAATTAGGAACTCATGAAGAACAATCAGTTCACAGGGTATCAATGGTAGGAGCAAAAACACTTATCAAAGGAATGTATAGAAATGAATGGCAGACTAGAACAAACAGTAAATTCCCGCAAGATCACATTCTGAACCTAAAGGGAATACAACAGACCAAATTTTTATGACTCAGATCAGGCACTGTAGACTGAATGCCCACCTATAGAGAATGCAGATGTGTACATCCCAACATTGTTTATGTCTAGCCAGATTACATACTCCAAAACATGTCTTTAAATTTATGTTAGCTGTATAGAAATCTAAGAACCTAATTCCTGCCCCCCTAAAAATAAAAAATTTGTAGACAAACAATGAAGTACTATTAGTGACCTCTTGCTAATGACTATCATATTTCTATGTAATGTAATGAGCATAAGAAATTAAGCGTTGACTGCGATGATATTTTTTCTGCAAAATAGTACAATTTGAAAAAAAAACATCACACTTAATATTTAATTGTAATAAATCTTTGTGGTACATTTTTGCAGAGTAATGTTCCCATTGGCAATGTTCAAATTCACAAAGCAGAGTTGCTAGAAATTCCTCGATGTGAATGCAAACCCGATCAGGAGGATGCTTGCACCTCTGATTGCCTGAACAGAATGATGATGTACGAGTGCCATCCAAACACGTGCCCAGCTGGGGAAAAGTGCCACAACCAGCGCTTTCAGAAACGTCAGTATCCAGAGTGTGAACCCTTCAAGAGTGAGACAAGAGGCTGGGGTCTTCGGTGTTTAGAGGACATCAAGAAGGTAGGACATGTTTTAAGGACCATATTACTCCATAGTTGTACATGTCGCCAGATGTGACTTATAAGTCATGTATAGTAAGAACTTTTTCTTTGTATACATGTAATTATTTTAAGTTGATTTTTGAAAAATTTCCAGTTATACCACTGGGAATTCTGTTTGACACGTAAATTTCATTGTATATGGTGTCCCAAGAGTCTCCATACTATGTATATATGTATTACTTTGTAGCAAAATGTAACATTTTTTAAGCAAAATATATTTACTTTTGTTTAGTGTTCCATTTATTAAATTGCATGTGCCTATCTGGGTTGAATTGATTAAATTGTGGAGATTTTTCTTTTTGAATTATATTTAAGGACTTATTTTATTTAGCTCTGAATATGGACATACTGTAGATCTAAGTTTACCACAGTGGGGGTTAATTTTTTTTCATGTTAGCTCCTTTTTTTTTTTTCTGGCATGTCAAAGTTTATAATCTATGATTATTCGGGTCAAGGTGACTGAAAGAAAACACATTGGTTTAAAGTTTGTGTTTGCATTGAGCAGCAAGGAATCCTTGCTGGCATTTTGATTAATTTTCGTTGGAATACACATCAGAATCACATTAGTGTGATTAGGCACATTCTAAAAAAATGCAATAGCTGAAGATATCATTTATATGTAGGATTATGCAGGTTTGACAATTACTTCTCCTATATTTCCAGACACCAGGTCCAACAAGGAAATAACTCTAGAGGCAAAACGAGCACTATACAATACAATCTTCATCCCAACGTTGTGCTACCAATGCCAGACCTGGACCCTAGATGCAAGAACAATAAGAAAAATAACCTCTACAGAGATGAAATGTTTTAGAAGAATGACAGGAAACAGTCTGAAAGATAAGATCAGAAATGAAGAACTGAGAAAAAAGCTAGGAATAGCCCCCGCCATAGAATATATAAGGAATCAACAGATAAAATGGTTTGGCCACGTGACAAGGCAGAAAGATCAAAACTCAACACAGCGAGCATTCAGCAAACGTGAGAACACCAGACCCAAGGGTCGACCACGAAAAAGATGGATCGATGGAATATTAGAAGCACCAGGAAACTTAATAGCAGCAGAGGCGAACAGAAGAGCGAAAGACCGCAAATTGTATCTCCCCTTGACGCTCAAAGGCAGATGAGGGAGGAAAGAAGAAGAAGAAGATATTTCCAGAATAAATAGTTTAAAAAAGGTTGCATTATATAAAAGAAAGTACTTAAACATGAAAAGTTATTTATTTGTCTTTACAGTTTTATATTGAGAGTTGTGTCATACAAACATATTTCTTTACAGGGACAGTTTGTGCATGAATATGTTGGAGATTTGATAGATGAAGAAGAATGTAAGAGAAGGATAGAGCAAGCCCATGAGGACAACATTACCAATTTTTACATGCTGACTATGGATAAAAACAGGTAATTATCTACTCATACTCCATAGTTGCAGATTCTCTCAATCAGCAATTCTTTTTGGGATAACAGAAAACTGTATGTAGTTCCTGAATCATTGCTTGTGAGCGAAGGTATTGGTTGGTTGAATGTTTATTACACTGTGTCATGAAGCTTTATTGTATGTTTCCTTTCTCTTCAATGAAGCTTTATAATGTATTTGATGCCTCTTCACAATTCGTTATGTATTTGTTTTATAAATTGTTCAAAATCATTGAAAACCAGTGAAATGTGATTTTATAGAAGATTACTGATCATGGACTTACCTTCATGGACTGCAAAGAGTAAAGAAGATATCACAAGTCTGTCTGTCTATCTGCCTGCCTGTCTGTCGTTTCCTGTATACATTTTACTGTGGGGTAGAAGAGGTAAACAGAGAGAACAAAAATACAAAACACTTCATGACAGTGGTTTGATAGAAAGTTAACAACAGAATTGATATCTAACTTTAGAGATACAAAAGTTGTGGAGAGACAGCAAACTAGTGCTTGATGAAGTTCCACTGATTTCTTGTAATATTTTCAAATTTAAAAGTGTGAAATCTATTTATTTCTAATTCTTTAAAACAGTAATAATTGCACAATTCAGTAATTTTCCTTTTATCATATCTTTAAAATGTTCTTCCAAGGATCATTGATGCTGGACCTAAAGGAAATTTCTCCCGGTTCATGAACCACAGCTGCTGTCCAAATCTGGAAACTCAGAAGTGGACTGTGAATGGTGATATCCGTGTTGGCCTGTTTGCTTTATGTGATATTCCTAAAGGTATGTGTATTTCTTAACAGTTGATTTATATGTTGGTCTATGGCCAAGGAAGTTAGAAATATACATTTTTTGGTGATATTTAAAATTATAAGTGATTGCTGCAGTGCATTTGGCACATTTAGTTGGTCATTTATTTTTCATCATCATCATCGAGTGCCATATCCTCACCGAAGGTTGGCTACCATGGAGCGCCATTCTGCTCTGTCTCTTGCGCTTGATGGTGCAGGTTGTCATAGGCTGACTTGTCCATCTTTTGATATTACTCGTCCATGTTAGTCTTGGTCTGCCTCTGCCTCTTTTATCTTGTATTTTCCCCTCCAAGATTACTTTTAGTAGGCCGTTGTGTCTTTTAACATGGCCCAAAAATTGCATTTGTCTTGTTTGAATTGCATTTAGTAGTTCTCTTTTCATTTTTAGTTGTTTTAATACTTCATCGTTTTGTTTTCTTTTCTTTCCATTCAATTTATTTTTAAAAGCCAAATTATGTTGTTATTATATATCTGCTAAAGATGGATGTGTCGAACCGAATTACAGATAACATGGTTTGTCATAAATTAGTGACACTATACATCAATATCTACTTGACCAGTGAACCCTGAAAAAGCAGAACTATAATATAAAAAGTGGATATTTAATAAATATTCTGGCGAAAAAAATAGCAACAAAGATCAAGTTATAGATGCCTTAGACATGAGCTTAATCCATTGTTACACACCTGAGCATCGTGTCCCAAGAACTGTTCTGTTCTATTCATGGAATCAATCTCGCTGCCATCAAGGTTTCTGCATATTTGCTCCACTCATGTCACAGTTGCAAACAACATGAAAATCAACAAAACAGAAGTCATGAATGTCAAAAATGAGAAACGGAACATCAACATAACTATAGAAGGCAGACAACTAAAACAAGTAGAGGAATTCGAATGCCTAGGAAGTTTGGTGACAACAAAAATTCACAAACAGCAGAGATAGACTTAAGATGCGTGAGAGCTTGTAAAATCATTGGACTGCTATCACCACTATTGTCCAACAAGGAAATAACTCTAGAGGCAAAACGAGCACTTTACAATGCAATCTTCGTCCCAACGTTGTGCTACCAATGCCAGTCCTGGACCCTTTATGCAAGAACAATAAGAAAAATAACCTCTACTGTGAGACAAGATCAGAAATGAAGAACTAATAAAAAAGCTAGGCATAACCCCCACCATAGAATATATAATGAAGGAACAGATAAAATGGTTTGGCTATGTGACAAGGCAGAGTGATGAAAACACAACACAACAAGCCCTCAATAAATGTTGCGAGAACACCAGACCCAAGGTCAACCACAAAAAATATGGATTAATGGAATATTAGAAGCACTATCTATCTATTGACCTTTCGAGCCGTAACCGGCCCATAGGGCGTAGACCAAGATACACCTTCTCCTATATGAATTTTTGTTCTAGCAGTTTTCTTTTAAAGATATTTTATCAAATCTCGCCATCTGTCTCTGTTCTGTGCAAGCAGTTCTATCTCATTGAGGGAGCCGATTCCTGCTGCTCTTGCCTCTCTCATCAATGTTCTTCTCAGTGTCTCCCTGGGTCTTCCTCTTTTTCTTTTACCTGTTGTTTCCCATATGAGGGCTTGCTTTGCTATTCGATTATTATCTCTTCTCATCACATGTCCAACGTATGACCATCGTCTTTTCTTTATTACTGAAGATATTAGTGGTTGATTGGCGATTTCTCTAATTTCCTCGTTTGTTTTGAATTCTTTCCATTCTATACCAAGTATTTTCCTTAGACATTTATTTTCGAATGCGTTCAACTTTGTTTCTATATCTCTTGTTGTTTTCCAGCTTTCACACGCATACGTAAGGGTTGATAGTACATTTGATTTGAATAGCCTAAGTTTTGTGTTTGTGCTAATGAGTTTTGATTTCCACAACTTTTCAAGGCTTCTGAAAGACATTGCTGCTTTAGCCAGTCTGATTCTAATTTCTTTGCTCGTATCCCCTTCTCGATCAATGTGACTTCCAAGATAGATGAAGTGATCGATCTCTTCTACTGGTTTGTTTTCCATGTATATTTTGTCACTTGTTGGAATTAAACTTTTCATGACTTTAGTCTTTTCATGATTGACCTCAAGCCCAATTTTGCTGGCTATTGATGATAGTTCATTTGTGTTTTCCTGCATCGTTTTTATCTGATTGCTGATGAGAACTATGTCATCAGCAAAGTCCAGGTCCTCCAAATGGTCTCCTTGTATCCATTCGATGCCTTTATTACCAATGCAGCATTTCTTCATTATGAAGTCCATAACAATTCCAAATAACAAGGGCGATAAAATACATCCTTGTTTAACCCCAGTTTCTATTGGGAAACATTCGCTCAGTCCTTCCTCTGTTCGAACTGCACATGTGTAACCATCATACATGTCTTTGATAATATTTATGATTTTTGATGGTAAGCCATATTGCTTCAGAATTTTCCACAAAGAATCTCTATGAATACTATCAAATGCTTTTTTGAAGTCGATGAAGTTAAGTACAAAAGGTTTTTGCTTTTCAATGTGTTCCTCCAATATAAGTCGTAGAGTGAAAATGTGGTCAAGACAGCTTCTCCCTTTTCTAAACCCAGCCTGTTCTTCACGCATTACTGTATCTATTGAATCCTTTATTCTATTTAGGATGATTTTACAGAATAATTTTGAGGCAACTGACAAAGTGTCACGCCTCTCCAATTGTTACAATCTCTAAGATTGCCCTTTTTTGGGATCTTAACAATGATTCCTTTTTTCCATTTATGAGGCGTCTTCTCTGTTTTCCAAATGATTTGAACATTTTTTGGAGATGTATTAAATTATGGCTATCAATTGCCTTGAGGATCTCAGCTGTTAACTTATCCTCTCCAGCAGCCTTGTTATTGGTCATTAGCTTTAAGGTGGTTTCTATTTCGCTCAAGGTGAAGTCATCTAAATTTACATCTAATTCTGCTGCTGGTGTTTCAGCTTCAAAATCTATTAAACTGTGAGGTAGTGGACGGTTAAGAATTTCTTTGAAGTGTTCCGCCCAACGGGCTTTTATGTCTGCGCTTGTTGTTAGCATTAATCCAGATTTGTCTAGAATTGGTGTTCCACTGGATGTATAGGTGTTTGTCAGCATCTTTTGTACAGTATAAAGAGTTCTGCTGTCTCCTGTAATTGCAGCTGTCTCTGCTTTCTCTGCCAAGTTGTCTATATAAGCTCTTGTATCTCTTCTTGCCGAACTTTTCACTTTGTTGTCTAATTCTTTGTATGTTGCTTTTGCCAGAACCTTTCCAAGATCTGTCTTTACATTAGTCATGGCTCTCTTCGCTTCTCTTCTTTCTTTGATGTATTTCCATGTGGTGTCTGAGATCCAAGCTCGTTTTTCCATTTTCTTCAGTCCAGCACTTGCTTCTGCTGCTGTCATTAGTATTTTGCTCTGTGAGTCCCACATTTCATTGATATCTAAGTCTATTTCACCAAGTGCTGAATAACAATTACTTAGCTCTATGTTAAACTTTTCCTTTATTGCTTCATCTTTCAGTTTATGACTATCAATTTTATGTGTACTTGACCTCTTCTGTTGGTTTCTAAATTTTAATCTTATTTTCCCAATGCACAGGTTGTGGTCACTATTAACATCAGCACCTCTGTATGCTCTTACATCTATTAATGATGATCTGAATTGTTGTTTAATACATAGGTGGTCAATTTGATTTGATGTTCTATCATCAGGAGATATCCATGTTGTTTTGTGGATATTTTTATGTGGAAATAATGTCCCACCTATACTAAATTTTCTATTAAACATAATTCTATTAATCTTTCTCCATTCTGACTTGTTGTATTACAGCCTTCTCTCCCCATCACATGTTCCACTCCTGCGTTATCTTGTCCTACTTTGGCGTTGAAGTCTCCCATTACAATTAAAAGATCGTGTTTTGGTATTTTGTTTATAAGTTGTTGCAGTTGGTTATAAAAATCATCCTTAACTTCATCATCAGCTTCGTTAGTAGGCGCATAACATTGAATAATTGAAAGTCTTCCATGTTTTGTTTTGTATCGTGTTCGTATCAGACGGCTATTTACCGGTTCCCATTCTGATAAACTTCTTGCAGCTTTGTCTGTCATCATTATGCCTACTCCTTCACGGTGTTTTCCATCTTCCCTTCCAGAAAAAACTACTATTTTATTATCAATAGATCTCCTACCTGTTCCAGGCCAGCGCATTTCGCTTAATCCTAAAATATCTAGATCGTATCTGTCCATCTCGCTCGCGACCTGTGCATGTTTCGTCGGAGCGGCCATTGTTCGCACATTCCAGAATCCTATTTTTGTTGTTGTTTTAGGGCCGAAAAAACTATCACTACTATCTACTGCTAATTTACACATTCTGTATCAGGTCTACGTTTCATTAACAACATCGTTTTTACGATAGCGGCTTGTTAAACCTCTGATCAACGGTTCTATACCAAGCCGGAGAAAAATAATTCCTCCATTTTGGAAACAACCGGAAAAAAAAAAAAAAAAAAAAAAAAAAAAAAAAAAAAAAAAAAAAAAATTAGAAGCACTAGGAAACATAATAGCAGCAGAGGCGAACAGAAGAGCAAAAGATCGCAAATTATATCTCTCCTTGGCGCTGAAAGGCAAATAAGGAAGGAAAGAAAAAGATGTCACAGTTTCCGCCATATTTCACAGGGAATTATCAAATTCTATTGACAATGTTGATTACCATGCAGGCCTAGTCAATAGCACAGGTGATGATTCCAGTTTCACAAGAACAATGTTGTAAACTCAACCATCTTGTGAGCAAAAAATTGGCTCTACCAAGTACCAGTAGTCCACTTTCTGTTCAATGTTGATAGCAATCACTTAAATTTAGCAAGTTAATGTAGATTTGCTAACATTAATCCTTTGAAAAGCAGGCATTAGGGCATGAGTTTTGGAATAGTCTAATGAGTAAATAGTAGCAATTTTATTTTGTCACATACACACACACACACACACATATATATACATATACTGTATCGCCCTTTTCATCTTGTCAGACGGTCTAGTGCAGGCTATTATGTATTTTTTGAGGTTTTGTTTTTGTCAAACAGCTTCTCTCGTGGTTAATTCTACCAATGTTTGACAAACACACGCGGCCACATAATGAACAAGTCAGGCTCGCTGATCCACAGGGTTTTCCATCCTTTTTCATGAGTCTTTTCTCTTCTAAGTTTTGCCGTAGCACAGTCTCAAATGATGTTATACCGTTCCTTATACAAGTTCTCCATGATGTGCGATTACTTGCCAGATGTTCCCAGTCATTTTCACATATGGAGAAGTCTTTCAGAGATGATTTACAGATATCTCTATATTGTAATTTAGGTCTGCCGATTTGTCTTTTTCCTTGTTTTAGTTCACCATATAGTACTTGCCTAGGAATGCGCTTTTCTTCCATTCGTTGGACATGCCCCAGCCATCTTAGTCTTTGACATCTGAGCATCTGATTGTTGGTGTCTTAGCATGTTGCAGGATAGTTAAGTTGGTTATTTTGTCCTGCCATTTGATGTGCATTATTTTGCGGAGACATCGCATGTGGAAGACATTTAGTCTTTTTTCCTGGTTTGAGTATGTTGTCCAGGTTTCAGATCCATATAATACTGCGCTAAGCACACAAGTTTGATATATTAAGAGTTTAGTCTTTAGTGTTAGTTTCGTGTTGTTCCAGGCCCTTTCTGTGAGTTTGCCGAAGGTTGTAGCTGCCTTACCAATTCAACTGTTTATTTCTTCATCAAGAGAGATGGTTTGCGTAATTGTGGATCCAAGATATGTAAATTTCTGAACTGATTCTAGTGGACAATCTTTTAGAGTAATTAATAGAGGTTTGATGTCACCTGGACTTAGTATTACTGTCTTCTGAACATTAATTGACAGTGAAAAAAGGTTGCATGCTTTGTCCAGGTTGTTGATCAGGGATTGTAGGGTGGCTTCACTATGAGCAAATAGGACAGCATCGTCAGCAAATAAAAATTCTTTAAGTAGGGCAACATTTGTTTTGGTTTTTGCTCTTAGTCGTGCTAAGTTGAACAGTGAGCCATCTGATCTTGTGCGAATGAAAATATCTCCTGAGCTGTTTTCGAAGGCGTAATTTAGGGGGGGCAGAAAAAAATATACCAAAAAGGGTGGGGGCGAGGACACATCCCTGTTTCACTTCGTTGTTGACTTCAAAACTCTCTGATGAACTCCCATCAAAGTAGATTTTACCATTCATGTCTTCATGGAAGACATGATCAGCCTAAGTAATTTAGGAGGGCAGCCTATGCCATCTAACACCCTGTAGAGCCCATCTCTGTTTACTGAGTCGAAGGCCTTTGTGAGATCCACATAGACAATATAAATATAGAGTGGCATATTTTGTTCTCGACATTTTTCTTGCAGTTGTCTAAGTGTGAAAATCATGTCTATGGTTGATCTCCCGGCTCTAAAGCTGCATTGAGACTCGGGAAGAATACGTTCTGCAAGTCTATGTAAGTGTTTAGGTATAACTCTAGCAAAAGCCTTGCCGGCTGTGCTAAGGAGAGAAATGCCTCTGTAATTATTGCAATCGCCCCTGTCTCCTTTGTTTTTGTACAGCGTTATGATCTTAGCATTTCTCATATCATGAGGTATTTCTCCTTGTCTCCAGCATTTGATTAGCAGTTTGTATAGATGTGGAAGTAGTACATTTAAGTTTTCCTTTAGTATCTCTGTGGGAATGTTGTCATTTCCTGCAGCTTTTCCTCTTTGAGAGGGCATTTATAGCATCAGCAAGTTCGTTCATAGTAGGCTCAACGTCCAGCTCAGACATTGTAGGATATTTGGGTATTGATTGTGCTAGAGCTGTGCTTGCTGGTCTGTCATCATTGTATAGGTTGGAGTGGTGTTCAACCCATCTTTTCATTTGTTGTCCCTTATCAGTAATAGGTTCTCCAAACTTGGATTTTAGGGGTGCTAATTTGGTTATTTTTGGTCCAAGGGCCTTTTTTATGTTGTCATGCATGTTTTTGAGTCGCCCCTGTCTGAGGCATTCTGTATTTCAAAGCATAGATTGTTCCAGTATTCATTTGCGCATCTTCTTGCTTCGCATTGTAGAGTGGCTTGTGCATGTTTAAGCTGATCCTTGGTGATTTGATTGGGGTTATTTTTGAAGTTCAGTAGAGCCTTTTTCTTATTAGCTATTAGTGGGTCTAGTCTTGCTACATTTTCTTCGATCCAGTTGTTCTATGAGAATCGTTTTTGGCCGTAGGTAGATAGAGCGCAATTATAGATGTGTGTTTTCAGAGAGTACCAGTAGTCATCCACACTTAATGAATCTTCTGCTTCTTCTACAAGTTCTTCAAACTTAGATCTAAAAATGTCTTTGTTTGATGAGATTTTAGTTGCTGTGATGTTAATTTTGGCTGCTGGAAGCTCTCTTGATTTGTCAATACGACTACTTCTAGCTTTGATCTTGACGACGAGAGCGTGGTCTGTATTGCAGTCTGCACTGTGATATGTTCGTGTTATTCTGATGTTATTTAAAGACTGTCTATGTGTAAGAACTAGGTCTAGTTGGTGCCAGTGACCGCTTCTAGCATGACGCCATGTTACTTTATGCTTGTATTTCACATTAAAGTAGGTATTTGTTACGCATAGATGATTATCTGAACAGAATTCTAGGAGTCTCTGGCCATTTTCGTTGATTTTTCCAATGCCTTGATGACCTAGGCATGTTGGCCAAGATTGTTGATCAGATCCTGTGCGTGCGTTGAAATCACCAAGTATATATAATAGCTCATCTTTTGGAAGTGAGTCAATGATCATTTGAAGTTGTTGGTAGAAGTTGTCTTTCTCTTCGTCTGATGCAGCCAATGTTGGTGCATAGGCGCTAATGATATTTATTAATCCACTCATTGTATGCAGCTGAAGTATCATTGAGCATTCGGACACTCCTTTTGACGGGGTTATGGAGTTAATATGTTTGTTATGTACAGCGAAGCCTACTCCATGTAGACGTGGCTTTTCGACACTTAGACCCCGCCAGAAAAAAGTATAATTTTCTTCCTTTACAGAACCACAGTATGAGAGTCTTGTTTCTTGTAGGGCAGCAATATCGACATGTAGCTTATTTAGTTCTTTATCTATGAGGGCTGTTGTTCTAATTTGCCCTTCTGTTTGCTTTAGCAAGTCCAGGACACATGGTCCTTACGTTCATGTGCCAAGTTTAAACATTGGTGCTTTCTTCCTCATTTCACTTTGCCTACTCTGCCTGGGCACGGAATATGGAGATAGTGCTTTACCCAATATATATATATATATATATATGATATGATACATCACACTGTCTTTTGTTTTGTTATACATTTTCTGTCATTGTTAGAAATTATTTGTTTTATTATACACTTGTGTGATCTGATATTCAAGGTTTGGCTTGGTAAAAGTTTAGTAAGTGGGCAATTAGAATATTTGAAATGACTGTTTTTCTACAAATGAAGAACTATGTAACTTTGTCATAAAAAAATTATTAAATATAAAAATGCTTAAATTGCAAAAATACATTACTTGTTATTTTTTCTTAAGTAGATTTGCTGCAGAAATGTCAATAATGCTTTTTTAAAAAGAATGCCCAGCAATGTGGTACTCATGTTGACAATCATCAGCATGTGCCATGCCGGTTGGCATAGATGATCATGTCCTTCCACAATCTTCTTTCTACTGTGCATCCTATTAATTATTTTGTTGTCTGTTTCCATGCCATGACACTAAAAGCTATCTATGCAATCTCTCTTTCCCTGTATTTTGCCAGTTGTAACAAAGTAACTTTCCTCTTCTCATGATGTACCCGAAAAATGTTGATTGTTTCTTTCTGATGTCTTTTAGGAGTCCCCTTTAGGTGTTGGCCTTTTTGAGAATGTAGTCATTGGTCTTTATAGTTGTCCAATAACTTTCAACATTCTTCTGAGAAATCCCATCTCTGTGGTCTCTAATCGTCGTTTTATTTCTTTGTTTACTGTCCATAATTTGCTTTCATAGGTCAAAATTGGCTTATACTTTACTTTGTCAAATGCTTTTGTGTAGTCTATAAAGCACATATATAGATCTTTCTTTACCTCTATAACTCTTTTTATCAATGTTCTCGTGATGTGTATTGCATTATTGGTGCCCTTTCCTTTCACAAATCCACATTGTTCCTCTCTTATTTCTGGTTTTATTTTTTCCTTACATATCTCTTGATGATTCTTAGTAGTATATTTGTCATATGGCTCATGAGACTAATAGTACTATGGTCTTAATGTTGACAGTATTTTTTCTGATAGTGAAAACACCAAATATGAACACAAAATGAAGAATTTGGCATGACACTTCACTCATATAGAGAAGTCTCCATTGTTTTAAAAATTGTCATGATATAGGAATAAGATGTATCTGTAGTACAATTTTCTATCTGTTAAAAATCTGACTTTTAGGATCAGAGATGACTTTCAACTACAACCTGGAGTGTTTAGGCAATGAGAAAAAGGCATGTGCCTGTGGTGCAGAGAACTGTAGTGGCTTTCTTGGAGTCAGGCCAAAGGTGAGAAATTAGAATTGTTCATTTAATGCACAAATCCAGATCATAATTGTAAAGGTGATGAGGAAACAGTTATCAGTTTTTATGGTTCAGAATTTATATTTTATATTAAAATATTATCTTATTTCTTTTCAGTATTTAAATTAAATTAAAAAATTTGTCTAATTATTAATTTAAATGTTATAGGAAATAGAGAACATCTATTGCTACATCACATTTGGGTAAAGGGTGCACTGTGACATGTTTATGCCTTAGTGGAATGAAGTTTTACATTTCTTTGCAGCATTAGAAGTAAGAAATAAGAAAATGTCAAAACATAAAAAAATGTTTCTAATAAAGAGAAGAAGCTTGTTATATGTTGGTCATGTGATGAGAAGAGACAAGAGAATCTCAAAACAATCAGGGGTTAAAAAAAAAAGAGAAACACTAAAGTGAAATCTGAGGTGAGAGGCAGCAACAGCAGGTTGCGGATCCTTTGTCAAAATTGAGTTACTCGCCCAGAACAAGATGGGTACCGAGATACAATTCAACATTGACATATCTGCAGTTCCAGTAAAATTTAGTAAGCCTTCACATTCACTTTTCTCTTTACTCTTTTTGTGAAAGAAATTTTAGTCTTAATGTTTAGAATTGATTGATGACAACACTTTATTTATTTTTTGCCATTCTGTGTAGTTGTTATTTTTTGTAATACTTCAGTTTTTCATTTTAAAATTCTAGAATGCAACAGCATCAACTAATGAAAAGAAAGAGCCAAAAAAGAAACGTCGCAAGAAGAAATTGGAGAAACGCAGAGAACATGAAGATGATTGTTTCCGTTGTGGTGAAGGTGGTGAACTAGTCATGTGTGACAAAGGAAACTGCCCCAAAGTCTATCATTTACAGTGTTTGAAGTTAACCAAACCACCATCAGGTAAAGTTTGTCTTTCTCATTTTCAGTCATATCTCATTGACTATTTTTCGAACATTTATTTCTTTTGCATATATCTTAATAAGTAGATATCATTTAACAGATAGATAATGTTTGTCTCAAATCTACCTATATATAATAAAAGATGTGTAGGTCACACACAAAAAATAATTAGCAGACACACTCTATCAGGAACCTTCAAAGAGAGATGAGCAAAGAAGGCCAAGAAACACACAGAGATTACGTCTAGAGACAAAAAAGCTCAAGAAACTCATGGAGATGAAGCCTCGAGATAGAGGTCACAAAGGAGAAGATTGGAAAGACAGCATAAGATAGAATGAATCAGGGTGCTGTTGTTCGTGGTCTATGCCCCACTTCTGGGTAAAATGTCAAGAATAGATTTTTATCCTGATAAAGGCATTAACAATGGATAGCCTGAAAATGTGAAAGTTGCACAAGTATCTGTAATTAATTAGTAGTGTCTGAAGGAAAGGTTTGTTCCTGAAATTCTTGCTAAAGTAAAGTACCCCCATCACACCAAGTGGCGTATAGGGAATATGGTGTTAGTGACCATAAATTTTACAGACCTTCGGCATGTGATTTTTGGGGTAATGTGGTCGGCATTACGCCCATACCGCTTTACTTTCCCAGAAAAAAATCTGGTTCCCATTAAAGGATGGGTGAACCTGGTAGCCGGCGGTTGGGATCAAACCCTACCTTTTGTCCTTTGTAGTCTGGTTCACTAACCACTGAGCTATCGCGGCTTCCTCAAATTCTTGCTAGAACAGCAGTAAATATATCAAACTATTGTCCTTTTGAGCCGAAGATGACAAATAGAGCAGAAGTTCTAGACTCTCCATATCTAGCAAGCTTTGCTTTAAGCATCAGACCTTAAGAAGAATTCACGTTGTATCAAACTACATATCTGGCCCTATTTTAGGAGAGTCTCTTAATGTGGGTAAAGGAGCTGTTGTTTCCTTGGTGTTCTATTTAGTATCTATCTGGTTCTTCCCTCTTTCTTGTGCCCTCTGTTTTCTGTTTCAGGATTTGATTTTATAATTCTCTTGGTGTCTCTTCTCAGCACATGGCCAGCCATCTTTTCTTGATTATACACAATATTGTTGAATGCCTTGCTTTTTGTTTTATTTCTGCACTAGTCTTGAATTCATCCCATCGTATGAGGAAATTTTTTTTAGGCATTTTTTTTTTCCAGAAGCATCTAGTTTATTTTATATTTCTCATTGTTTTTAAAATGCAAATGTTAGGATGAATAATGCATCTGATTTCAAAATTTTAAACTTTGTTTTTGTGCTTAATTATTTGGATTTCCATATTTTATAAAGATTTCTGAAAATTAAAGTGTAAATCCTGGTTGCCTTTGATATTCTGATTTTAATTTCCTTCTTTGTAAAGCTCATTGTTCTGTGCAATTTCTGAAATATGCAAAGTGGACAAATTTAATTTTACGGTTCTGCTAGCCATGTGAAGAAGGTATCGAAAGGTTATCATTATGGTACCATTGTAGATGTGCATTTATGTGATCTTATAAGATAGAATTACTGCGTCGTCTTTGGCCAGATCTCTCAGGACATTCTTCTGTATTTGACAATTATATTGGGACAGCAATATGATCTTTCAGAAGCCTTGAAAAGTTGTGGAAATCAAAACTCATCAGCACAAACACAAAACTTAGACTATTCAAATCAAATCTACTATCAATCCTTACGTATGCGTGTGAAAGCTGGAAAACAACAAGAGTTATAGAAACAAAGTTGAACGCATTCGAAAATAAATGTCTAATGAAAATACTTGGTATAGCGTGGAACGAATTCAAAACAAACGAGGAAATTAGAGAAATCGCCAATCAACCACTAATATCTTCAGTAATAAAGAAAAGACGATGGTCATATGTTGGACATGTGATGAGAAGAGATAATAACCGAATAGCAAAGCAGGCCCTCTGAGGGGAAACAACAGGTAAGAGAAAAAGAGAAAGACCCAGAGAGACGCTGAGAAGAACATTGATGAGAGAGGCAAGAGCAGCAGGAATTGCTTCCCTCAGTGAGATAGAGCTGCTTGCACAGAACAGAGACAAATGGCGAGATTTGATCAAATATCTTTAAATAGAATTGAATACTGCTAGAACAAAAATTCAGATGAAGGAGTATCTTGGTCTACACGCTATGGCTCGAAAGGCCAATAGATAGATAAAATATGATCAACAACTCAACTTGTAGCAATGTTAGGAGACTGGCTCCATCTGTCCAGCTCTCCAATAGGTTTAATTTCACAGACCACAGTAGTTATAGCAATACAAATATCTGCAAGCAACCAAACATATTCTCTTTGCACTCTATGAAATTATTTGTTTTTCCAACTGCTGCTCAGTTGCTCTGAGTCTATTTGAACTCTTGAGTTCATTAAAACTGTCCAAAGTGAGCCCATGTTTCTAATCTTTCTTAATCTAAATTAACAGCATTTCTCTTCAAACTAATACTGATATTTTATAATGAAATCTTCTACTTAAACCTTTCAATACCAAAGTTAGCCCTTCTCCTGCCAGTTATCATATCCTCACCAGTGCAGTCCCCTATAAAAATTCTAGCATGTCATTCTCCAACTTACCGGACAGGACTGACTAATTTCAGACGAAGGAATTAGCTTATCACATTCAATCACCAGACCACAAACCAGACATGCAAATACATGGGATGACCTTCAAAACTGTCCCTTGTTTGCAGTTGCTACATGTCTTGCAGTGTATAAGCTTAAATTCCCCAGCCAGGTTCTATTGTTAACCCTACCAACACTAATACACTATTTTAACCCTAGAAAACCCAAATCCGATACAGCCATTGTGATAGGGCTTGTTTTTTTCTTGACCATGCCCACATTACTACTAATAAGAACTGTGTGTTCTGTAAAATCAAGGTTGTCTAATTGAGACCCAAATATCCATTCAATGCTACCTGTACATCATATTTGCCTTTTGGAGAGACACAAATACTAGAATAACATAAAATAAGAGTTTGACCTCACTAGAATGCTTTTAAACTCTTATCAGAAAAAAAGAGTCCACTTTATTTGGGCATGTGAAGAGAAGGCAACTCTCATATAATGTGACAACAGGAAAGATTGAGAGGAAAAAGAAAACGGGGAAGATAAAGAGCTAAGATACTAGACCATTTAAAAATGTTATATGAGAGAAAGTCAACAGAGGATTTATAAGAAGCACAGGTGACAGAAGGAGCCTTGGTGGCAAATGTTCCTGATGTTCAAAATCCCAGAAGTGGTGGAAATTTTATTTTTTTAAATTGTATACTACCAAGGCTGCAGAGTTCACATAGCCTCTGATAATTGGTACCAGAGATTTTTCTGGGTGGTAAAAGTGGTCTGGCATGATAACAACTACATCATCTAGAAATGGGTTGTTGGTTAAGAGAGTGAGAGAGAGAAATGGAGAGACATGATCACCAGCACCTCCAGGCATGGCATGCAATGATGAGCTTGTTAATATTGCTATTCTTATATACCTCAAAGACATGAACACACTCGGTGGAGCTTAAAGAATAATAGCCATAGAATTGAGATGTTACTAATATGTGTTCAGTTTATCTTACATCCTGATTATGTATATGGAAGATACTTGATGCATATCTGGCATGCCTATTGAAAAATGCAGTGGCAGTTAAGGAATTTGTATAAGTTATTCCTCAAGACTGTGGGAATTAAAATTGAATACATGATGAGTTTAAAATAATGGAAAGTTGTATTGATATATAATAATACATAATAAAACAGGCAGTAGTCAGTTATTAGCCCGTGTGTTACCGGGGCCCCATTATGTGGGATGTAAAGAATAGTGACACTGTGACCTTCCAGGCATGTCGTATGAGGCGACTAAGGAGGTTGATCGATGGCTTGACAAGCTGTCATTGTAAAAAGCATTGTTATGGAAACAGAAGCAGTGATCTCTGCAATATGTGCCATTTTGGCACGCAAGGTTTCTATTTTTGAGATTGTGGTTCTGCCCTATGTGCCGTCTTCGGCTCGAAAGGACAATAGATAGATAGATAGATAGTCAGTTATTAATTGGCTCCCTCAATGAGATCGAGTTACTTGCACAGAACAGAGACAAATGGCAAGATTTAATAAAAGATCTTTTCAAGGATTGAGTTTGCTAGAAAGAACAATTGGAAAAAGAGAAAGGGTATCTGGGTTTATGCCCTATGGGCCAAAAGGTCGATAGATAAACATTTTTTAGAAAGTCAGTCCTTAGTATGCAAATCCTTCTAGTCTGTTCAAGAGGTTTAAACATATTGAATATGGCCCCCAAAATTGTAGTGATGTTAACTGTGCATAATAATCAGTTAATTATTTCTATTAACGTCTGATATTAATTTGTTGGTACAACTTAGCTGTTTTATGAAAACAATCACAATTTAAGTGAATTAGGATTGTTATCATGTGCATACCAGTTGGTGTAAGCTATCATGTCCTTGCACAATCTTCTATCCACTCATCGTATCAATTCTGTTGTTCACTGTTTTTCATGCCATGATGCCAAGCTATCTAGTATCTTCTCTCTTTGTCATCTGTGTTCTCATGGTACCATTGTAGATGTGCTTTTTCACTGTATTTTGCCAGCTGCAACCAAGTATTCTAACTTCTCATGATGTGCCCAAAAAATGTTGATTGTTTCTTCCTGATATTTTTTAGGAGCCCCCTTTTTGTGTTGGCCTCTGAGAATTTCCCCCTTGGTCCTTTTAGCTGTCCTGGGAACTTTCAACATTCTTTTGAGAAATTCCATCTCTGTGGCCTCAAATAGTCTTTTCATTTGTTTGTTTACTGTCCATGATTCGCTTCCATAGGTCAGAATTGGTTCTATATAGCACCGATGAACTCTCTTTCTCACTTCTATTGACATAGACTTGTTGCATAAGACTTTTTTCATTTTTTTCCCCCTTTTTCTTTCGGTTGGGTATGTATACAGTTTTTAAAATGAAAAATAAACTTCACTGTAGAAGTTTCCAAAATGAAAATACCTGTTTCTAGAGACCAAAAAATATGTGAAGAAGTGATGAAATAAGGTATACATTTAATCAAAAATGAGTTGGCCTCGTAGCATGTTGTTAAAAATGTTTTGTCATTGTCACATTTGATAAAAAATAATAGTGCATATTGCTGCAATAAAAAAAATTATATATATATATATTATCCAACTAATTTTATATATATATATAAACTAAATTGCATTCAGTTATTTTGCTTACATTTATTTCATTATTATTGTTTATTTCAGGAAAGTGGTTGTGTCCATGGCATCATTGTGATGACTGTGGAAAACTAGCCACAATCAAGTGTTCTCAATGCCCCAACTCATACTGTACTGCTCACACACAGGGAAACATATATAAAGTTGACGATGTCCACATCTGCTGTGACCATACTGACCTGCTTGAAGGTGTTTCACAGCTCGTGGGCAGCTGCTCCAGTGATGGAACTAATGGTGTTAAATCAGAGGTTGAATCTAGCACTAGCGACAACGATGCAGTCAGTACAATAGAGGAACCTGCTGACCCTGAAATGGAAACTGATGCATTCTCTAGCACAGTACAAACTGAGGCTGAAGAAATGACAGAAAGTAAACAGAATGATTTGGTCTCAATATCAGATGCTCAGAAAACTGTCAATGGAGATATTAAAGTGAAGGTGAAGCAAAAGAGCATAAAAAATTCAAGCACTAAGACCAAAGATAGCAGTAGTAGAAATTCACCCTTACCCCCTGAGAGATCAGCGGTGATACCTAGTCTTGATGCAAAACTAGGAATCCCTGAAGCTTCTAGCAGCAATGTTGATAATCTGAATATTCCAATTGATACAGATAATGTTTCTCTTGTCAACTCATCAGTGGACACAAAATGTAAACCAGCTCATCTGCCAAAGCCAAGAAAAATAACTGAAGCAACAGCATGCCGCACTAAAGCCAGGTACAAAGCCAGACTCACGTCTGCTAATATTAAAAATTCCAAGGGTAGAATCAGTCCTGTCAACAGGCCTGTAGCTAATCTGCAGATAAATTCATCTGATGGAAACCCAGCTTCAGTTGATAGTGATGATACTGACAGTACTTCAGATCTAATAATAGACATACCATAATCTTTACTATGTTTTCATCAGCATATATTTTTATTAAAATGTTGATATATCTGAAAGAAATCATAAAAAATAGGTGTCTAGAGAGAATCACGCATAAAATACAGATTTTTGAACTCAGGTAAAGTCACCCACAGAAAGAAAATGTTAATAATAGACAGAAATATAGTGAATATTTTTTATAAAATTTGTCAGGAGGTTTCATGTTCTATATTTGTAAAATAGTTTAAAGAAAGAAGGTTAAGAAGTGGATATAGTTTCAGTTGAAGGAATAAGTTTGTGAAGAATTAGAGTTACAGACACATGATAAATCAAAGCAATATAAACACAAATCATTGTATATACTCCTGTCTAAAGGCTTACTGCTGTCATTCGTTCTTTAGGGGCTGTCTCCACATCGAAGGTTGGCTACCATGGAGGTTACTACCATCATGACTAATTTCACATTTTGTATGTGTCCCTTGGCATCTTGCCAGACTGTTGGTAACAAGCAATCATGATTTGTCAGTAGTTTGGTAATATATTAATGTCTTATGCTGGATGCTGTTTTACTGAGCAGCTTCATCTTGTGACTGAATCTGCCAATATTGAGTATTGGGTAGACAGATCTGACCACAGAATGAACAAGATGCATTTATAATGTTTGGCTTCATCTCCTTTCTCATCCATCCTTTTAATTCATTTAGTGCCGTCGCCACATCGAAGGTTGGCTACCATGGAGTGCATTTCTGCTCGATTTCTTGCTTTGATGGTGCAGATTGTCATAGGCTGACTTGTCCATCATTTGATGTTACTCGTCCCTGTTATTCTTGGTCTGCCTCTGCCTTATTTATCTTGTATTTTCCCTTCCAAGATTACTTTTAGCATGCTACTGTGTCTTTTAACATGCCCCAAAAATCTCATTTGCCTTGTTTGAATTGTGTTTAGTAGTTCTCTTTTCATTTTTAGTTGTTTTAAGACTTCATTGTTTGTTTTCTTTTCTTTCCATCCAATTCTTTCTACTTTTCTATAAATCCACATTGCAAAGGCTTCAATTTTCTGTTCTGTTTTCTGGTCTAATGTTCATGTTTCTGCACCATACAGGAATGTTGAGAAGATATAACATCTTGCTATTTGTAGTTTTAGCCCTGTTATTTGTTTTGATGTTAGTATGTTCTTCATGACATTAAAATTACTTTTTGCCATTCCTATTCTTTTGTTTATTTCGGTTTTATATTTTCCATCACTAGTTATAGTATGTCCAAGGTAGTTGTAACTCTGAACTGCCTCCAGGTGTATTCCTTCAACTTTGATATCCATCTGTAGGTTTTTAGCATTATCTTTGTTAATGATAATATTTTTAGTCTTTTTGATATTCATATCTAATCCACATTTTTTGCCTGTCATGTTTATTTCACTAAGTAATTTGTAGATCTTTAAGATTTTCTGCTAGTAATACAGCATTATCAGTATATCTTAGTATATTGATTATCTTTCCATTAATGTTTGGGCTACTGAACCCAACATCATGAAAGAGGAAATCGAAGAAGTAATCAAATATGCACCAAGAAATAAAGCACCGGGGATAGATAACATACCAATAGAAATAATAGCAGCAGCAGGTGAAACAGGAGTGCAATGGCTGCACAGAATATTTAATGCAGCATGGCACCAACAACAAGCCCCAGAAGACTGGCAACAGGCAATCATCATACCAATATGGAAAAAGAAAAGTAGCAAATGAGACTGCAATCAATATAGAGGTATATCTCTTCTCAGCCATGTAGGAAAGCTATACGCCAAAATCTTGGAAAACTACAGTTATGCGATTCTCAGATGGGGTTCCGAAAAAACAGGATGTGCTAATGCACTAGTCACATTAAAACAGCTTGCAGAAAAAACAACAGAACACAATCAAAACTTATACATAGCCTTCATTGACCAGGAAAAAGCATTCAACAGAGTAAACAGAGAACAACTGTGGGAGATACTAACAACATACGGAGTAAGCCAACATCTAACCAACCTAATTAAAAGTCTCTACATCAACAGCAGCTGCAGGGTTAAAACAGCAGCAGGCTACACAGACCACTTTGAAGTTAGATCAGGTGTAAGACGGGTGCATACTATCCCCCCTACTGTTTATTACATACATGGACTATATATGCAAGCTAGCCAACCCATCAGAGACAAAGGAGATCAACGAGCTTTTATTTGCAGACGATCAGGCACTAATACATGAAAACAATAGAAGACCTACAAGAACACTTAAACAAACACAACAACTGAGGCACAAAGTACAACATGAAAATCAACAAAACAGAAGTCATGAATGTCGACAAAAAATAAACAGAACATCTAACATAACTATAGAAGGCAGGCAACTAAAACAAGTAGTGGAATTCAAATACCTAGGAAGTCTAATGCCAAACGATAATTCTCAAACAGCAGAGATAGAATCAAGATACAACAAAGCTTGTCAAATCATTGGACAGTTATCACCGCTATTGTCCAACAAGGAAATAACTATGGAGGCAAAATGAGCACTATACAATACAATCTTCATCCCAATGTTGTGCTACCAATGCCAGACCTGGACCCTAGATGCAAGAACAATAAGAAAAATAACCTCTACTTAGATGAAATGTGTTAAGACGAATGACAGGAAACAGTTTGAGAGATAAGATCAGAAATGAACTGAGAAAAAAGCTAGGAATAGATCCCGCCATAGAATATATAAGGAAACAACAGATAAAATGGTTTGGCCACGTGACAAGGCAGAAAGAACAAAACACAACACAACAAGCCTTCAACAAACGTGAGAACACCAGACCCAAGGGTTGACCACGAAAAAGATGGATCGATGGAATATTAGAAGCACTAGGAAACATAACAGCAGCAGAGGCGAACAGAAGAGCAAAAGACCGCAAGTTATATCTCCCCTCGGTGCTGAAAAGCAGATGAGGAAGGAAAGAAGAAGTAGAATGTTTAGGCCTGGCATTTTAGATCTTCTGATTTTAACATCATCTTCTTTGAAAAAACTGTGCCATTTAACATTATTATTCTCCATGTGCTATGATCTGACATGAAATTTTACCAGTTTCTTTCACTGATAGAGAATTCTCTCAATGAAGCCTAGCAAGCATCCTAATATTTCAGCACTGGTCTGTGCTTTGGACTTTTTCATCACTAAGTTCTCCTTAAATCAATATTTGTTTTGAAATATGATTGTTGTCCTTTCTTCTCATTTGACCCAGCCACTTTATTCTTCGACTCCTTAGTGTTGCCATGATGGATGGTATTTTGACACATTTTGCAAAATGTTAAGAGTTGGTTATTTTGTCCTGCCATTTAATGCTCATTATCTTGTGAAGACATCGCTCATGTCAATTTTTATCATAGGTAATTCTTTATCCTGAGCGTTAGTTTTGCGTTGGTCTATGCTCTCTCTAAGTTTACATTTACCAAATATTGAAGCTGCCTTTTGGATTTGGATATTTGCCTCTTCATCATGTGAGGTGGTGGTTGCAACCGTAGAGTCGAGGTAGATGAACTTCCACATGGATTCAAGTGATGTATTATTTAATGTTATGGCTGCAGATCTGGCTACACCCTGTTGAAAAATCAGCCTTTTGGACACTTGTACACAATTATTATTGTGAACACAACTAGTACAGCTGATGATAATGAATGTGATTTGGAGATTAATGCTGCTATTATCTTTGAGCTTGTGCTTCATTCTTCTGCATTCAATGTTAAGTTTCATCGAGTGCCTTCTCCGCATCGAAGGTTGGCTACCATGGAGCGCCATTCCACTCTGTCTCTTGCTTTGATGGTGCAGATTGCCATAGGCTGACTTGTCCATCTTTTGATGTTACTCGTCCATATTAGTCTTGGTCTGCCTCTGCCTCTTTTACCTTGTATTTTCCCTTCTAATATTACTTTTATTAGACTGTTGTGTCTTTTAACATGACCAAAATTATGACAAATTTCATTTGTCTTGCTCTAATTGTGTTTAGTAGTTTTTTTTCATTTTTAGTTGTTTTAAAACTTCTTCGTTTGTTATCTTTTCTTTCCATCCAATTCTACCGATTCTTCTATAAATCCACATTTCAAAGGCTTCAATTTTCTGGTCTGATGTCCATGTTTCTGCACCATACAGGAATATTGAGAAGATGTAACATTTTGCTATTCTTAGTTTCAGCCCTGGTGTTATTTGTTTTGATGTTAGTATATTTTTCATGGCATTGAAATTACTTTTTGCCATTCCTATTCTTTTATCTATTTCAGTTGTATATTTTCCATCACTGGTTATAGTATGTCCCAGGTAGTTGTAGCTCTGGACTGTCTCTAGATGTATTCCTTCAACTTTGATATTTAATTGTAGGTCTTGAGAATTTTCTTTGTTTATGATCATAGTTTTAGTCTTTTTTATATTCATATCTAGTCCATATTTTTTGCTTGTCATGTTTATTACATTAAGTAATTGTTGTAGATCTTTATGATTTTCTGCTAGTAGAACAGTATCATCAGCATATCTTAGGTTATTGATTATCTTCCCATTAATGTTAAGGCCTGGCATCTCATTGATGTTTTTAAAGATTTGCACAGTGTATAAATTGAACAAACTTGGTGATAGGATGCATCCTTGTCTTACTCCTCTTTTTATATCAATGGGTGTAGAGTTCTCCTTGTTATATTTTATTATTGCTGTTTGCTCCAATACAAATTACATATCAGTCGTATGTCTGTGTCATCCAGATTTATATCTTTTAGGCAGTCTATAAGTTGATCATGGTGTATTCTATCAAATGCTTTGGTGTAGTCTATGAAGCAGGCATATGTTGGTTTGTTTACTTCTATGTACTTTTCAATCAATGTCCTCATGCTGAATATGGCTTCTTTTGTCCCACTGTTTTTCTTGAATCCGAATTGCTGCTCATCTAGTTCATTATTAATTTTATTCTGAATCCTTCCTTGTATAACTTTTAGTAAAATTTTGGTTACCTGGCTTATTAGGCTTATTGTTCTAAAATTGCTGCATTCAACTGCATCATTCTTTTTAGGCAATGCTATAAAAGTTGATGTTTTTAGTTCATTTGGTATGTATCCTGTGCGGTATATGTCATTGCATATGTCTGTGATCACTTCAATGCCAAAATCTTCTAGTGCCTGCATCATCTCTATCTGTATATTGTCAGGTCCTGCTGCTTTTCCCTTTTTCATTGTTTTTATAGCTTTTTCTACTTCAGATTTCAGGATTTTATAGCTGGATGTACATTTTATGAATGGTTTTTTCTCCCTTTCATCATGAAATAATTCTGTTACGTATTCTTGCCATCTTTCGATTATATCTTTGTTGTCTGTTAGCATTCTTCCCTCTTTGTTTGCAATACATCCGTTTCCTGCTGCTTTTTTGTCTTTATTAGTCATTCTAATAAAGAATATTGTTATGTTGTTAATGTCTAATGTTAAGTTTAGGAATCAGCATTTGTGTAGAGCTGAATACGATACTGGTGCAGAGTCTCCATCATGTCAAAACTAATCTCACAGACCATCAGAAATATTTTTCTTGACCATAGACCAAAAAAAGACAGTAGCTGGTATGTCTTGTAAAGTCTTGTAAAACAAAAACAAAGTTCTTCACTTCGTGTCACACATGGCCATCCTTCACAGATGGCCCAATGTCAGGTTCACTCTATGCGTGTCTGTTTTCATTGTCCTTTGGCTTTCTTCCAGAGTTAGTACATTTTTGTAATTGTTTGTGGGTCTTTTCTGAGTACATGACCTATCCAGCTCCATTTTATGCCTGTTGTCCCTGTGTACATCTCCTCTTGGTTGCACCTTTTGAGAAGTTCTTGGTTGCTGATTTTATTTGGCCAAAATTTTGTGAAAATTCTCTAAGGGACAGATTGTGCAAAATGATGGTCATGTTTCTGTTTTTGGTGTTCCCAGTATTCAGCTCTGTATAGAAGTACTGGAAATGCACAACTTTCATATATCCTTATCAGTTTATTATCATCATCAAGTACTGCCAGCTGGTGTAGGTGATCATATCTCTCCACAACTTTCGATCTCAACAGTTATTTATCTTTTCTGTTGTTGACCTTCTTCCAGTCCATTCTCTTAAGCTGTCTGGTATCTTTTCTTTTTGCTTCCCACTATCTCTTCGTCACTCAAATTTCACAGTTGTTACAATATATTCCAGCTGTTCCCTTCTCATCACATGGCCAAGAAATGATGATTTTTTCCTTACTAATATTGGAAATTAGCTCTGTCTTTGCTTTGGCCTCTTTCAGAATGTTTTCATTACTCTTCTTAGTTGTCCATAGTTGTCAAATTCTTCTGTAAAGCCACATATCTACAGCCTCCAGTGATTTTCTTGTCTGCTGTCCTTTTGTCCATGATTCACATCCATATTTTAAGACTGGCTCTTCTTAACATTTAAGAACTCTTTTTTTCTTGTTTCTATTGTCAAAAATGGATTGCACAGTATCTGCCTCATTTTTTGGAAAGCTGCTTTTGCCTGAGCCATTCTGTATCTCACCTCTGTTGTACACCTACCATCTGATGATCCAGTTTATTATAACTTTGTATAATTATATCAGAAAGTTCACAATAAAATATATCATTTTTTCTTATATATCAGCTTAATATAACCCTGAATTATAATACCTTTGTAAAAATGACGACCTGAAAATGCATTTTTTTTGGAATTCTACACTTTACCGTGAGCTAACATTCCCCTCCTCCCTAAACCTTCCTTATTACTACTTCCGGTGACCCCTGAGCATTGGATTTGTTTTCTTTGATGTTGGATTTTTTTTTTTTCAAATACCAATGTGTGTGTGTGTCGTAAAAAGTACGACGGTATCATAAAAATGCGGCTGGTTTAAAAAAAAAAAAATGTATATATATAAAGGCCAAATGTGGCCATTTTTCAATACATTTTTTTTTCTTATGACGGGGGAATCTCTTCAACTGTCAGCAAAACATCAAACAAACATTTGTAACACGGGATAGGCATCAAATGATGACAAGAGGAAGCAGGACTGACGTGTCAATAGATAAAGTAACATGACGATAAAATAACACATCTGATAGCCACGGCACATGTGCTCAAACTTCAGTCCATAAATCAAACCTAAGCCACGAAATGATAATCACATCTGATTCCTGTGTCTCTTTTTGGGTAAATACACAAGAAGACATTTGTGTAGCAAAAGTACAAAGAAAATACTATTTTAAAGCTGCAATCATAACATTTTGTTGGTTGTAATTTTTACGAACATATCGTAAAAACATGATTCACAGATAGATATTATAATCTAGGGTTACGTTTATATAATTATATCAGAAAGTAGACTGTTTTCATATATCCTTATTAATTTAATTTAAGTTTATATAATTATATAAGAAAGTACACTATTTTCATATATCCTTATTAATTTAATTTAAGTTTATATAATTATATCAGAAAGTACACTATTTTCATATATCCTTATTAGTTTAATTTAGGTTTATATAATTATATCAGAAAGTACACAATTTTCATATATCCTTATTGGTTAATATAATTGTATAATTCTTTGAGCCAGCTGGATGATTTCTTGTCAATAATTGCTCTCCTACTTCACCATTGTCCTCATACCAGTCAAACAGATGTAATTATAAATTCCTGTCATCATTTTATCTCTAGTGTGCAGTCGATGATTCCTTTTGATCGTCATTATCAACTAAAGTTACCAGTCCAGTAGTTCTCTCTCCTATGCTATCTGTAGCAAACATCTTTAATCCAGTTTCTCTTTGAGGTCAGTTATTTTTCATGAAGTGGGTGACTATTGTCATGCTTCAACAAAATATTTTCTTTGATCCTACTTTTATCGACATGTCTGAACATGCATCACCACCAAGAGGTACATCTCTGGTGCAACCTAGGACAGTTTGCATTACATCACTTTGAATATGCTCTAATTGTTCACAGTGTCTGCTGGACAATGTAAGAACATAAAAACCATAATCTGTCACTGACAGGACAGAATAGACTGTTAGTTTAATAGAATAGAACAGGCAGCCTTTGCCTCAGTTGTTCTGTCAAGTTCTTTTTTGTAGTATCAAGTATTTTTTGTCCAGCACAGATAATAAAGATCACTCATTTCATCCAAGTGGTAGATTAGTTTCGTGTGTGAATATTACTGTTAATTCTGATGCCAGCTTGTAATAATCTAGGACAGTCTAGTTGTGTAATAGTTTCTGCTGGTCAAGTATCTATTTCACAAGCCTTTCTAGCCCATCTCTAGTGTTTGGCTGCTACCCTTTTGATTGTCTTACAAACTGTATTCCTGAGTCAAAGAGGTGTGTGCTAAATAGATTTTTTCATATTTCACATCTTTTCACTTTTAGAAAACAACACTACTATATATATACAGTTAGACATAGCTTATTGGAACACACAAAGGAAAGAAAGATTGTAGCATAGTCCATTTGACAACTTGGTGAAAGATGACAGATTCAGCCTCAAGTGCATACAAATGGAATAGACAACTAACTCAAGTTGTAGTAAAAGCAGTGAAAATTAAAGCTCAGACATCAGCTGTTATGTTGATAATACTTATCTGTTTTCATTGTTAAGATTGAATCATCAATCCATAATCATATAACGTTGCTCAGGGCTCTAATCTTCAAAGTAGCTCAGGTAGAGAAAGTTTACCGTATTCACATACCATTGTTTTCTCTGCCTTTTGTTGTCTTTTTTATATTTGCATGGCCTAATATATAATATAAAATATAATCATCTACTTTTATCTTTACATAACTGAATGTGATGTTTGCATTCTTATTTGTAACTGGAATTTGTGCTATGAATGTGTTGCTGCACTGTTTCAGCATGAAATATTATATATTTTTCTCCAGGAAAATAAAATACAGCTAAAGTTTAGGTTATATTTGGAGTAAACATATGTACCTGGGGGAGTGGGCAAAACATTTAGAGCTTTGGTAAAATACAGGGTGAGCACAAAAACACTCTTTCATTTAACTGGAAATGATAACCAACTGGTAGATTTTAGAATTAATTGCTGAGAGTGGTAATTAGCCTTTTCAGCAAGATGGGGCACCACCAAACTGGCATCTCTCTATCTGTAAATTTCTCAACAAGTGCCTGTCAAACAGATGGATTGGCCATGGTAAATGAACGAAATGACTGTGTTCTGCAAGTGGTCCCCAAAGCCACTGGACCTGTTTGTGACTTTTTCCTTTTGGGGTACTTGAAGAAAGTCGAATAATGGGTAATGTGCATATCAAGATGCCACTGTAGCCACCAATGTGGAAGAATATTCCAATAAAGTTAAATTCTATATCTGTTGAAATTCAAGGAATGTTGTTTCTACTCACCCTGTATTTGTTTGTTTATGAACCCTTGTTTGTAATAAATTTTTCTCCCCTTCCTTAATAATTATTATTATTTTGACGTGAATTAATAGGCAAAGATCATTTGATCACTCACAATTTGTAAAAATAAATGTAGAATTGTTTTGGGCAGCTCTATTTAAAGTGTTTAAATGATAAAAAAAAATATTGAAAAAAAGCACACCGACTACATTTAATTGCAAAACAAATATCTTGAAACTACCATGTGACAGTGTTTACTTTGATTATGGCAAAAATGAATAAATGCTTTCACCCCATGCCTTAGGGATGCCATAGTGTATATCTTCAATTATGTTTTGGGGGTTTCGCGTACAACACACGACCCGTTCAATCTTAGACCAAATCTTCTAAATTATAGACCGCAAGTTCCACCAAAAAATAACAGAAAAAAACTACTTTGGGCTCGAGCCTATGTGTGTGCGAATCTTATTGCAAAGTTATTTTCTTGACCTTTCACCTGACATATATAGTAACACTATCATGTGATAACTTCTTTTAAATGCGAGTCTTTTTGACTGCCCTCGGGTAACTTGTTGACTGTGGAAAAACTTAGGTTTTGGTGTTTTGCCTTTTCCGGATGATCCAATATACAGTTTTTGAAAAATTGTATGTATGGAATAATTTTAAGAAGAAGCAAATGTAGAATTTCACAAAAATAAATGACCCTTATTAATTGAGAGTATGAGTCGTGTTAAAAAAAAAAACACATTAAAAATGTATTAAATATAGGAAAATTCATCATATGGAAGGTATGTGGTGGGTTATAAGGCAAGAACCCTCAAGCTGATTGATGAAGGGTCAACATACTTGGGTCAGTATTTGTAAATAATGAACTAAATCAATTTGAAGTCATTTTTTTAAATATGTAGAAATTCTGTTGAAAGTGACATAGTTTGAAAACTTTTACTTTTATGTAGAAGAAAGATAATTGACTGAGAAAAACATAAGAGAGTTAATGAAAGTTAGCTTGTGGTTTCAAAATTGCAAACCGGCAGATTTTTGTACAGGCAGGGCATTTGTCCTCTCATATATATCTATCTATATATCTATTGACCTTTTGAGTCGTAACCGCCCATGGGGCATAGACCCAGATACTCTTTCTCTTATCTAAATTTTTATTCTAGCAGTTTTCAATCCTTGTAAAGATCTTTTTATCAAATCTCGCCATTTGTCTCTGTTCTGTGCAAGCAACTCTATCTCATTGAGGGAGCCGATTCCTGCTGCTCTTGCCTCTCTGATCAATGTTCTTCTCAGTGTCTCCCTGGGTCGGCCACTCTTATATAGCGATGGATAAAGAATTGTGTTATCAGACAAATGTTTATATCGTTGAACAAATGCTTGTGTCTATATTTAACCATAAAGTGAAAGAGGTGGTTAATTGTTTATTTCATAATGATATCCTTTTCTTTTGTGTAAATAGTGAATTTACTTAAATTAGAAAACTTTTTTTTTGCTAGTGGGCTGAAGTTATTCTGATTAAAAAAAAAAACTATGTTATTGTAAGAAGTATGAAACTTGCTATATTGATTTCTCACATGTATATTTGCTTCATTTTAAATGTATTGCTTTCTTTGACTTCTTTCACCAATAATTCCAATAAAGAGATTGTATAAATAAGCATTATTTAATTAAATATTTCATCATGTTGGACAAGGAGTAATACTGAATAACAAAAGTGGCCATATTATTCTATTTTCTTTGAGCACATATAAAACCGTACGACTGACCTAATTTCCTGCTTTAAATGAACTTGCATAATTTCGGGCAAGATGTTTTTTTTTTTTTTTTTAAAAGAAATACATTTGAGCTCAGATTTCATCTCTGCGTCAGAAGAATATATATGTGAGATCTCCATTTACTGCTTTTTATCATGCTGTTGTACTCCAAGATACTTATCTGTCCTTTTGATTTTATCAAATTAAAACATTATTTTAAATCTTTGGGGTTCTTTTTTGTTGGCACAATGTAATTACATTTATTTTTTAATTTATGTTAAATTTTCTTTCATGGGTTATTAAATGTTGCTTTCTTCAATCATATTATCCAGACATCTTGCAAGAAATAATTTTCGGAGTTTAATAAATTCCTGCATAGAATATTATATCTACATCTCATTGTATGTCAGTTTGATCATAATGTTGTATATATCTGCTGCAAGGCTTCTAATGAAATTGCTAGGTGCAAATCATTCACTGCCATATACAGTGAGTGTTATGAAAAGCTTTCAAAATGAGTTACACTTTTTCTTTACAATTATTTTATTTATCATAACTATGATCGCTTGTGGATCATCAAGCTATGTCTTACAGTTTATTGAAACATCTTTAAACTAAATTTATTTTATTGCATTTGTTTGTTGACTCTTTCAAGAATAAACTAATTTTAATCTTTGCTCTGAATGGTTTGCATACAGTTTATTCAATGTTTGAAATGAATGTTCATTAGCTTGTTGCAAGGCTTATTTTGTTAATGTGGCGGCTTCTATTATTTTAATTTGATAGTTATTGATTTCAATGCAACCCTTGACAATTTTGCCATAATTAATATATAATTAATTTATCAACTCCTTAGCCAGATTAAATTGATAACTTATTGTACTCCAAATCAGGAGAATGTGGGTTTGAATCACGGTATGGTCAAAACATTTTTTCTACCAGGAGTAAAATGAAAACTGACCCAAACAATTTACACTGACTGCACTGGACATGTAGTCTTTCCTCGATTTCTGTAGACCTCAGAAATAGGATGAATGCTGTTTTTTTTTAAAAGCCAAAAAGTATAAATGACAAGGAGTTTAAGGAGGAGCTAATTGATTAGAACTTGTCATATACATGCAATACATAATAAGTTTAGATAAACACGGACAGCAATGATCATTTATATATTTTTGTTATTAATAATAATTATATTTCTTCCGTTTGATTAATTCACATTTGCTTATTTATTAACATATTAATTGTTCTATATATATTTTCTGAGCTTGCAAAATACGTTCACATTTTTATAAATGGCAAGATAGCAGTTTTGATGTCTAGCTACATGATGTCCCAGTGCTTCTGTTTTAATGTTATCTTATGTTTGAGATGTTTTTCATTGTGGTCTATGGTCGGTCTTCTTTCCCACAGCCAACTTTTGAGAACTATTTGGAACCCCCTACTAGCATGACATTTGTGGTCAAGGTTCACCATTGCAAGCTGTACATGGCTAACAGAATCTTATCCACAACAGCTCCTGCTCACAAAGCTGAACACATGCTAGTAGGACTGTGCACAGGCCTTTTCTAAAGTTTGCTGTGGTCTTTCACTGTGCTTTATTTTTGGTTTTTCATGATTTATGGTCTGTTCACTGTTTAGAGCTCTATTTCTCATTCTGGTTAATAAAACCCTGTTATGTTTTGTGGTTTAAAAATTTAATGTTTATTTTAGTTTTATGTTTCTTGTGGTTTTATATGAATCGTTAAAAAAATAAGTTAAAATTCCATGTAAAATGTTTTGCTTGATTAAAGCTGTGTGTGATATATATACTACTGTTTATTAAGTGTAGGATGTGCTTAATTATAAGGGCAGAGTCCTTTAGTTTTATTTAAATGTGAGATGTCTTATGTTGGATGGAGCATCTGATGTGTTTAGTGTCTGATAGTTTATGCCTATGCAAATGAATTCAGTACATAAAAAAAATAATGCATGAAATGAAACATTTAAAAGTATGAATATATTATGATTTATCACAGAAGTAATAAACATTCATCATGGATCACAATGTCTACCTTTTTTTCTGCATTATTGTTTGTGTTAATTTTCTGTTTGATTTACATAGATTCATCATCCTTAAGTATCTTACCATCCCAGACCATTAAGTGTAAGTGGCCTCATATTTTTTTGTCATTTTCTTTGTCTCTTTTTTTTCTACTTTTCCTCTTGGGTGACGATATTTTAGAAATGTTACTGCCCATGTTGAAGACGTATGTTGAATTTATTTAATTTTTAGGATTTTTTTTTTTCCAAATACAACAGCCGCTTTGTAAAAATTACAAAAGTTAATTACAAAAGTTTAATGTCATTAAGAAGCGCATCTGTTTTAATAAATTTGGCAAAATTTCGAGAAATTCTTCTTCTTTTTTTTTTTTATACTTATGATGGGGGAAATCACTTTGGGTGTCTGCAAGACATTAAACTATTGTAACAGAAGATTGGCAGCAAACGATGCTAAGAGGAAGCCAAACATATGGCTGGAATGACAGACTGATGGCCAATATATCAGTATTTTAATTTAACACCTCCAGTGGCCATGGCATGTCGTAAGAGGCGACTAAGGAGGTTGATTGATGGCTTGACAAGCTGTCATTGTAAAAAGTATTGTTATGGAAACAGTGCCATAGATTTTAGAGCAGTGATCTCTGCAATATGTGCCATTTTGGCACGCAAGGTTTCTGTTTTTGAGATTGTGGTTCTGCCTTATGTGCCGTTTTCAGCTCGAAAGGACAATAGATAGATAGTAGCCATGGCATGATGCGTTCAAAGTTCAGGCCATTAATCGAACCTAAGCCAAGAAATTATTACCTGTGCCCTTCACTTGTGTAAACACAGCTGTTTAGCAAATGTTCAAAGAAAATACTCCTAACTCCAAATGTAACATATAGTGTTCGTAATTTGTATGACGTCATGAAAATGTAGCTTCATGGATAGGTGTCATAATCCAGAGTAAGGTCCATAGTTTCCTTGTAGCTTTACCTTCTCCTTGTAGTAATATCCAATGCCTAGCCTTCTCAGACTGTACTACAATAATAGCAAAAAACAGGAGGTCTCGAACCACTCAGGCAGATTAGAGATACCTTGACAGTTGAAAAGAATAGGCCAAAAATGGCCACTGCTCAATCAAAAATTAGTTAAGCAAATCTCCCCTTGCTGAAGACTGATGGCCTGTGCCAAAAGGTGCAGATATCTTTGCTGTAAACTATCAACACAATGTACCAACAGCTACTTAATGGGTATATGCTAAGTCGAAGAAAAGAATTTACTTTTAAACCACAAATGTGGGGGATTGGTTGGTCTCGAAGCAAGACGTCGGTCTCAAGGTAGAGAGGTTGTGAGTTCAAATCTTGACTGAACCAGTTGGGATTTTTATTTGCGGTTTGTCGCTGTGGCAATCACTCCTGGTCTCTGCAGTGAGGCCCGGTTAGAAATATCAATTACTTATCAATGAAAAAAAAATTTTAGTACCTCTGAAGTCAGAGTTATCTGCCTGTGGGCGAGCGGCCCCTGTGCACATGGTTGCCAGAGAAAAATGGATTAACATGCAAAATTCAGTTCCTAGTCTCTAGGGACTTCACTAGAGATGGAAGCTGGTGAACGAAAAAAAACCCCCACAAATGTTATTAAACTTCAAGTTACAGCTTTATTCCACCTTAAAATGCCATAAAAGTATCTTGTGCTGGTTATGTTTCTAGAATAAGCAAATGAAAAAGGCAACTAAAATATCTGTGACAGACAAATGTGTAGAAAAAATCTTTAGTACCTTATTTTTTATTTAGATCGGATGAACTTCAAACCAAAGACAAAATTCTATTGAATGAAAAACCCCCTGTGTAATAAATCATTGTCAATTAACTTTAGAAAACATGTCGTAAAGTGTTTCATTGAGCCTGTTCTACTATATGGAAGTTAGCCATGATCAATAAGCAAAACAACACAAAGAATATTAAAAGTAGCTGAGATGTGGTTTATCAGAAGAATGCTATAAATTCCATGGATAGCAAAAATTACCAAAAGAATGTTTAAAATGAGCTGGAGAAACCAGAAATATCATCAAAATTATAATCTATATCTCATGAGCATGTAATGCAAAAGGAAAGCACTGAGAATACTATAAAAACAGGCAAAATGAATGTAAAGAATCAGTGGAAAACCATGAGAAAAAATACTGAATAGCTTATCAAAATAGCATAATAAAAGATCACTGACTGAAATGTATAACATGCATGAAAGACGAAAAGATGATCGCTATGCCAACCTGGCACCCGATGCTGATGATAATAAACTGCAAAGCTGAATCATCACAGTTAGGAATTGAACCTGGACCACTTCATTAGCAGACAGTCCCTTACATTTGCTTTTCACATAAAACAAATAACATTCTTCTTCTTCTACCTTTCAGCTCCCTGTGGAGCATAGGTCTTCAACAAACACTTTCCAAGGCGTTCTGTTTCTTGCCATTCTTTTAAGATCGTTCCATGTCTTCCCCCATCATCATCTCGGCTTCTATCTGTCTTCTCCAAGAATACCTTGGTCTTCCTCTTTGTCTTTTCCCCTGGTGATTCCAAAAAAGGGCCTGTTGTGTAATATCCTTAGTTGGATTCCACAGTGTGTGTCCTATCCAGCACCATTGTCTTCGCTGTATCTCTTTATCCACTGCTACATTTCCATAATTCTATGTTAGTGATTCTGTCCTGCCATTTCCATCCTTTTATTCTGCGTAAGCATCCATTAATGAAAGTCTGTATCTTCATAATTGTCATTTTAGTTGTTCTCCGTGTTTAACAGCCATATAATAAGACTGACTTAACATTGGAGTTGAACATTTTTATTTTAGTATTTAACTTAATTTCTTTGGACTTCCATATGTTTCCCAGTGCAACAAATGCTCCTCTTGCTTTTGATATAATTTTCTGTTCCTCCCTCTTTGTCTCTATTACTGCTTGGATATATGAAAGATTGTACGTCTAGTAGAGGTATTTCTCCTATTTTTATCTGTTTATTGCCAACTGCATTAATTCTCATAATTTTGGTCTTATTTCTATTTATTTTTAGTCCCATCTGTTGTGATCTGTCATCAAGTATGCTCATTTTATCTTGCATCTGTTGATAGAAGAGCTATATAATCAGCAAAGTCTAAATCATCAAGTTGCTTAGTCAGTGGCCATTGTATTACATTTCTGTTTTTGAGTTATTTTCATAATCCAATCTATGGCCAGTAGAAAAAGAAATGGAGATAGAAGGCATCCCTGCCTTACTCCTGCTCTTATTTCAAATGCTTCTGTAAGCTGTCCTTCATGCACCACACTACATTTCATTCCTTCATACATTGTTCTTATCAGTTTAATAAAATTTATGAGGACTCCGTAATGACTCAGCAACTTCCAAAGCATTCTTCTGTCTAAACTATCAAATGCCTTTTCGTAATCTATGAATCCAATATAAAGTGGGGATTTTAGTTCTAAATTTTGTTCAACTATTATACGTAGGGTAGTTATTTGATAAGCACATGATCTGTTCTTCCTAAAACCTGCTTGTTCATCTCTCAAATGTTTCTCTATGGCCTCTTTTAGTCTCTCCAGAATGATTCTGCTTAATATTTTTCCTGGCACTGATAGTAGCATAATTCCCCTATAATTTGTGCACTCCTGTAAACTTCCTTTCTTTGGTAGTTTGATCATATAACCTTCTTTCTAGTCTTTAGGTATCTCCTCCCTCTCCCAAATTTGATCTAATAGATTATGTAACATCTTGGTAGAGGTGTTAATATCTGCTTTGATGGTTTCTGAAGGAGTTTCATCTGGTCCTGTGGCTTTACCATTTTTTAAAAGTTTGATGGCTTTCATTATTTCTGTCATACTTAACAGTTAACGTGTAACTCTTCTTCTGCTGGTAGTATATCTGGGGGGTTATTTGAGCCGGGTCTGTTCAAAAGTTCTTCAAAGTGCTCTTTCCATTTGTTCCCTTATATTACTAAGCAGATTTCCTTTCTTATCTTTAATAAAGGTATTGATCTGTTTGTCTTTTCCACTTAATCAATTTCTTTGTGCTGTTGAACAGTTCTTTCATATTCCCTTTATTTGCTGCTTATTCTGCTTCTTAGCTAGTTCATCAATATATTTCCTCTTATCCCTTTTAATGCATCTTCTTATTTCTTTTTTCACATCTGTGTAGGCTTCTTGTGTCTTGGTTTTATTATTTCTCATTTTGATTTTATTTATGTCTGCTTTCTTATTCTTTCTTACTTTAATTTTATCCAGGGTCTCTGCTGTCATTCATGCTTTATTCTGGTGAACTTTTTTCCCCAGCGTTTCTATCTCTTTCCATATATCCTTTACCTGTTTCCAATGATCTTCTATATTTATTGTATTTTCTAGTTGTTGCAGGACTTGGTATTTGTTTGATATTGCAACTGCAAATTTATCTTTAATTCCTTGTTCTTTAAGAAGCCGTACATTGAAATACTTTCTACCCTTATTCGTTGTAGTATATCTTTTTAGTTTAAGTTTGGCTAGCAGAAGATGATGATCTGAAGCCACATCTGCTCCTCTCTATACTTTAACACTTTGTAAGGGTGTCTTAAACTTATTATTAATACATATGTGGTCAATTTGATACCAGTTCGACGATCTGATGACACCCATGAAGCTTTATGTATTCTTTTATGTTGGAATATTGTTCCTCTTAGACTCATTTGATTAAGAGCAAAGAAGTTTGCGAATATCTCTATTCTCATTTATATCTTCAAGTCTTTGTTTTCCCATAATCTCTTCAATGCCTCTGCTGTCCGGTTCTACTTTTGCATTTAGGTCTCCCATCAAGATTATAATATCCTTGGCCCATCTTTCATCCATCTGACATTGCAACTGTTTATAGAAATTATCTTTAACTAAATCATCCTTATCATTGGTTGGTGTGTAGCATTGGAAAATGTGTATTTTTATTTTATTTTTTGTTGTTTTAAATGTTGCTGTTATTAGTCTTGGCCCTACTGCTTCCCATTCTATCAGTGTCTTCTGTGCATTCCTTGATAATATTATAGCTATCCTTTCACTATGTTGTGCTGCAGGTTCCTGATGATAAAATCATCTCTCCTGTATTTAGTTTTATTCTTTCTGTTCCTAGCCATCTTGTTTCACACATTCCCAGAATATCTATCTTGTAGTTTGTCATTTCTGCTGCTACCTGTGCGGCTTTTCCTTGTTCATTTAGGGTACGTACATTCCAGGTGCCAATTCTTGAGAATTTCCTGGTAGACAAAAAGGTAAGTCGGCAACCTGGACTCCTTACGGCTTTCTCCGGCTTGCGTCATACGTCTCTTAGACAGAGAGCCTTTTATCTTTCCTGGATGGCGGATTTACTTTTATTCTTTTCTTTGACTTGTCCATGTTTGTGAAGATTTTCGGCTTATTTTTTTACATGGGATAGCCAGTCCCATGCCCAACCCTCCTTAGTCACCTCTTACGTACATGCATGGTAGGGAATAGCACCATTATTCTTTACTCGCCTTTCGGGGCCTCGGCAGCGCATGGGCAATAACATTCTAAGCAACAATAAAGAATTTTTCTCTATTCATGAATCAATGCAAGAGTAATTGGAAGATTTATCATAAAAGAAATTTCTCTATATGCATTACATAGGGCCAAGTTTAGGGCAGCATCTGGGCTGGATGTGCTCAACAACTCATAGCTGACCGTTGGTGGACTTACTAACCAGTATGTGTGAGTGAGTAGAGATTGAAGGGGATGGCAACCCAGTTTCCAAAAATGTATCAAAGCATTGAACCAAAAGACACATAAATTATGGCTTACTGTAAACAATACATTACATACACAATATACAGTAAATGAAAAATGATTCTTAACAGTAGACTGAGGCTATACATGTAAATGAAATGCTCATCAAAAGATTAATAACTCACTTAAGTCAAAACAGAATGTATTCTTTAATTCTGTTGAAACTCTCAAATCAAAATGCACAAACAGAGAAAAGGAAAGCACAAGCTGACAAATTTATTTCAAGTAATGATAATTATGAAATTTATGCAACAGAAAGAACAAGAGAGTATTTTACAATTATTCTAATTCACATTTACATTGGAGACTAACTGCGTAGTTATTACATAACACCTCATACATTTCTATTGATTATATCTATAATTGCATAAAGAAAAATAAACACAAATATGGCAGTCCGAAACAAAAAAATATATATTAAAGAAAAGGAAAAAGAAGGAACAGAATATCACTGTTGAGAGATTCATAAGAAAATAGTTTGCATATTTGAAACACTAGAAACAAATCTATGTTGTTTTCAAAGTAAAATATTAGTTGTCTTGTGCAATCAACTTTAGCTAAACATTTAGACAAGCAAGCAGCCAGATTTTGACTTCTTTAGGCCTTTAGTTAAATGAAATGTGGAGGCTCCTAGCTAAATGAAATGTTGAGGCTCTTAGCTAGATGAAATTTTGAGGCTCTTAGCTAGATGAAATTTTGAGGCTCTTAGCTAGATGAAATTTTGAGGCTCTTAGATAGATGAAATTTTGAGGCTCTTAGCTAGATGAAATGTGGAGGCCCTTAGCTAAATGAAATGTGGAAGCTCTTAGCTAAATGAAATTTTGAGGCTCTTAGCTAGATGAAATTTTAAGGCTCTTAGCTAAATGAAATGTGGAGGCTCTTAGCTAGATGAAATTTTGAGGCTCTTAGCTAAATGAAATGTGGAGGCTCTTAGCTAAATGAAATGTTGAGGCTCTTAGCTAAATGAAATTTTGAGGCTCTTAGCTAAATGAAATGTTGAGGCTTTTAGCTAAATGAAATGTTGAGGCTCTTAGCTAGATGAAATGTGGAGGCTCTTAGCTAAATGAAATGTTGAGGCTCTTAGCTAAATGAAATGTTGAGGCTCTTAGCTAAATGAAATGTTGTGGCTCTTAGCTAAATTAAATGTGGAGGCTCTTAGCTAAATTAAATGTTGAGGCTCTTAGCTAAATGAAATGTTGAGGCTCTTAGCTAAATTAAATGTGGAGGCCCTTAGCTAAATGAAATGTTGAGGTCAATCTCCTGTTAAAAAATTACTATTAGATTTCAGTTGAAAAAAAGTGTAGTCCCAAAAACAAGTTCTGAACATTTTTTGAGGCCCCTCAGAATGTGTGGACCTTAACTGTAGTTTATTTAACTTATGCCTAAATCCGACTCTGCAGCGAGAATCATGAACAGTGTGTTGATGTCTTTTCATGTTCCCAATAGTGTATTGTGCAGGCTTACCAAATCAATACTGGCATACATACTACATATACATATAATATACATGATATAGTCTTAATCGCTAAGAGTGAAAATGAGTTACAAGAAATGTTTGACATTATAGTGAAAGAAAGCAAAAATAAAGGACTTAGCCTTAATAGCAAAAAGACAGAAGTAATGGTAACAACAAAGAAAAAGACATCTCAGTGCAAAATAAAAAGTGGAACAATATTAAAACAGGTAAATGAATTTAAATATCTGGGAACAATGTTAACCTCAGATGGTAGATGTACAACAGAGGTGAGATGCAGAATTGCTCAGGCAAAAAAGATCAGGCAGATTTCCAAAAAACGAGGAAGATACTAAGCAATCCATTTTTGACAATAGAAACAAGAAAAAGAGTTCTTAAATATTATTTAGAGCCAATCTTAACATATGGATGTGAATCATGGACAATAGGACAACAGACAATAAAGTCACTGGAGGCTATAGAAATGTGGTTTTACAGAAGAATGTTGAGAATACCATGGACAGCTAAGAAGAGTAATGAAAATGTTCTTAAAGAGGCGAAAGCAAAAAGATAGCTAATTTCAAATATTAGGAAAAGACAAGCAATCATCATTTCTTGGCCATGTAATGAGAAGAGAACAGGTGAAATATATTGTAACAACTGGGAAATTGAGGGACGATGAGATAGAGGGAAGCAAAGAGAAAAAATACCAGACAGCTTAAGAGAATGGCTTGGCAGAAGGTCAACAACAGAAATGATAAATAGCTGTCGTGATCGAAAGTTGTGGAGAGACATGATCACCTATGCCAGCAGGCTTGGTACTTGATGATGATAGTAAACATAAAAAAACTAAAATTATGAAAATGTTTTGTTAAATTGTGTTCACTATATTTTGAAGTCATATCCCATTTTTTTAAAAGAACAATCAAAAAAGAGAAACAAGTATTATTAAACTTTTGTGAAAAAACTACAATACAACCATTGATAGTTATGAAGTTTAAAATTGAAAAATGGAATAAACCACAATTTTATAATGACAACACAGTTCCTAATTATAAGATGCTATTCAAATCTATAGTAAGCACATTTTAAGAAAACAAAGACAATAAGCACAGATGGATCATCTCGAAAACAAATTTAAATCATGAGAAGACACTGTTGGAAGATATGCTATAGAAGAAAAGTATATAACAAATAAGTATTTTTATAACAGGAAATATTTCCAAGTTTTTAGATTCGTAATATTACTACAATCTAACATTAAAATCAAAACTTTTGTCACAAAATTGCAAAGATGCTACCAATAGGCAGTTAATTCAAAAGATAGCTGAAAACAATAATGACTTGTTTTTTTTTTGTTTTTCAACGAAACAATTCATAAAAAATGCTGAGAAACAGTCAAATTGTAAATGTATAACAACAAATACATGTATTTTGTAATTTACATGAAAGAAATAGCAAAATATCCATAATGAAATACAGCATGGACATGTAATGTGAAGAACTGTGGTTGATATGAGTCAGCAACTTGCAACTGATGGGAGCCGCGATAGCTCAGTGGTTAGTGAACTGGACTACAAAGGACAGGGGGTAGAGTTCGATCCCAACCGATGGCTTCCAGGTTCACCCAGCCTTAAATGGGTACCGGAATTTTTTCTGGGAAAGTAAAGCAGCACGGGCGTAATACCGACCACATTACCCCAAAAATCATGTGCTGAAGGTCTATAAAATATAGGGTCACTAACACCATATTTCCCTATACGCCACTTGGCGTGACGGGGGTACTTTACTTTTTTTTTTACTACTCACAGCTGACCACTACTATCTGGTAGTAAAATCAGAGCTGACTTAAAGCCCTCTTTACTTTCACATGACATTCTAAACAGTAAAGCATCTCTAGTGAGTAGGAATCAAAGAGAGAAGAAGAGAAACCTGGTCTCTAACATGATCAGTTCGATGTGCCAGGCCTGTAGGTGCAGTTGTAGATTGCTGAAAACTAACACAAGGCAAAAGTAGTCATCAGAACAACTTGTTCGGATCTTCATCGCTGCACAGCTCAGTGGTTAGTGAACTGGACTACAAAGAACAAGAGGTAGGGTTCGATCCCAACCGACGGCTTCCAATTCACCCAGCCTTTAATGGGTACCGGATTTTTTTCTGGGAAAGTAAAGCAGCACGAGCGTAATACCAACCGCATTACCCCAAAAACCATGTGCCGAAGGTCTGTAAAATTTATGGTCACTAACACCATATTCGCTATACGTCACTTGGCATGATGGGGGTACTTTACTTTTTTTTTTTCCCCCATCGCTGCACACTGGACAAATTCATAGGTGCTTCAATATCCCCCTTGAAAAAATCCAAGGAGAACCATGGTCCACATGCACAAACTCCATAGCATGGCCATATCTACATTGTGGGTAGGTTTCTTGTTGACAAATATGTCCAGAGAGTGGCCAAATGTATGGTCTACTCTTTTCAATTCTAACTACCACTAGTACTTTGATGGACACAAGTGGCCTAATTTTTATTGCTTTTATCTGAGAGGGCTAGACTTCAGATATCACTACTCAAGAGATCAGAAGACGGTGACATCATGAAGAAACCACAGATGAATTTTTCCTATATTTGAAAAATCACTGCTGCCTGTGGTCGGCTCTGAACACAGGTCCTTTCTGCCCAGAGGCAGACGTCATACCTCTATGCTACCCAGCCGTCCAGTCCAAACTAACAATAGCTGATTATAGTTTGCAATTTGTTTGTTATTAAATGCAAAATAGGGTCAAAGATGCCCAACAAAAAACTGAGTTTAAAAAAAGTCACCAGCTCATTGTTGAGTGCATGCGTCAAGATCAGTGAATCAAAACTGATAAAGACTCTACTCCACTTTCCTGTGGTGGGCCTAAAAACACACTAACCTGTCTGGCCAAAGAGATTAGGGATTGAAGAAGGAAGACAACCAGATACCAAAATGCAGTGATGAAGTCATTAGTGTTGAGATGAAAATGAGCCAGTAGTGTCATAAAATATACACTCCTACAAAGTATGGTGACAGCTTTACAAAAAAGGAACGCAACAAAATATGTTCGGCCTACATGTTGAGATAACAAGTATAAAAATGGAAGCTTTTTGTATATGGGAATACAATGCATCTAAGCTTATTAAACATTTTATTAGCAGTTGATGGAGAGATGTAGTTGTTGGGGGAATGCAACATAAGAATACAAATGTTATTCACTTAACGGGGGGTTGAAGGGGGGGGGGGGAGGCACTGGATGGTCTAGAGATAAGAAAGCCTCAAGACATGAAGGTTCTGGGTTCAAATCCCACAAAGCGTAAAACTTTTCCACTTTGAATTCATGGTTTCTCAGTGGTTTTACCCTTCCCTGGTCTCTGGGAGGTTAAGTGTGATGTCTGGTCCTACCGTATAACAGTCAAAGTTAAAGAACCCTTAACAGTTGGGAAATATATAGAGAGTGGACTAAAATGGCAATGTCTGGACAAAATTTATAGCACAAGAAAATCTAATAAATAAAATAAAAAAAAAACATCAAAACTCTTGACAACAATAAATAAATGAAAAAAAAAAAAGAGTACCTCCGAAGTTAGAGAATATCTGCCTGTGTGGAAAGGAACACCTACTAAGTGTAAAAAAAAAAAATAGGAAAAAGTGATGTCACAAAATTCAGACCCTCAGACTTCACTAGAGTTATAAAGCTGATGTACACAAACAAACTCACTTAAGCTCATAAATACAGATGAGAAAAAAGAGTAGTTGGATGGATACAGAAGAAGTAGTTACAGCAACTTGTGCTCCTTGGACCCAAGCCATTTTGATAATTGCTATACAAATAAGAATAACAATCTGATACAGAATAACACATGAATAATGCACAATAACATAAGTAAGTGGTTATGACATAACCCAGCATGATGCTCTCCAGTTAAATCTGGAGCCCTTTTTGGAGCAAAGGCCACAGACATGGTCTCACTATCCACCCCTATACTTCATTTTCTTTTCCTCTCTCCAATCAAGACCAGTGTTCTTAAAGGTTTCTATGACTTTTCTTCTTCATGTATTCACTCTTGGGTCTTTCTGGCTCTCCAAGTGATCTTCTTCTTTCCTTCCTCATTTGCCTTTCAGCGTCGAGGGGAGATATAATTTGCAGTCTTTTGCTCTTCTGTTCACCTTTACTGCTGTTATGTTTCCTAGTGCTTCTAATATTCCATAAATCCATCTTTTTCATGGTTTACCCTTAGGTCTGGTGTTCTCACAACGTTTGTTGAAGGCTCGTTGTGTTATGTTTTGATCTTTCTGTCTTGTCACGTGGTGAAACCATTTTATCTGTAGTTTCTTTATATATTCTATGGCGGGGGCTATTCCTAGCTTTTTTCTTAGCCCTTCATTTCTGATCTTATCTCTCAGACTGTTTCCTGTCATTCGTCTAACACATTTCATCTCCGAGAAGTTATTTTTCTTATTGTTCTTGCATCTAGGGTCCAAGTCTGGCATTGGTAGCACAACGCTGGGATGAAGATTGTATTGTGTAGTGCTCGTTTCCAAGTGATCATGCTGAAAAAATAATTGCCTGGCCCTGAGTCTAGGAATAGACATTACACTGCTGCTTGAACAATTTTTGTGTTATTTGTAAAATACTAGAAATGTGGCATAATTTAGGGGCTGATGTTGGTATGGATCCAGAAGCCTTGAGATGACGCCCTTCGGCCCAATGTCATGCAGTAATATCTGCATGTATTTCTGAGTTCTCTTGTGGTTCCATACAAGACATTCAATTTATCAGGTTTTGAGGAAGTAGAGTTGCTCTGATGTCAGTGAACTTTGGACAGTCAAAAAGATGATGTTTCATGTGGGTGTTCACAGAGTGGACATGCTGGAGTTTAGTTTCATTGCATTCTGTTGATGTGGTTGTTCAGTAATACATGACCGGTTCTCAATCTGAAGATGGTGAGACTAAGATGATCTGAATTTAATATATTTCTTCATTTTTAGAATTTATATTTTACTTTCATGATTCTAATTTGTTACCCTACACAAACATGTGAATTTTTCAGCTTATTTAATTATTGTGTTTGCAATATTTTAATATACCGAGGTGAGAAGCAACAACAGCAGACATCAGCTCCTTTGCTGAGGATGAGAGGCTTGCCCAAAATAGGAATGGTGGTGAAATACAGTAAGAATTCTGTTGATAAAGTTGGACACTTAATAGCAAGCACCATCAGACAAGGAGAGGCTATAATTTTTTTTCCCTATGTGCCAACTTCAGCTAAGGACAGTAAATAATGATAGATATTCTAGAAGTAATATTTATTATAAGAAACATTTCAAGGATAGACACATATAATACTTTTTGGTGCAAAAATTACAGTATTTTATCACAAATGTTATCTCGGATATAACTTCTAACTCATTTTAATGTACACACAAAAAATGATTATTTTCTAAAATAATTAAATGAATCAGACAATTGTCAGTGACAACAATTGTGATTATTAAAAACTGTCAATAAAGGTTCACTAACCTCGTCATAGTTTAAGAATTTGAGTACCCTGCCCAGTTATGTTAGAAAAAGGGTAAAGACACATGGAAAACATGGATTCAAACATAGTTTAAGAGTTTGAGTACTCTGCCCAGTTATGTTAGAAAAAGGGTAAAGACACATGGAAAACATGGATTCAAACATAGTTTAAGAGTTTGAGTACCATGTCCAGTTATGTTAGAAAAAGGGTAAAGACACATGGAAAACATGGATTCAAACATAGTTTAAGAGTTTGAGTACCCTGCCCAGTTATGTTAGAAAAAGGGTAAAGACACATGGAAAACATGGATTCAAAGAGAAAAATTTCTCCCATCTGTGGTAGGATTAGCACCCAAGACCTTCTTGTTCAGGGGAATATGTCTTATCTCTAGACCATATTTATATTTCTCATATTAACTCATATGACACACATGTTGCTATTCTATAACTTCAAACAAAATATGATTTTAATGATGAAGAGTATTTAAAAGATATCAGCCAATGGAAAATGAAAGCATTATTTATCATCCACAAAGTCTGGGAAGAAGATGGCTACTAAATGCATCCGATATAAGTGTATTCTTTGGGGGCCATGTGGTCTAGAGGTAGGATGACAGCCTCTGGACAAGAAGATCCCAGGTTCGAATCCTACCACAAACAATGGGAATTTGTCACTTTGAGCCTGTGATTCCTCTCTGATGTCAACCCTTTAGACAAACAGCAAAAAAATAGGTCCTTTGTGCATTCTGTGCATGAACCTTTGGCAGATGAGAATTTAAAAAAGTAGACAAAAAAAAAATGACTGCAGCCCTGGGCAAAATTTAAAGGAATAAAATATACCTAAAAAATGAGTATCTCCAAAGTTGGAGAATATCTGCCTGTATGGTGAGGGGCATCTGAGCACATGGCTGCTGGTGTGAAAAATAGGGGAAAAGGTGATGTTCATGCAAAATTAAGTTCCTCAGAACTCCACTAGAGATATAAAAACTGGCACAAACAAACAATAGAACAAACAAATAATGTATTCTGCAGAATTATCTATAGTTTAGTGGAAAAAGAGTCAATGTGTACAGGAGATAATAACCAGGAGAATGGAATCATATTCAAAATATTCCAAGAGTTATTTGGAGAGCTCATACTCTTTAGTCAGTTGTGATTGAAACTTATGATTTTATTGTAAAGCACATTTTATGAATACTCTATTAATTAATAACAAATTAATTTAAAGGCAGTTGTCACTCACATTTTTCAGCCATGAACAACACACTTAAATAACGAACATAAATGTATACGCACAATTAGCAGATCGACAGTAAAATGTTTATTTATGGACATCAACAACACAAATATTTTAAAACATAGCTCATTAACAACACATTTATTTACTGACATTAACTGTAAGTTTTTCTTCAGTATTCATCTGTTAAGTGAGCATGAATGCATTGTATTGCTAGTTTATAGCAAGCCATGATACATACACCTTTTGGTCTAGCACAGCTGTTTTTGCCATAGGTAGATGTTTTATTAATTAACAATTTTATACCATTTTTGGCAAACTCTTCTAGACTCTTAACTGCATATGAGTTTTTACTGTTTGCAGAGTGCACATGTGGCCTCCTGTGTTTTGCTATTATCCAAGAGGGCTAGACATAGGATATCAGTTCCCAGAGATCTTGGGTGGGTAAAACTATGATGAGACCATGGATTCAATGAGAAAAAATTCCAACTTAGGATTTGAACCCAGACACCTTACCTAGAACCTATGCAGTCATTTCCTCCTTCCCACAACCTCAAATTATACATTCATATAAGAACATTTATAACACATTTAGTAGGACATCAATAATACTAATAATCATCAAAATCTGGCCAAATTAATCTTACAAACATTTTACTAACCCTAAAGCAGTGCATGGGCAAATTATAAATTATATTTGTTTCATTTTAAAATGCATTTTGAGTATACACAACTGTACTACTGCGAAAACTAAAAGAAAGTATAATTAAGTGCTATTGTACTAAATACCAACATCGAGAAGATGAAATGTATCCTGGGTTTGCTGGCCATAAAATCAAGCAATTCAGCTGCTCAAGACAAAGCTTATAGGAAACTTACTGATAGCTGGAGCCTTCAACTGCTCTAAAGTATGGCCAATACCTAAGGCACAAGAAAGAAATAAGGGATGTCATATATGGTAGAGGCTCAAAAGTTGTTAAGTATAGTACCCCCGTCAAGCCAAGTAGCGTATAGGAAATATGGTGTCTTGTACCTCAAATCTATATGCTCAAGGGTTTTGTCTACCTCTTGGTGAGGGTTGGTCCTTTCAAACTTAGACTAAGTCCTCAAGGTTATAGTTGATCACAATTGCCATAAAAAATGAAGTGAAAACTACTTTGGGCTCGTATCAATGTGTGTACGACCAAGTGGCCAGCAATTGTGATTGTTTGTTGTGTCATTTATGTTTGTTTGTGTATGCCAGCTTTATATATCTGGTCATAAGGAAGTTAATTTTGCAAGAAATCACCTTTCCTCCTTTTTTTTTCCCACACAAACAGCTGTGTACTCAGTTGCCTCTCACTATACAGACATATATTCTCCCATCATATTCTCATTTTTATCGTTGACAGTTTTGACATTTTGGGTATATTTTTTACCATCAATTTTTTTCCAGTTAATGGTTTACTCTTTTCAATTTCCAACTGCCAAAGATTCTTTAACAAGATAAGAGTGCAGACTGGACTCCCTGTTGGAATGTCCAAATAATGCAGTTCCCTATAAACCATGACATAATCCAACATTAATTTATTTCACTCCATTTTTAGGGCAGACAAGAAAATGCAACAGTCACCAGGGCAAACATCAACAAACAGAATCACTCTCCACCAGCTGAAAAATATTATTAAATAAATATTAATTTGATAGAGCTACCACCTCTATTTAACAGAATTTATTTGGATACTGTAACTAAAATTCACAATGGATGAACATCATTTATTTTTTTAATGAGCATTATAAATTTGTTTTAAAACTTCTCACTGCAACTTAGCACCACTTGTAGCAGATGTGGTCAGGAGATCAGATTTCCTGGCATATATGTCCAGACATTACACTACAACTTCTTTTAACATACTACAAGGATGAAAAGAAAGCAACCTTAATGTGTTGATAACAATTTGATATACTGCATCATTGTCCTGTAAGGCTGCAGCATTTTGACACAAAAAAAATCCTACATATGGCATCATGAACATAACGTCACCAAAGTAGCAGTGCAAATTTGTCTACCCTACTTAAAACATGCACTAGAGATGAGCAAAGTTGAATTACCAATATTTTAGTAGTGAAATGAGCGAATGTTTTCAATAGAAACTGTGGTTAAACAAAGATGTATTATATCGTTCTTGTTATTTGGATCTGTTATGGACTTCATAATGAAGAAATGCTGCACTGGTAACAAAGGCATTGAATGGATACAAGGAGACCATTTGGAGGACCTCGACTTTGCTAATGACATAGTCCTCATCCCTCATCAAGGCCAGCTCCTTGTCGTGGGGATGGGGCTTAACAGTCACCAGGGACTGAAAAGCAAGACTGGCCAGGCCTTCCTAAAAGCCGAGCAAGACAAAAGTCTGCTCTAGCAAGTTTAAGTGCTGAAGTCGGAGGCAACCAGCCAAAAGGCGCACTACAACAATCAGGATGCCATGCACTCACACCAATGGGTAGTATGTCTATAACTGTGAATCGATATGGCACTCGCTCTTTGATGGACACTCAGGCAGGTGCAGCGCCGGGCCCTCAGCCTCGAAAGGACCCAACCTCTATTACTGTATGTCCTTCTCAACCGCTCTGTGGAGTAAGGGTGCGAGAGAATAGAGCTACTGGCCAATCCAAAATAAGACCACTCAAAATAATGCAATGGAATGCTGAAGGCATCAACAGCAAAAGAGATGGGTACAGTAAAAAGATAGAATTAGAAAATATCCTTCATGAAGAACAAGTAAGCATATGCTGTTTGCAGGAAAACCATCTAAACAACGACATAGCCTTAAAGATTAGGGGATACCAGTGCTACCGATCTGACAGAAAAAACAGACAAAAGGGCGGAATACTGACACTTGTAAAGAACAACATCAATGCATGACAGATTGAAGTGTATATGGATGGGGCGGAATATCAAATACTGCACCTCAGGACAGAAAATACAGACTTTCATCTACTTAACTACTACTGTCCGAGTGACCGCCCACTAGCACTAGACACAATTACATTAAAAGAAAGAATAATTGTATGTGGAGACTTTAACAGCCATTTACAGAGCTGGGGCTATGAACAAGAGAGGTGAAGAACTTGAAAATTGGCAAGATGACAATGGGCTTATACTATTAAACCAGACAACAGATCCACCAACATTCTACTCCAGATCTTGGCATACCACATCTACACCAGACCTTGCTTTCCATTCATCAGACCTGGATTGGAATATCACATGTATTGTTGGGAAACAACTTGGAGGCAGCGACCACTGACCAGTCTTTTTAGTGGTGCAAAATGAGGCCGTCAGGGAGAGCAGCACTCTCTCCAGATGGAATTACAAAAAGGAAAAGGCAGACTGGAAAATGTATCAAAATTACTCCAGTGTACTGACTAAAGATCTAAATACAGATAGAGACATCAACAAAATAGTTGAATTCAGAGGACTAATAATACAAGCTGCCAGTGAAACAATACCTACAGGGGCACGGAAACACTACAAACCATACTGGAGTAGTGAGCTAGAGCAACTGCACAATGACAAGGAAATATCTCGAAAGCAAGCAGAAAATAACCCCTGTCAGGAACACCACAATAACTATCAGCATGCTAAAGCCAAATTTCAATGGACTAAACTACAAGCCAGACGGAGAAGCTGGAAAGAGAAAACAAAGTCCTTGAATCTTGAACGAGACACAAGAAAAGTGTGGAAGCTTGTAAAACAGATGAATGATGAGGGTACAGAAAAGTAAAAAAATGTAAAAGTAAAGTACCCCCGTCATGCCAAGTGGCGTTTAGGGAAATATGGTGTTAGAGACCCTATATTTTACAGACCTTCAGCACATGATTTTTGGGGTAATGTGGTTGGTATTACGCCCGTGCTGCTTTACTTTCCCAGAAAAAAAATCAGGTACCCATTTAAGGCTGGGTGAACCTGGAAGCCGTCGGTTGGGATCGAACCCTACCCCTTGTCCTTTGTAAGTCCAGTTCACTAACCACTGAGCTATCGCGGCTCCCTAGGTTACAGAAAGGAACACCAAAATTACACCGAAGAAGGATGGAATTCAACCTAACAGGTAAGTATGCAGCAAATCACTTTGCAGACTCCTTTGCAAATGACAATGATATTGAAATTAGCCTAGAGAAATGACAAGAGACCCGTTTAAAACAGCAAAATGCAAGACAAGAAGAGACCGCATATGAAGTCATTACACAAAGAGAGCTAGAGCTGGCAATATCCAAATTAAAAATGAAAAAGTCACCTGGCAGTGATGGAGTGTCCAATGAAATGATCAAGAACTTGGGAACTGCAGCTAAAGCAGAACTACTGCAGATCTACAACATTTGCTGGATCACAGGTAGAGTGCCCCAGGCATGGAGAGAAGCAATTATGATACCATTACTAAAGCCAGGAAAAGATGGTTCAACGACATCCAGTTATAGACCAATCAGCCTTACAAGCTGTTTGTGTAAAACAATGGAACGTATAATCAATCTCAGACTGCAGTGGTACCTGGAAAGTGAAAATCTCCTTGTCCCACAACAAGCAAGCTTTAGACAGTGTTACTCTACCGAAGATCAGGCAACCTATCTTTCCCAGGAAATTGAGGATGCGTTTCAAGAAAAGAAACTAGTACTAGCAGCATGGATAGACCTAAAGAAAGCATTTGATAAGGTATGGAAGGAAGGGCTTTTGAAGAAATTGAGAAATTATGGAGTAAATGGCAGGATGTACAAATGGGTCAAAGCATACCTGCATAACAGGAGAGCCAGAGTGCAACTGGATGGTCTTAAGAGTAAGAAGGTCTTACTGCGCCAGGGCGTTCCACAGGGAGGGGTACTATCTCCAACACTTTTTCTGATCTACATCAATGACCTAGTTACTGAACTACCACATGGTATCAAAGTGGCAATGTATGCAGATGACTTGGTAATGTGGTGCACAGAGGAGTATGCAACAGTGGCCTCCAAATTGTTACAAAGAGCTATAAATGCACTGAATTCATGGACAAATAAATGTTATATCAGCATCAATACAGACAAATGCAGTACTACACTTTTCACTCTCTCCCCAAAACAAAAAGCAGGAGCCATCTACATAAACAATGAGCCTGTGAAAGAAGACATATAAGCTACATATCTCGGAGTTACATTTGATAACAAACTATCTTGGAAACAGCAGATAAATAAGGCAACCCAAAAAGCAAGGAGGAAATTGGCTATTCTAAGAAAGTTGTGTGGAACCACATGGGGTGCGAGTGGGAAAATACTAAGTAAAGTTTACCAACAGAGTATACGCCCACATTTAGAATATGGATCATCTGCATGGTGCTCAGCATCAAACACCACACTGCAAGAACTGGACAAAGTACAAAACCAGGCACTTAGGGTCATCACAGGAGCAATGAAATCAACACCAATATTGGAGATGGAGAAATTGTGGAGGATACCAGCACTGAGAGAACGGAGAGACACAAAGGTGCTGATACAGCAGAAAAATTTGCTTGCATACCGAGACATCCAATTAGGAACGATTCCAAAATCTTGCATTGGGACGACTTAAGAGAAGCAGTTTTATCCACCAAGCCAAGCGTATTAGTAGACAAACACCAGACATGCCAAGAGTGGTTAACCCCTCTACTGCCCATACCAGAACAGACTCCCTGGACAGATGAATCAGGATTATCAATACAAATACGGACAGAAGTGACAGGAATAGTTGACAAAGAGGAACAGAATAGTCTACAGCGAAAAACAATAGCTCTCAGTTTCCTAGGTGAAGAATACCCACAAGACCTATGGATTCATGTGTACACAGATGGATCAGCACAGAATGCAGTAAAGAATGAGGGAGCAGGTGCATATATAGAGTACCCAAATAACACCAGGGATATGGATAAAATAGCAACAGGGAAATATTGTCACAATTATGATGCAGAAATACAAGCAATAAAGTTGGCAATAAAAAAACTTCTGAACAGTAACCTTAGCCCACAGCCTGTAGTGTTTTTGACAGATGCAAGATCAGTTCTCCAGGCACTACAATCCAGAAAATTACCACATCTGCAGACCTTATTGACTGAACTCTGCAAGCACCACAGGGTTGCCCTGCAGTGGATCCCATCTCACTGTAGAATACCAGGAAATGAGAAAGCAGATCAGCTGGCAAAGGAAGTTTCAACAGGCACGCAACTAGATACACTGATTACATACCATCTTAAGAAACAGATAATCAAATCAATCAGAGGACCACAAGCCCCAAATCAAGATGCCTTTCATAATATGAATAGATATGAACAATTTATCATTATACACCTCAGAACAGGACACAATCGACTCCATAGTCACATGTATACAAAATTAAAGATCGCCACCTCAACTACTTGTACATGTGGACAGGCAACCCAAACTGCTGAACACATACTCAAAGACTGTAAGAATTACAAAAGACAGTAAAATGTATACAGGAAACGACATTGCAGATATAGACAATACTTCGGGCGAATGAAAGATAGATAGATAGTCCTCATCAGCAGTCAGATAAAAATGATGCAGGAAAACACAAATGAGCTATCATCAATAGCCAGCAAAATTGGGTTTGAGATCAATCATGAAAAGACTAAAGTCATAAAAAGTTTCATTCCAACAGATGACAGAATGTACATAGAAAACAAACCAGTGGAAGAGATTGATCATTTTATCTACCTTGGAAGTCACATTGATTGGGAGGGGGATACAAGTAAAGAAATTAGAATCAGAATAGCTAAAGCAGCAATGTCTTTCAGAAGCCTTGACAAGTTGTGGAAATCAAAACTCATCAGCACAAACACAAAACTTAGATTATTCAAATCAAATGTACTATCAACCCTTACATATGCGTGTGAAAGTTGGAAAACAACAAGAGATATAGAAACAAAGTTGAACGCATTTGAAAATAAATGTCTAATGAAAATACTTGGTATAGCGTGGAACAATTTCAAAACAAACAAGGAAATGAGAGAAATCGGCAATCAACCACTAATATCTTCAGTAATTAAGAAAAGACGATGGTTATATAATGGACACGGAGAAATATAAATGGCTCCCTAGCCACCCTATGCACCAAAGAGTAACTGGTTTCAGAAAAGGAAGACTAAAGAGGAGCACCTACGCTGCAATCTCTAAAGAACTGGCAATTAGTGACCCAGTACTGTCCCAAACAATGCCGAAACCCATAAGCCCATCTGATATGACTCCTAATGGGAAACACAAAATACCAGAACTTAAGAAAGACATAATAAGAATCATGAAAAAAGGCACCCAAACAGACACAGAGAGAAAACACATAGCAGAAAAACACATAAATGACAACTACCCACAGGACTCCTGATCACACTTATACACCGATGGCTCTGCTACAAATACCACCAGAAATGGAGGAGGAGATGTGTACTTGAGGCTGATTAACTAGGAAGAGATCACAAAGTCAATAGCTACTGGGAAATTCTCAAACAACTATAAAGCAGAAACTGAAGCCCTCAAAGATGCTGCAAAACAGGCTATCCATCACAAAAATAACATGCACAAGAAATCGGTGATACTGACTGATGTAGTGTCAGTCCTAACAGCTCTAAAAACCCCCGGGCACAGTGAGCTAGATGACTTGAGAATAACCCTAGACCAACTGTGCAATAACTTCCAGAGAGTGGACATCCAGTGGATACCATCACACTGTAATATACACAGAAACGAATGCACAGACAAATTAGCTAAAGTGGGAGGTAGATTACCACAAGAGAACCATCTAGTCAGCTACGATGAAGCCTAATCCATCATCAAAGGCCAGTATCATGAAAAATGGAATCAAGAACACACAAAGTATAACGAGAGGGATGGATACCTCCAACTATCAAGGAGGGATCAAGTCATCATACTTCGCCTACACACTGGCCACAACAGAATGAGAAACCACATGTTCACCAAACTCAAAATAGGGACTAACAGTCAATGCCATTTTACACTGGATAACATGACAACAAAACATGTTCTACAGGATTGCCCCCAGTACACAGACCTGACAAGGACAATGTGGTCCACACCCACCTACCTGGAAGAGAAACTATATGGGGCAACCAAATCACTTAAACAGACAGCTACCTT